>QLNU02014176.1:142809656-142829248 GCA_006491805.2 Dysdera silvatica
GGACAGTGTAGTTAGTACAAAGTGGTGGTGATTAACCACGAATGGTTCAACACAATAAGCCTCAACTGGCAGCTTTGTGGTGAATGTCAAAAAAAAAAAGCAAAAGCAAAAGCCTTGTTTTAGACTGGACACCATCCAGCGACCTCTTGGGTTGAACCGGCGTGCACTCCCTGGGAAGGACAATAATATCCTAATCCATAATGGCTAAAAGGCTCTAATTTGAGCCATAGAGCATGGTTGTTGAAATGTTTAATTTCTTTACTTCCTCCATGGACCACTGTAAAAAAAATTATAACGATTTGTCTTAGTTAATAAATTTAAGATAATTAAATGTTGAAGACGTTAAAAATTAGTAAAATAATTTCTGAATTCGTTGATTTATTTTAATGAATGAAATTCTCGTTTTACAAACGAATTTTCTTTTAAATTTTTAGTATGTTCGTCGAGTCCGCCGGATCTTCATCCGTTATTTATACCTCCCGATTTAGCATTGGGTGATAATTTAGGTATCATCTGCAACTTGAAAAGAGGGACATTGCCCGTGGCTTTCTCTTGGACCTTCAACTCCAAACTGGCTATCGAGAAGCCTGGTGTACACATCAGTATCTCCAAAAAACGATCTGTGTACACAATCGATACCATACTGGCAGAGCACATTGGCAATTATACATGTACTGTGTCAAATAACGATGGATCCGATCAAGTTCAAGTACAGCTTAATGTCGAAGGTAGTATCTATATATGTATTAATTGTTAGATCTATAATTGATCAAATCGATCTATAATCGATTTTTCACTCTGTATTGTAAGAGCATTAGTCACACTAAGAAGTTGTTTGTGCAACTGGTGATATTTTTAATTATTTTGCTTTCATGTAATTTTCAAATTTTTTTCTGGGCATTTGAATTTTCTTTTACTTCATAAACAGAAACAAATTTATATATTTTGTTATTATTCGGTCCACACCTATGTCATTATGAATTTCATATGTAATGGAATAGAAAACTGTACTGGCAGTTAAATTGCGTTTACATTAAAAATACTACAGCGATATATATGCTAAAGAAAGTAATTGGAAATAGATGAGGAATAGTAAGAAGACTGAATTAAGAAATAGAAATAAAAAAGAAAGTAAGAAAGGTAAAGGAAAAGCAAAGATGAAGGTAATCGAAAGTAAAATATAAAGGATTGGTTAAAACGGCATTTAAATTAATAAATAATAAAATAAATATTGGACGTTTCAAGAGATATTGTAAGTTTTTTCTGTAAGGTATTTTCCTTGCCAGTATTTTTATTCAGTGAAAACAAAAATCATACCTGTTTAAAAAAAATCGCTAAAATTTTAATGACCGGTATACTTCTTGTGTACGCTTATTAAATTTTATTAAATTATTTATTGGCAAATAATTAACGAACTCGATGATAAGACTGGAATATTATGATACGATATTTTCCCGGTATGATATTTAAGTTTATATGATAAATGTACTTATTAATCTTTTCACCTATAATATTATTATGCGTATAATACGTATATCATTGTTTTCTCTATTCGTGATAAATTCTTCCTATTTATCCATTATGCTAATATTCCCATATATTATTAATTCTTTTCTATTTATTACTATATAAGGGTTTCCTGCTCTTCATAGTGTTTTTCATACTTTTCGTGTTTTTTCACTCTTCGTAGAAAGTGTTTTTGTACTCCTCGTAGCAACCGTTTTCATAGTTCTCTTCATGCGTCTGGTAATTAGTAGGTTTTCTTTGTATGTGTGTGTTACTCGTTTTCAATTAATGTAGTGTACTTTTTGTAACAAATATTTTCATGTTTTTCATAATTAAGGGTGTTTTTTTGGGGGGTGTGTTACTCGTTTTCAATTAATGTAGTGTACTTTTTGTAATAAATATTTTCATAATTAATGGCGTTATTTTTGGGGGTGTGTTAGTCGTTTTTAATTATTAATGTAGTGTACTTTTTGTAGTAAATATTTTCATGCTCCTCGTAATTAATATTTTTTTGGGTGTGTTACTCGTTTTTAATTAGTGTAATGTACCTTTTGTAATGACTGTTTTCATGCTCCTGGTAATTAGTGGTGTTTTTTTTGGGTGTGTTACTCGTTTTTTGATTAATGTAGTGTACTTTTGTAATAAATTTTTTCATGCTCTTTATAAAATAGATCTTTCTACACTCCTCTTAGTGTTAACGCTATGAGGAGTTGCATTAGTTATAACTTATTATTATATTAAATTTCGAATAAAAGTTAAACTCCTATGGGAAGGAATAATTATAAAATTATAGAACACGAATTCAAATTTGTTTTATCGTTTTTATTAATATTCAACACAAATAATTTAAACCAAATCTGTATCAGAAATACATTTCAGAAATAGCCAACGTTACTTACATTTTCTTTTAGATGATACTTTAATATTATCTAAAAACAACAGTTAGTTACAAAATAAAAATTTACTGTTTCTTATATGGAAACTAAAGTTCTGGTGTTTGCCAATACGTGGCGCTGCATGTATTCATCGCGTCACATTCGTTGGCTATACATATAGATATGCAGGTGGAGTCAAACGCGAAAAGAAAATTCAATATTAAATTTGAATTTTATTCCCTAAGTGAATGGTCAGTTTAAGTTAGGTTAACAGGGTCCTTTGTCAACAAGCTTGATTTGTTCTATTTTAAAACCTTTCGACATCTCATCATCATCACACTCCTACATTGCAAATGGTGTCATACGAGGCAAAAGCCTGGATAATCTTTCATCACTTCTGCATATCTCTAAAAATTGGTAAGTGAAAAATTTCTCTTAACGAGAATAAAATATTTATTATTTTCAACTTGTAATTTTTAAAGTGCTTCTGAATTTTCATTTTTTTCCATTGAAATTTTTTTTAATTGTAATCCAATTCTATTTTTGTATCAAATGTATACATGTGTATGTCTTTATTATTCGTGAAGTGTAAAATAAGGCTTTCCTTGTATATATAATTATATTCATAATTTATTTTTCCATGGAGATCGTATAAAATATGAAATTTATTAATTAGGAATATTTCCTGTGTTCCTATATTCACATAATATTTCCTATATTCACATAAATATTGTCTGGCAGACAATATCCATAAACCGCTTTCAAAAGCTCCTAAAATGTTTTAAAATTCTTGAAGTAGGGGGGCCGTATAATAAGTACTATTTTATGACGTTATTATGGGCATCGACATATATTTTTAAAATTGTTATAGGGGGATAATCACATATTACAAACAAAGTATGTACCTTGCAATATATATGCAAGATTGCAATTTATTTCAAATTAAGGGCCTCGGACCCCAAAGACCCATATAAATCTACGCTGTTTCAGTGGGTTATTTTATCCCCTACTTTTTTCCTATCCATTTATGATTCAAACTTTTCAATCAAAATCAAAAACAGTGCCATCCTAACGGGGGGGGGGGCTGTGAGCCCATGCACAGTGCGTCGATTCAAACGCGGGGGTGGCAAATTAGCAAAGTTTTTTCTTAATTTGTGTTATTTTAGTTTGCTTTTAGAAACAGCTTTTATTATTTGTTATAAAGCAATATATTCTCATTGCAAAAATTTAAAAATTAATATTAAGGACTCCTAAAGCTGGATCATGATTTGCAGCAACCCTTGAGTGTTTTAAGATGGCTTTAATCACAAACAAAGGACTTGGAGGAGTGCAATATGCTCAGATTCAGCATTATTTTAACGTAATTTCCAATTTGTAGTAATTATGTCCATTCATTATGCTTTTTAAATGATCTATCTCTCCTATCATCTAATTAATGATAAAATTTATTAAACATTTATTTATTAATAAAAAATTATTTAACGTTTCTTTAATTAAACTAATCAATAAAAATATAAGCCTAACTGATTAAATATTATCTAGACATTGTCATATATTTTAGTTGTGGGTATCTAATCACGTTGTCATATTGGGGGTGTAGAGTATAAAAAATTGTGGAGGTTCAAGTAGTTTTTTAAAAAAAAATTATACTATATATTATTGTATATAGTGTTGTCATATATTATTATATTTTATGTTATTATTAAAAAATAATATGTGTAATTCTACATTAAATAAAATAGTGACATGCTATCAAATGGAAAGGGATTCTGCCTTTGAGCTCCACTTTCACACTACCTGTTATGTCAATTTTTAAAAAAAATTTCAATTTATATATAAGCTAACATATAAGCAATCATATAAAAAATAAGCTAATATATATTAAGCATAATATAAAAATAAGCTTAATATATATTAGCATAATATATAATAAGCTTAATATATATTAAGCAATGATATAATAATAGCTTAATATATATAAGAAATAATTATAATAATAAGCTTAATATATATTAAGTAATCATTTATATATAAGCCTAAGTTATATCACGACGTGTTTTGTGAACTTAAAATAGAAATTGGCAGAAATTTAAATTAAAAATGATTTGACTTCTTCTGGCATTCAGCATCTCTTTCGAGTCCACTCGCTCTGCATCCTCTGCTGATCCCTCCGGATTTATCCATCGGTGACAGCTTAGGATACTACATGCAATCTAAAAAGAGGAAAACTTCCTGTTTCTTTCCTGTGGGATTTTAACTCGAAGACAGCGGTTGAGAGACCAGGAATACACATCAGTACATCTGAAAAGCGCTCTGTGTACACAATTGATACTGTACTGGCTGAAAACATTGGCAATTATACATGTACTGTAACTAACGAAAGAGGATCTGATCAAGTACACGTACAACTGAGCGTAGAAGGTATAATTATATCACACAAACTGTAATATGTTTTTCTTTATCCGCGTATGGTACAAATAATATTGATACAAATTAAATATTTTACTAATTCTAAAGATTTTTAGCTTCGACGTGGAAATTTCTAATGGCGTAACGGCCTAGCCCCCCCCAATCACAAGGCTCAATACACCAATGGTAATATTTATGCACGATGCAACAAAGCTGTTAAAATTTAATTTGCTTCTTTGTATCTTCATTTTTGTATGTTCACACATTTGCTGTCAATAGCCCATCTAGAAATCTGGCGTGATTTTAAATTGAGTTTAAGTTCAAAAAAAAAATTTAAAATGTTTCATTATCAATATTCTCATCTCTAGCGTGTTCTGAAAATTCAAAAATCAAAACAATATATATATATATTCGTCGGAGATACACCTTAAGAGAAAAGTAATAATTTCTCTCTTATAACGTTGTAATAAGTGTCAGAAAGACTGAATCCTCTCGTTAGGAATATCTCTACTTTAATTTTAACGCAGTAATGATATCTAGGTAAATTTTACTCATCTTAAATCATCTTTAATTCTAGCTGATTTACACTTATGCTTCAACAACAATTGCTTTATACTTGCCTTACAATCCCAATTGCTTTATACTTGCGTAACAATCCTAATTGCTTTATATTTGCGTTACAATCCTAATTGCTTTACACTGACGTTACTAGTTGCTCTGTAACGTCAGTGTAAAGCAACTAGTAACGTCAGTGTAAAACAATGACGTTACTAGTTGCTCTGTATTATCATCTCACTGTTGCTTTAAACTCACATCTCAAAAACAGATAAATGTTTTATCAGAAACAGTTTAATCTGCGAACCGCGAAAGATATTAATGAGGGACCCTGGTTCGAATCCAGGATGAGGACGGCCATCCTTTTTCTCCTAAACAAATACAGCTTTAGCTTGAGCTTATTTCTACTTGAGTGTCAAAAATTATTATGTGAAGATATTAAATGTGTCACTAGCAGCCGTTAAGTCATTTAAGTGAAGGAAAGCACTTTAGTCCAGAATTGAACCTGAGGCTATGTGTAAGCAGTCAAGCCTTCATTTTACTGCGACATCGTGTGTGACCATATTCTTCCTGCTGGTTCAAATTGAGATAAAATTATTTTTTAGATGGTCGTTCGTTTGTCTTTAATGTTCGAAGACGACTACTATTCTGGATCTATCTGGATGATAACACGAACGGCCTAACGGGACGTCTGAACTGTGTTTCAATTGTATATATCCAAGTTTACCGAAGTTTGAAATTTGTGTCTTCAAGAGGTGTGAGCATATAACTCATGTACCATTGTGGCACTTAATACAACTTGTTTTCTATAAATATTGTGTACAGAATACGATGCAAATATGACGTAGTATAATTATTAATTTTTAATGAAATGTTTAGTTAAATAATTTTTTATGATGAAATTATTACGTGATTCTTTAGGGAAGTAAAAACATTTTCGCAGTAATATTAAAAATTATATATATATATATATATATTTATGAATGTACATTTATGTGATCATTTTATACATTAATTGGTTATTATTTTTAAATAGCATCATTGTAACAAGAAGTACTATAAAATTTGATAAGTGATCATAATTTGAAAAGATAATATTATTTTCTCTTATCGGCATTGACGTTAAATTGATGCTAAATTGTGATTAAGATATTGTTAATTTCAACGTCAGCTTTAACTAATGTTAGATTGAGTTTAAACTACTATTGAACTGATATTAAATTGCCGTTAAATGGATATTAAATTATAGTTAAATTTCCTGCACCTTGAGTACACAAATGGTTAACGATCATCTTTCAAGTGAAGATAATCCATTTTCATTTTTGTCAGATCTTGTAATAAACATCGAAACAGACACTTTATGTGTAAATATTAATCGCTAATTAATAATCAAGTTTATATTCATATTTAAAATTTATTAAGTTATCCCTAATTATATTTATGTAACCAAAATTATATTTTGTTGTTAATTGTAATTCAATTTGAATGGAATTCGTTAGATAATACTTTTACTGTTACAAGTCAATATTGTGCTCTTATATCACTTAATAAGATTACACTAAGCCAATAATATAACATAACATTTGAAATGATACTTATCACTTGACTTTCTATATAAAAAAAAGAAAGATATATATATATGCTTATTTTATTCTGAGTCGTTAAAGTTCCAGTTTTTGACGATACGTGGCGCTGTATGCATTTATCGTCGCGTTTGTTAAGAGGACGCATCAAAAAATATAGAGAGTCAGATGTAAAGAGGAATTGTATGGTGTATAAGGATGGCATACAAAGAAAGGAAGAATTGAAATTAATGTATAATTCATCAATAAGTGATCAGTTTTATAATTGATATAGTTTTCAGTTCAGCTCAGCAATAATGCCATCAAAGGTGACTTCAATTTGTGTTGTCTTTTGCTACGTTCTTATCCATGCGAAATTCGGTAAGTGGATTTCTTGCTAGTTCATAATTAAATTGTTTACTTGCTTGAATCACGACTACTAATTTCTTTTTAAAATATGGCATTTGTATATTTTCAACGTATTTCACTTCCGATTAGAATTATTCTTAATAAACCATACATAAATAGATGGCATATTTGAGTAATGGTGAATCTGTATTTTAATCTACATGCAGTGGATGCTTTTGAAGGTACCAGAATATAGTTTTATTAAAATAATTATTAGGCTAAATTTAAAACGCTTTAAAACCTGCGTAAATTATAAAACAAAATCTTTATTAAATTGCTAAAAATCTGGCTATGAAAATGAGTATATAGCTAATTTTTACGGCTAGATTACGATCTAAATATTTTTATCTTTCATATAACCAAATCCACTTAATTGAATTATATTAAATTATATTAAATGAGTTGACTTTATTATTTAATTATTTGACCTAAATATTTCATACAAAAATTCCATAATTTTCTATGCTGCATAAAATTTGTTTTGATTTAACGTCATCTATGTTAATTCTTATGCATTTGCAAACTAACATGAAATTTAATTTTAAAATATTTGGGAAATTAACGGCAAAAAAATAGTGTTCTCCAGATTTGTATAGAATAACAATGAAAAACAATTTAAAATCACTATTTTTCCTTAGCATTATAAAAAATTCCTTGCAGTTATAATACATTTTAACTATCTAACAGTGAACCTGCTGCTTTTTTAACTATCAGTCTTTTTTAAAAATTAAAAAATGTACTAATATAATTTTTAGCAAGTCAATGTGGTATCAATGCGGTTTTTTTAATTAGTCTCATAATACATGCTTGCAAGTTTCCACTTCAGAAACTTATTTCTAAGAATATATTTTTGCTTGTTATTTCTGCAGTTATTATGTTATTATTAAATTTTATGTTATATTAAAAGAATTACGTTATTATTAAATTTTGTGGTCACATGATGATCACAAAATTTGCGCTACGCATAAAATTTTATAAAGAAAATGAACATCATTATTGAATAGCTGATGAATAGCATATTTAACGTTCAATATGAACAAAAATATTTTTTGAATAGCTCTCCATTTTTTCACAAACTGATTGATATATCTTATTTATAACTGAAAGAAATGTATTTCAAATATTAATTATGTATCCAAGAATTTTATAAATTAGTATAGTAATTATGTATTTTAATAGAAAAACACATATCAAAATCACATTGCTTAATATTCAAAAATAATATCCCTATTTTGAATTGTAGTGTCAGCTGCGAGTTTCCCTTCTCTTCATCCTCTTTTCATACCTCCTGATCTAACCATCGGAGATAGTTTGAGCATCAACTGCAATCTGAAAAGAGGTTTACTTCCTATTAATTTCTCGTGGACTGTCAATTCGAAACCGGCTTCAGAAAAGCAAGGAATCCGCATCAGCATATCTCAGAAACGATCAGTGTACACAATCGACTCCTTAGCTGCAGAACACGTTGGTAATTATACATGTATTGCCACAAATGAAGAGGGTACTGACCAGGCCCAAGTGCAGCTCAACGTTGAAGGTAATCGTGGGATATGGTCTAAATAAATGTTTAAAATTTTCCCTTTATTCTTTGAAGCTAGTTTTTGGTTCTTGTGAAATGCTTTTATTACAAAAATATCTCACTAAAATTAACACTTAATATATAAAGAGCGTGTATGGAATACCGTGAAACAAGAGTGTAAAATATAATAATGCAAATGTATAAAACCTATGGTGCATCGTATAAGAATGTAAAATACAATGGTACCAAAGTGTGATACCAGAATGTTATAAAGCAATGATATGAAAGTTTAAAGTATATTGATAAAAGTGTGTGAAATATAGTGATATAAGGATGTAAAAAACAATGACACAAACGTGTAAAATATGATAATATAAGGATATAAAATATGATAATGTATAAGGGTATAAAATGTGATAATGTAAGAGTATGAAATGTGATAATATAATGGTATAAAATGTGATAATATAAGGGTATAAATTGCAATGATACAAGAATACAAAACCGATGCATGTACTCACTTGAAAAGTTATTAACGTTATTGTTTTAAACATGGATGGGGCTGGAGTAAGTCGCCTGATGTGGTGCCCCTCGATGTACTACTGATTCGATACTATCTGACTGATTCTGACAGATGATCTATATCGATTTGATATTATCTGATACTTTGTCTTTCGGTATCGAATGATTGGAAGACCAACTGATGGGCATTTAAATAATGCCGAATTAAGCATTAAAAATGGAACAAGTTATTACAACTTTTAATAAGTTGTAAGCATTTTTTTGAAAAGTTATATCTTGATAGTATTTTATTTTAAATTACTTTGAAGTTAAACAATAGTGATATATTTTTTAATCGAAACTAGTTTTGATGGAATGTGATTTTTGATTAAATGTGTGGTTTCTTTTCCACGTTTACTTCAATTATTATAAACCACAAGTTGATAATTACTTAAAATTATTGAACGTTTCTACGCGTATATAGTTCTGGATAATTTGAAGTCTAACATATTGACATCACAATCAGTTTCATAATCGATTTCATGTCTATAATTTTTTCATAATGTATTAAAATTTGTCAGTTTAATTTTTATGCATATAGTTGTTTATTTATATTTTTTTATGAAAATTTATTTACAAAATATTATAACGTCGCACTTAAACTTCGTCGATACGAAGCAGTATTGAATTTTCTTTGATGCTGCTTTTTTCTAAAATTCCCAAATTTCTTTTTGTCGCCTAAATTTTTTATAAGAGTTTATTGTTTTTATTATAATAATTTATTGATCATTTTTTAGAATTTTATATATGAATATATATATATATATATTCATATTCGTTATTTAAAGCATTAAATATGACTTCGTTTATCTCTTAGCAAGCTAAGAATGAAATAAGGATATATCACATATATAACAATCAATGAATTACATTATCTAAGTAATGCGTCCATAGTGTATGTGATATAAATCTATATATATGTAATAAAATTCTAGATTTTAATAACTGATCAAGCTATTACCCATGATCTTAAAAAATACGCCTATAGTGAGTAGACATAAAATTATTCACAGAACATATAATTTATATGTGATTATCATATGCAAATGACATATAAAAATATACGTTTAATTATTATTAAAATTAAATAAGTTTTCATATATCACATATAATAAAAAAAGTGCTTTAATTTTGTCGTTTCTTCGAATGGAGTTAAATTTTTGCAATTTATGTCAGCGAGCATTTTATTTATATACGTTATACATTTAATTAGTTCCACTAATTAAACACGAAACCTCGAAATTTTTTTTTTGTTTTTGAATGGAAACTGTACATTTGAAATGCTACTCATTTTTTATTTATTAAATGTTCTGACAATTGGTTAAGTTCTGCTTATTAAATAAAAACCATATTTTTACCAGAAACTCTATTTAAGTTCCCTTTTCTTACGCTACGTGGCGCTCCATACTTCACCTACAGCGTTTTTCAATAATACATCAGATGATACACCACCATCTCAACCTAATACAGGAGATTTACCGTATTGGTGTTTTCAATTATTCACAATTTCACATTCAATCCGTTATTTGATTTAGATGCTGTAAATTCCATCTTCAGTTTTCATATTTCTGTTCTGAGAGAACGATGCCCACAGTGGAATACGTCTTCGCTGCTAGAACGATATGCAGAAATTTTAGATGGATTGCCATATACTGGGCTTGTACGCTTACTGGATTTGGTAAGTGATATTGCTACTTCTTCAGTACTAGCTTCGATATTTTTAAATATCAGTAACATTCCCAAATACCTATCTCTCTCAATATCAAAATAAATGCATTTCTTAAAAGGGATGTAAAAGTTATTATTCACATAACAAATAACGTGTGAAAATAGCTGGCGTTAATTTCACATGCTATGGTTGTTTTGTTTTACAAAAAATGCAGAACGTGCTAACGCGTTGAAAAAAAGTAAACGTACGTCGCAAATAATCATGATGTCGTAAAAAAGTTTAGGTAATATAACCAATTAAATTATCAATAATCATTGTTGTGTCAGTGATAAATTTTTGGTAAGAAAATGTAAAAATTATCAGCCATGAAAGGCACTGTAAAATTTATAAGCCTTGAAAAGCACTGTAAAAATTATTATCTTGTAAATCCATGCTTATTTATAATGTGTTCCATGTTTATAAGGGGTGTATATATTTATACAGATATTATATATAGATTTACAGTAAAGTCTGTGGATAAAATCTTTCTAATCAACGACTATTAATTATCCAGGAAAATGCGTCGTAGAATTACACACCTATTAATTTTTCCTGATTAACGACTTTTCCTCACCATCGTTTAAAGATCGTTAATGGGAAGAATTACAGTATACAGTAAAACCTCCCTAAGGCGACCGTGAAAAAGAGGTCGATCAGGGAGGTGATCTTTGAACGGGGGTAAATTTAGCGTTGGGTCTATGGGGGCAGGAAATCTGTTTCCGGAAAAGGTGGCCGTTAAGGGAGGTGGTCACTTGATAGAGGTGGTTTTTAAGAGAGGTTTTACTGTATATTTATTTGGTATTTATCAGGAATTTTGTATAATTTTTTTCATTTTCATAGAATTGTTTGTTATTTTTATTGGAAGAAATGTGATACGTTCATATTTTAGTTGCTAATTAATATTATAAATTATCAGTTATTATTAATTATCAATTATTCGATTATTAGTAACATATTATGATTAATGGATGAAAGTATTAATACGATATAAAGGTATTTTTTCTTCATAGGTCGTAATAAATTAATATATTGAGTTAGTTTTTCGAGATAAAATATTTTTAAAAATTTAAAATAATTTAAATTTCTCTGTAAACCAGACGATGATTTTGATGCGGAAAATCTATTTTAAGCAGCATTTAAATAGGTACATTTAGAAGACTCGTTATCACTAATTTTAAGCTTCAAAACTCCAAATTTTGTAAAGTAACATCAAAGGTATAGAGCAGAAATTTTATGAAACATTTCATTTTAAAAATGCAAGCGGTGGAAAAGATTTAATTCCAGTTACATTTTCCAACTTTAAAAATATTTATGTTTACTGTAGCAAAACCTTTTTCAATATTAAATTCAATTTTGAAGCCAAGATGTGAGAAATAACTGAAAGTATTAATTTTCTGAGATCAAAACGAAAAAATTATATAATAATTTTTTGCACGCTCAATCGCTCAATATTCCAAATATGGTCAATTTTGTACAATTTAATTTCATTAAAACATATTTGATTGCTATTTATACTCATGAAATATAAAATATGCATTCAAATAAAGAAAAATACTTTAATTTGACCTTTTAATGTAAATGTCAATTAATTATTTACTTTCAATTCACTTAATCTATTTTCCATAATACTAGTATTGTAAACGCTGTTCATATTAATTAGTACTATCTCTCTGACTTCATATATTAATTCTCTCGATACTTTTAAAATTATCTTAGCTCTTATATAAACATCGATTTAATAAATTACTTCAATTTGATATAAAATAAGCAAAACTGCAATAGTCATCAGGTAAAACATCCCCACACATAGGCGCCAATATGAGCACTTCCAGGTGTCTGAGAAAAATTATTACCATCTTTTCAAAGCTGTCAAACATTTTATTTGTTTGTTTGTTTGGCTTTTTTATGGCGCAAGAGCATCTGGGCTATACTGCGCCACAAACATTTTAGTGATTATACAAGATACTAAAATGCTACAAAAATAAAAAATAATTGATACTGCTTGACAATTAGTAATGAACTAAAAATAAAAAGTACCTTATTTTAAAATGTGACTGTAATTTTTTTTTTTAAGTAAATAAATGCATAGCAGAATCGGGCAAATCAAATTTTTGAACTGTTAAGAGAGGGCTCGAGCCCCCCCCTGCTCACTTAAATGGGCGCCCATGTCCTCACCCCTCCTTCAATTTACAACAGCAAAGATTATGAAGATAATAATGCTGTACAGTATTTGAACATAATCTTTCTTGGATAATATTTATTAAGGGACGAATTAACAATTGTGTTCACCGTAAGAAGTGTAATATTATTTTTTCTTGTGGATTCAGTCCTTTTTTTTTTCCTTTTTTTTTATAAATCAAGGGGAGTGCAAGTTCACCCGCTTGCATCCCCTCGGGGTGCCCATGCTTTCACTCATTAATAAATTATGTTGTTTATAATTTATTCTTTTAATTATTATTTAGTTAATAATTATTACTTATACTTTATGTTTCCTGTATTAAATTAAAAAAAGTATGCATCAATTATTCATCTTCATCTTGATACATATCACAATTTCTCAGATGGGACCATAAATTTACAAAGGTAAATAATGTTAATTAATATAATTAATTAAATCAAATTGAAGCTATAGGCACATAATTAAATGGGAGCCTCCTTATGCACGATGACAGATTTTAAGGGGGGGTTGAAAGCATATAAAAAGTGCATAGTTGCATATTCTCATTCTAAGACTCCTCAAATTTAGGGGTGAACTGTCCAATATAGACCCCAACAAAAGTAAGCTTTTACGTAAAAATTTTCTGGATACTGTTGAAAAGTGAATAACTGAAAGTCAACGTCTAAATAAACACAATTTTGAGCTCCCTCCAGGCCGGACCTAGTCGGTAATCAGGCCCTGCTTCTACATTGAGAATTATAAAACAAATCAAAGCTGAATGATAATAACCGATACGACTAAATCTTAAATTTTTATTTCTGTAATATGTAGTCAGCCCCTCGCTTAATGCTCCCTCACACCTTTGGAAGAGAGCCTTGTAATGCGCTATTGCTTTCAACCATAGTCCACTTCTAGTTTAATGATCAAGAACAGTTTTTTTTTCTTAATTCAAATGCTCCGATACAATAAATTAAAGACAACATATCATGTGTACCCAAATTACCTGATATATCTTACGTTACTATTCTTTATTATTAAAAAAAATATTCATATGCAGTACCTATAAAATATTCATAATAATTATATATAACATTATAAAATATGTTCATGGTTTTTATAAAATATCAAAAATTATTTTAATTGTTTTAGCATCTGCAAGTGGACCTCCTGCTCTACATCCGTTATTCATTCCTCCTGATTTGGCAATTGGCGACAATTTAGGCATCACTTGTAACTTAAAACGAGGAAATCTCCCTGTCAGTTTCTCATGGACGTTCAACATGAAGCCAATTGTAGAAATACCTGGAATGCACATCAGTACTTCTAAGAAAGGGTCTTTGTACACTATCGACACTATCAAACCCGAGCACATTGGAAATTATACTTGTACTGTCACAAATAACGACGGGTCGGACCAAGTATACGTAAAATTAAATGTCGAAGGTAAAAATAGAAACTTAAATTTGACTTTGTGTTTATTTTAATCAAATTATAACCTGGACCCCGTCTTTTGCTTTATAGGGAATTCTGTTTTTTTTAATACCAAAAAAAGGTTGTTTTGTGATATAATAGCTTATGTTATGGAATTTTAAATATGTGTAGCGATTTGTCTTTGATTACATATCGATTTGAGACATTTCTGGAATGATATTTAAGCAGTCTGTGTTTTTTATTCGGTTTTAAATCTGCCCTTCGCGCTATCGTGTTTCGGTGATGTCAGAAACTCTATGATTTTTATGGTTTATGTTTTTATATGAAATTGTTCCGTTTTTTGACGCTACGTGGCGCTGCGATCCTAGATTTAGCTTAAGATTTGTAAGAGCTGGAACAAAAAGAGACGCCCAGGTTATTTCAGATTTTGTCTTATTTTCCAACCGTTATTGTAATTACGAGCATCTGAAAAACTTTAATTTGAGAAACTGGATTACAAAATCTAATTTGTAATTTTATTACGTCCAAGGATTACAAATCTCTTTGAAATGACCCGTACCATTACTCTGAAGTGGAACCCAGAAGCATTGTTGATGTTCGTAGGAATTAACTTATTGATGAATCCTTACCCAGGTGATATGAACTTTTCAATTTTATTATTAACAATCATTTTTATTTCTATTATGCATGATATAATTTATATTAGTATTATAACTTTAGTTAGCCAATAATGCCTCCGTTATTCTCATACTTTGTAACACTGAATTTTTATAGTATACAGAACTATATTTTGCTTTCTCTAGTGTAAATTGTGATCGTCGAATGATTTTAAGGTAATTCTGTGAAATAATACTAAATTTTAAAGATAATTTTAAATTATTAAACATAATTTAATTTCTTTGCTTAATTGAGGACAATTTGGACCTGATATTATATATCTTGATATTTAAAATTTCAAAATGTAAATATTCTCCTGCTAAATCTTGAAAGCTTTTCCAGATACCTGAACTTGATCAGATATTACATTTGATATCACATTTCGATATCGCATTTTACATAATTTCTAAAGGATAATTTTCATGCATTATCCATATTCGGGAGATGAAATATCAAAATACCACTAATTATTTTGGGTTGAAAGGTTATAATATTCTAAATGTAGCTACTGTACTTAAAATTCAGTCATAATACTTACATATACAGTAAATTTGATGATATTATTAATGCATTCTATTTCTCATTATTGCATATCCTATATTTATATAAATTTTAAACTGAACTTTATGTAGTGGAACCTGGTAAAGTGATCACCTTTATAAATTGACCACCTGCATAAAGTGACCAGTTTTTTATAAGAGAGAACTGGTTGGGACTTTGTCATGCCTTTACAAAATCTGTCGTGTATAGTTACTACCTGTCTATAATGACCATTGCAGTCCAGTCCCAAAGGTGGTCACTTTAGGCGGGTTCTATCGTATATGAGAAGGAAGAAAGACTGCTTAAATTCTCTTAATGAAATATTCTTATAATTTCACCCTGGGGTAACTGTCATTTTATTGCCCCTTTAACGTGAAAATTTATGAGTTTATGCTAGTTAAAACTGCCTATAATAACTATGGAACGAATACAGAAAGTTCATATTAGAGTACAAGTTAATTTGTGCTTATTTTTTCCCAAAATAAAATCATTTTATAGTATCATTTTTTAAGTCACAAATCTGTGCAAAGATCTAGGAAGTTAATGTTAATCTGTAGTTAAAAGTAATTTATTAACACCAATGGTAACGAAGTAATACAAATATTTTTAACAGCACACCTGTTATTAAAAAGAATATATATTACTGAAAAGAACATCCATCGTTAAGTATTTTAAAATACATGATTTTTTTAAATGTTAATGTACGTATTTTTATCGAGACAGCGCTCAGTAATGTATTCAATAAATTGTTTTTTAGTAAATATAAAGCAAGAGAAATAATTTTTGAAAGATCTAAAAGAAAATTTAAAAATTAAAAATAATATTAATTTAGAATTCTTTTAGGTTTATTTTTAAAATTCTTAGTATTATCTTAGCTATTTATATTCTTGAAAAGGCATATTAACTAGTTTATGTTTCTTCCTTTCCTTCTTTCTATTTTTATTTTTCGATTTGTATATGTCTCATAAATTTACCTCCTCGAGTTTATTTTCAATGCATTATTATATAATGAAATCTGTTTATATTGATACAGAAGAACATTTGCGGTCGCAGCCTCTCAGATTAAGTGGGGCCCGGTGCCGAAGTAATTTTGGCGCCCCTTACTACTAAATATGAATTTTATGATGTAACGAGTAACGTTTTATAATGTAACGAGTAATATTTTATAATGTAACGAGTAAATATTTTATTTCATTTTTACAGTGTACACATTTCAAATTTTTTTGCAAATGAAAAAAATTGCGAAGGCATGATTTCTGATAATTATCTTTAAAGAGAGTCTTCGGTGTCCATCCAAGATGATTAGGCGGGGCCACGGCCCCGCTGACCCCGTCCTTGCGACGTCTTAAGCTCAAGATGTCGGGAAAAAATATTTTTATAGGTTGAACATATTAAATATACTCTATACACTTCGCTGATACCGGAAGAAAATATCTTTATAGGAAGATTATCTTTATAGACAATATTATTATAGACAGATTTTATTGAAGATACGATTCTATAATATACCACTGTGTTATCCTGATTTTGTTGTGTTTATAGATGTCAGTATCATTTTACACTGTATAAAAATTATCTTGCTTAATGCAGCATTACTCTTACGTCATTATGCAATAACATGAAATTAACAGATATTTATTCCTTAATTTCTTTGTTTTGATATTTTTTTCCATAATTCAATACGATTTGTGCTTTTGCTGTTCAGTTTTCCATATGTCAGCAAACTGTATCTATATAATAACGAATTTTTTTTTGCAATAATTAAATACTGTCATAGAAAAAATATTTTTCAATGTTTTTATACGTTTTTGCTGATTTCAAATTGCAAGTTTAAACGTAATTTAATCAGTATTGCGCATTGGTATGTTATATTTCAACATTCCAACCCAATGAATCTTATTATTTAAACCTGTTCCTTCCGGTTGATGGATTTTCTATTTATAAAATTTAGGTATCCATATACAATATTATAAAAATTAATACATGCCTTCCCCCCGCCTTAGTTTTTCGCATTTTCCAAATCATATTACTATAAGTCAAAATATGCCCCAACTACAGATTATCTCTGAACTAATCTGAATACAGCAAGTATTGCTTGTGTTTGTCTTCGAGCCTCCTATCTCCAGATTTTCAATCTCTGAACTCGCTATCCCTATTCAAAAAGCCTCATCACGGACATCTGTCAGACTCAAGTTAATATTTCCTCGTTTTATTGGCTATTTTATTTTATTTGTCAATACATATGGCACTTTCTATTAATATTAACCCATAATTCTTCTCCTGGTCAACATGGTGTTTGCCAGATCTTGCAGTCTTTACCTTCTACTGCCCAGGTGAATCATTGGCTGTCACATTCTTAATGTCCATTGCAGTGATTCCCAACCTGGGTGTCGCGAACAGGTTTCTGCGGGGGGTCATCGTCATTATTTTTAATTGCAATTATTTTTATAAGGAATTTCATACCAAATGTTTCCAACCTTTTTATATTTCAACATGGCTACACACATTGCAATATTCTACTAATCGTTGTTAACTTTATATATATAATATCATCATCATATTCAACCATTATCTATCCACTGCTGGATGAAGGTCTCTCCAAATGCTTTCCACACAAGTCTATCCTGGGCCATTCGTTTCCACGTCACCCCAACCTGTTTTCTTATTTCATCCACCCATCTAGTTTGAGGACGTTTTCTAGGTCTTCGGTGGTCTCTTGGAATCCAGTTCAGAATTTCTGTTGTCCATCGTTGATCAGTTCTTCTTGCAATATGCCCAGCCCATCGCCATTTCAGTCCTTTTACTTTAACAATGATGTCCTCTACTCTAGTTTGCTCTCTCACCCAAGTGTTTCTTTTTCGATCTCTCCTAGTTATTCCAAGCATGCACCTCTCCATGCTCCTTTGCGTTGTCTGTAACTTTCGTATTGCTCCAACTGTTAGACTCCATGTCTCTGATCCCTTGTTATTCCAATTTATCTGCTGAAAAATCATCTGTAAAGCTGAAGTAAAAAGTTTTGGAGAAATGGTATCTCCCTGCCTCACACCTTTACCAATTTTGATAGTTTTGGTATCTTTATGTAACCGAAATTTTGCACTTGCATTTTTATACACACGTTTCACCATGTCAATGTACACATCCTCAATGTCTGTTGATCTTAAAGAGTTGATGACTGCTGATGTTTTTATAGAGTCAAAGGCCTTCTCATAGTCAATAAATGCAACACACAATGGAAGTTCATATTCATGTGTTCTTTCAATTAATTCTCTTAATACTTGAATATGGTCCACTGTACTGAATCCACTTCGAAATCCAGCTTGTTCTCTTGGTTGAGCTGCATCTAATTTTTTCTGCAGGCGATGTGTTAGCACTTTTGTGAAGATTTTATAAATAGCAGGTAACAAGCTAATTGGTCGGTAATTTTTCAAATCCTCTTTATCACCTTTTTTATGCAAAAGAATTACTGTTGCAGAATCCCATTGGTTTGGTATGTTACCGCTGTTAAGACATTTGGTAAAGAATTTTGCAAGTATGTCTTCTACATATTCTCCAGCTTCTTTTAGGATATCTAATGTAATACCATCATCACCAGGGGCTCTTCCTTTCTTCATACTTTTTATTGCAAATGAAACTTCTTCTTTTAAGATTTTAGGAGCTGTTCCTTCGACTATTTCAGTGTCTTCGTTTAATCCACTGTTACTTT
>QLNU02014176.1:142829348-142881733 GCA_006491805.2 Dysdera silvatica
AATATAATATGTGTTATTAATACAATATATATAATTAATATAATATACATAATGTAACATATGTATAATTAATATAATTTTGTATTTAATGTGTTTTCTTTACTCTGTTAAAAATGCTTTTATTATGCAAATGTGGCGGCGGCAGACAGAAGTGGGATCGCGGATCTTTTGGTTACTATAAAAGGGGGTCGCAGATTACTTGGTTACTATAAAAATGGGTCGCGGCTTGAAAAGGGAGAACTAGGAATCATTAATCTATTAGATTAAGCTGTAACGTGATTCACGACCTAAATAAAATATTTTGTTTTCTTGTAATTGACATCATGTAGAATAATGATGATGACACATAACTCACATTGAAATATTTCAGTTTTGTCATCGGGCGTTCCTGTGTTGTATCCACTTCACATCCCTCCTGATGCAGCAATCGGCGACAATCTTGGATTCACTTGTACACTGAAGCGAGGCACCTTGCCAGTTACCTTTCAGTGGAAAGTGAACGAAGTCGCACACTCCGCCAAGGCTGGTGTTCGTATCACAACGTCGAAGAAAAAATCGGATTATTTAATTGACAGCGTTACGGCAGAACATGTCGGCAATTATTCGTGTATTGCTATTAACCAAGAGGGTTCAGACCAAGTATTTGCTGTTCTCAGCATAGAAGGTAACGCTCCAACCACTAATGAATACAGAAATATTGGTTGACAATTAAAAATGAATATTTAACTATGATTCTTCTCATATTCTGAATATTATCAAACTGTGCTCTACGTTTTATTTGGTTGCAATTTTTCCTGAAATCTTCAATTTTACAATTGTTTTTGTTTAAAACTTCCTTGGTTGTTGACAGTATCGCAATAAGTTTTCAAGGGGATTTTTTATATTCCGCTATATACGCATTTCAACAGTAATTAATGATATATTCATTAAGTTCTGTCAGAGTATAATATATTATAAATTTTAGTTCTGAATTTTATCACAGAGCGGCGCTGATAACGCGAATACGAAATCAAAAAATATCTCCTCTAGAACGCTTTAAACCTAACAGGAAAGAAGCGTCTAGTGTGTGATCATTTTTGACCTCCTGTAACAGATTTTACACTAAATAAATTCACAGTCTGTGATCCTACTTCGGAAAATTTGTAACTTTTGCGCTATATCGTATATTTAGAATGGAAAAATACCGGCTCATCCTTACATATTTATACATTACCATGGTACAACAGATTCTGCAAAGCAATCAAGGTAAGATATATTTATATTAGTGAAATAATTGAATTTTAAATGTATTTTATTTTTACAATTATGTTTATAATTGTTCCTGCCCTTCTTTGCTAAATGTACGAGGATGTGATATTTTGTATGTTTATACAAATCTAATTCGTTATATTTTCCTTAATGCGTTTATCATATTTTTCCTTTAAATATTGTAAAAATGTTTCTTCATAATGCTATTTTAAATTCACATTTATTATGAAATCATTTATAGAATATATGCAATAGTTTATTTCTAATTTTATTGTATTTTATTTACAAGAGCCCTGTTGTAAACAGTTCATAAAAATGGTCGTTTGCGAAGGCGGCCTTAAAATAGAAATCGATGTGTATTTGTCTTAAGTGTTACACTTGAATGTTTGAAATATTTTGAGTACGTTAACAAGTACCTATAATTTAATTAAATAATAGATGAATAATATAATTTAACAATATTATTTAGTTAAACATAGATGGATAATTTAATTTGACGATATTAATTAATTAAACATGGATGAATAATTCAATTTAACAATATTATTTAATTAAATATGGAAGAACGAGGAGCAATAATATGCATTATTCTCAGCATTAAATAAATGATAAAAGTATTTAATATTAATTAATAATAAATTAATTAGACATCTTAATTACGATTTATAGAAATCACGAAATGCATAGTAATTTTAACTAGAGTATACTTCTCATCGAGCACTGAATATAAAGCAATAAAAGTCATAATAAGATTTCATTACTGTTTATCAACGCTCATTATAAACTATTTCAAATTCATATAAAACAGTAATTTTATTTTAATTTGCTATTTTTATATTAGGATAGAGCCGTGTTTATTTTGGTATATTTTTAATATTTTGTGATATGTAAATAACGATTTAAAATATGGAATTTATTCCTTTTTTAGTATCTGTTATTTTTAATTGGATCTGTTTTAAAAATTATAAAATTTTAAATTTTTTGCCTATATGCTTTTTTGTTTTAAATGTATTATATTACTCGACATTAAAAGTTTTCCACTCAAAAGAATAAGTCATAGATATATGAAAATTGACTTAGGCATAAGCATATACTGAAGCAGACGATTTTTAAGATATGTATCTTTTCCTCATGGCATTCTTAACTGAAAATAACTAATACAGACAAGTTCGGTTATAGTAAGCTCCATTATTATGAAAATCCTGTAATAATGGGAGGAAAAAAACCATTTGTTTGATTATATTCAAAATATACAATTGGAAGACGCTTAATTGCGAGATAAAACCTGTTAACCAAGTAACTGTCTAATGAATTTTCCCGTCAATTTATGTAGGCGGAGTCTAAAAATGTATTTCCCCTTTTTTATAAAGAAAAAGAAAAATTTATTTTTTTCTGAATTTATGATATCTAATATCTCTACGTCTGATATTGGATATCATAAGTATTAAATATCAGGTATTGTCATCGAGATTCACGCTACAATCAGTCTTGAATCGGGGCAATGATTGCAGTGAGGATTGTGCAATGAGGACATTGTCGATCCACCACCATTTTCTATAACGTCATCAGTATAGCGAAAATATGTAAAATTCTGATATTTCAATACGTATGATATATAATATGCCTAGATGGTGCTATTAGTCTTCGCTCTCCTATCAGTGCTTTCTTTTTGTCTTTTTTTTTTAATGATGACATGGTTTTAACACGACCTGTAGAGAACCAACGAAGTGTCCATCCCTTCGTACACATTATATCCGAGTTAGACTTTATATCATAACCATAAATTCAGCCTCGGTATTTATCAAAATTGATCCACCCAGAAGAAGCGAGTCGTTGAAGACTATACCGGTGGATAGATAGATGTAGTAGGGTTGAAGATATTTAAGTTTCAAAGCAGGTACGGCAAAAACGAGGCATAAAAATTCAGAGGAAGTCATCTGTTTCAATATGGGATTATATGGACAGGCCATTTTATTTCAATGTTTAACTATGTATGCAAATTTAATCCGATTAAATTTTTATTTAATTAAATTTTAGTGTCCGCATTGAAAGGAAGTCCTCTTCTTCATCCGATATTGCTTCCTCCAGACACTGCAGTTGGCGATAATTTAGGAATAATTTGCAGTCTTAAACGTGGAACTCTGCCCGTCGAATTTGAGTGGAAAATCAACGGAAAAAGGGCTGTAGAGAAATCTGGCGTTCGCATAAATAAATTCACAAAGAAATCGGAATATGCAATTGATCACTTAAACAGCGAGCATGTTGGAAACTATACTTGTATCGTCACCAATCAAGAAGGATCTGACCAAACTTATGCCGTTTTAAATGTGGAAGGTATACTTTTTCACATGTTCTCTTTGAATTTTCTACATATTTTTAATAGGAAAATTTACATTCTTATAACCAGTTCTCTCTCATCAATTTCTGTATCTTTTAAATTAGAAGTGCCCTGTTAATGAGAGATTAACAATTGTCATTATTTAAAGAAAATAAAAATGATGGGTTAAGCTCTTACTAGAACGATCGTTCTCATGTCTATGGTGTTAATTCTTGTTTGTCATTCCCTTGATACTCTAGAACGGGTACCGTTTTTTCTGCACACTGTACTGTTTGTCTACCAGGAGAACTCCTCCCGCCAATAAGTTTGGGTAGTGGTGATCGTTACGACGAAACAGGACTCGTCCATTAAGAGTAGGAGTGGGTCAGGTGTAAGTCTTGTCTTTGGTGAATGTTGGTGATGAAAAAAAAAACACAATCTACCATTCGATATCATAGAGAGTATTTTATTTAAATTAAAAATCATAATTTTACTTCAGTCTCAATGTATTGCGCACCTTTATATTAATCTTTATGTATTCTATCTTCTATAATTACCGTTCGAAATCTTACCTACTACCTTATCTTATTAACCTCATGCCTGATTTCTACTATAATATTATTGCATTGACACTCCTTGATTCCAATAATCATTGACCAATGACGTTTAAATCTATATAACAGCCAATCCCTATTAAGCAAACAAATAAGTTTTATCCATAAAATCAAATTTTTATTACTCGCACAAACTATGGTATCGCATTCCAATATTTTTTTTAAAATTATTTCATACAAATGTTATTTATATCGTCAAGTGGCGCCACCTATAATGAAAAAGGAAGTAAACTGAATAAGGTAACCCTCAAAAATAAAATCATAAAAAAAAGCGTTTTGACATCGCTTAGAGGATCCTAAATAGGACCTGCTGTAAATCGCCTAAATTTTATGTTATAAGTGGATCGTAATTTCGCATAAATACTCCCTTCATGTTATTAATATTTTTGTCGAACCAAAGTACTGTTAGTATTTCAATGGACCTTTCAGCGTCTTTTATGTTAACGCCACCGTCATGAAGGCTCCAACGCTGTACAGATTTTTACCCCAAAACAGATACCTCTGCTTCACGATACATATTTGGATATTCACTTATTCAGGTAAGCAAAATCAATTTTCTTTTACGATTTATTAATATAAGAAATTATTAAAAATCAATTGTAATTATAAAAAATTTCGATAATCAAATAGTTAATTTTTAAAGTTTGTATTTCAAACAAAATACAATTCAAATTGAGATATTTTAAATCAAACTCAGAACAACCAAATGTCAAGATTTTGCGTGTGTCAAATTTTCCCTTTAAAATTCTGAATTTTATCGTAAATAATTTTAATTTTTTTCCCCAATAACGGACACTTCTTAAAAGCGGACACTTTTCTATTCCCCGTCAGTATCCCCTATTGAGAAGTTTCACTGTATTATGTAAGCATAAGTAATGTATTTATTAAGTAATGTATTGAAAAAATATGTATATATATTTGTTTTTTTCCCTTATTCAGGGTTTGCTTCTACCTCTCCCCCCGTTCTGCATCCAATTCTTTTGCCAAGAGATTTAACGTTGGGAGATAGCTTGGGCATCAGTTGCAATTTGAAAAGAGGAAATCTCCCAGTCCGTTTCGAATGGGAAATTAACGGTAGCAGAGCTACAGAGAAACCGAATATCAAAATTACCAAATTTCAGCGAAAAAGCGATTACAACATTGAAAGAATTACTGCCGACCATGTGGGAAATTACACTTGTATTGCCAGTAATGCAGATGGTTCAGATCGCGCTGACACTGCATTGAATGTCGAAGGTATTATAATAAATTAGTTCAAACGTTTTTAATATATTTGTGGTCGGTTTTTCCATGAATTATTTTATATCTGTTCTGCTATTTTGTTAATAATACTCCAAGTGTATTTCATGTGCTAAAAATTTAGTATAATTAGTGACATTTCTGATCTTTTAATTGTTATTAATCATTCCAATTTAGTAAAAATTATGAGTTCTATGAAAAACGATCGTTAGACTAAAATGTGTAGAATTATGGAATCTTTTTTTTATCTTTGATCATTTAATGATCTTTAGCAGTGATATGTATGTATATACAGTAATTTTTCTGAATAACGTCGCTTTCATTAACGGCTCTTCGATTTACCGATGGTAGTTTGACGTTCTGGTAAATGTTTTATAAAATTACACGTATTTCTATTAATGTCTTTTACTGTTTAATGGCGTTTTATCTCCGCTCTCTGAATGTTTTTAACAGAAGAGATCTCCATATGTATAAAAAAATATATAATTTTAAATATAACAGACCTTTTTATACGTAATGAATTAAAGAAAATTGTCGTATCTTCTAGAAAATCAGTTTAAAGAACGAAGTGAATAAAATTTATATTCTTTAATTAATAAAATTTGTATTTTGTAAATGAATAAATTTATTCTTTAATTAATAAATTTGTATTTGTAAATGAATAAATTTATTCTTAATTAATAAATTTGTATTTTGTAAATGAATAGAATTTATATTTTTAAAGGAGTATAATTTATATTTTTAAATGAATATAACTAATATTTTTAAATGTACATACTAATATTTGTAAAATGAATAGAATTCTTATATTTAATGTAATATATTGTAAATTAATAGAATTTATATTTTGTAAATGATATAGAATTTATATTTTGTAAATGATATAGAATTTATCTTTTTAAATGAAAAAATGTATATTTTTTAAATGAATAGAATTTATATTCTATCATAAATGGTTAATGATATGTAATTTCTTGCTGATCTACTTTTTGTCAGTTGAATTGCAATTATTCTTCAAATGATATCTGTTCGCAACACAGTTCTATTTCTCCAGTTTTTAATTATAAGTTCAGTGTGTTTAGGCTTAATAGATGTAATATAAATTGCATTATATTTCGCGCATTATTTTGAATTTTAAATTCTTCATACTTATTTGTATCAGATAAATATGTACTGTGCTATGCATTGCAACTTATTGAATTATTTGGAACAATACTTTAAACTAAAGTATTCGAGATTCATGATAATGAAAGGGATATTTTGATGTGCAATTTTTATATATCCAATTAACGTTATTAGGCTTTAGTAACTAAAGAGTATAACTAGTAATAATTAAGTAATATTAAAATATTAAGTATAAGGAGTAATAATTAGTAAATAAGGAGTCATAAGGAAATGACAATTTCTCCTTATGTACGAATTAAAAATTCTTTTAAAACGGTGTCCAAAATAAATTAATTTAGTAGTTTACTTCAATGTGCTTTTTTTTAATAAAAAATCAATTTTTTGCAAAATATTAAACTTTAGTTTCATCTTTTAACGCTGTGTGGCGCTTCTAGTCTATGAGGAACACTCAGATTTAACCTACAAGCGTGTACATAAACGTTGGTTATTCATCTTCCTTTGGATTTATTTTTCAGTGAATTGCATTTATTAGCAGCTTATTAACTTTATCATAATTGTTTGTGAACTTGTTATTAGTGAGTCGAAGAAATGGTGGTGATCAAACTGCATCGGATACTTTTATTGGTGTACGTCGTGCAAGGTAAGTCTTTTTATTTGATGCATAATATTCTGTTTCCTTTTAGAACCAATTATAATTCATTATTAAGCATATATCTCTGAATACTTTATATGTTTTCCAGCATATAATATGCATGGGCACATAAAATTTCCTTAACTCGCTTTAAAATGTTAAGAAAATTTTCATGTCTGGTTTGAAGCGACATGCGTTGTCAGACAGAATTTCTGGAAAAAAAATGGCTTGGGTGTTTAGTGATATCGTAACAGGGAATCTCAAATAAGAGATCAACCCTTTCGTATACTCCATAGATATACTTTTGTATATCTGTAAAGTATTATAGAATTGTATAATAATATTCTTAGTAATGTATATTTATAATTATTGAATTATTATTCAGCAGTTCCTATGAAGAATAAATATCTAATCCTCTAATATAGGTTTAACATAACCTGCGAAGGTAAATATCGTAATGTAAAAAACTGTCATGTAGTATATAGCTTGCACAAAGAAATAATATTTTTTAATTAGTTGTATACTTATCAGTCCTGTACGTGGAAAATATATCTGTATATGGTTAATCGAGATTAAATAGAACAGAACTTCGTAGAAATGCATATAGTTATATTAAATATTATATAGTTAAATGCATATGGTTATTTTTCTTTAGTTTCACCCGATTTCTCAAAGCACTTATAGACAGGTTCCACCCCCAAATAGGTGCCTTTTCGCTCGTTAATTCAGGGCCATCAACGCATTCGGCGACTTGGCTAGGTCATTTCTGGGGCCCCCCTTTCGTACAAAAAGGGCCCAAAATCTCTTGAAGTTCAAAATTTTTGCCACAAGAAAAATATTATGTATAATAAACAGACACGGTGCCACTTCGTAGCCCCGTTTAAATTGGGACACTGGGAATGGGGCTGGTTGCCCCCCTTTAAGGCGGCACTGCAACAATTGCTTAGTTAAACTCGGGTTTGTTCCCTACGATAGATGCAGCCACATTTCTAGTCAGATATAGTTTCCGGAGACACCTGAATAAACACTTTTATAAATGAACAGATATTTGTCGGAGAGCATTTTCTTTGCTGCCACTTACAGTTTTAACATATTTCTGGATTAATTTCCTTTAAAATTGTTTGAATAGCGGTTAAAATAGAGGCTACCTAGACGAAGAAAGCAGAGTGGAAAAAGCAATCACCACCGTGACATCTCATTTTTCTCTTTCAATACTTTGGAAGCTTCCACAGGACCAAGTCGAATTTCAAGAATAATTTCAAGAATTAGTAATTAGTAATGGCTTAGTGGCAACTCATTCGTCAATATCGTGCCATTAACCCTATTTTGACTCCCAATGGTGTCGTAAAACGCGTGCCATTTTTCTGTCCACGCAGTTAGGTTCCCATGACAGCAGAAATTCGGGTTTTTAGAGAAACTATAGATTCCGAAGCAGCATGATATTTGCTGTCCTTGAACCGTAAAAGCACTGGCAGTGTGTCAAATCGTTCAATAACCGACTCAGTGAACGAGCCAATTCATTTATGATAGATGGGAAAAATCGGTCATTCATCCGTTCGTGCGCGATCCGGCACACCTGTAAAAAACACAAACGAAACAAAACATTTTGGAAGAAAATTTAAACTACAGGCTAAATTGATGACAAAGAAGAAGCATGGCAAAAGTAATCATTATGATAAATAATTCTGACACACACACATTGAAGCTCAGTCTAGAGCTTTTTTTCAGTATAGGACAAAAAGGAACATCGTCCCCGTCCTGGAATCGAACTTGGGTCTCTCTAGTGAGCTCGGAGTGCCTTAACCACTAGGCCAACGAGGACAAGGACAACACTCCCTTTCTCCGTATATAAGGTTGTAAGATATTATTGCCCTAAGAAGGGTAACAATATCTTGTAACAGTAAACATTATCTCGGCGTTCAGATTATTTTTTTAATATTTTGAAGACCTGCACAGGAGCGAGTCAAAATGCCAAACATAGATATAAATGTGGAGATCTGCTTGTAATAATTTTTGACGTGGAGGTCCACAGAAAATGATCATTCTATTTTTTAAGTACGATTGGATTCACAGGAAATGTTAAACGTACGAATACAAAATGTTAAAAGTTCAAGTACGAAATGTGGAAAGTGCTTTGTACATGGGCAGAAGACAATTACCCGAACGACAGCGCCCTCTCTTAACATTTGCACCTAATACAGAGCCTTAAGGTAGAGTGTATCACGAGCAAATAACATGTCGTAAACTACATTATACTACATAATAAATGGTATAACTTGATAATTTGTATACATTAGGATGTACGAAAATGTGCATTGTGTATACGAAGCTGTGTACTCTGTATAATATATAACGTAATTTATTTATATATTTATTTATACAGTTTGTTCATCAATTGCTCCCTTATTGCACCCGATAGTCTTGCCTCCAGACTTGGCTTTGGGAGACAGTCTGAACATCTTGTGCAATCTGAAGAGAGGTGACCTGCCTGTGAATTTTGATTGGGAATTCAATGGCAAAACTGCTAGTGAGAAGCAAGATATAAAAATTTCAAAATTCACCCGAAAATCCGATTACAACATTGAAAAAATCACAGTCGATCATGTGGGTAATTACACGTGCGTTGTGAGAAACAAAGACGGATCCGACCGCGTTCATATAGTACTCAATGTTGAAGGTAAAGTTATACAATAGTATATAGAGGTACCTTTCCTTTTATTAAGTTAAATAATTTAACATTAATAATTAAATATTTATTGTTGTATTTTACTGCACGTACACTACGTGCTAATGTATCTGATTAAAGTAAATTTTTTTATATAACAATATTTGAGTGAAGATTTTAATAATTTCAACGGGGCATGATATGTTCTTACTTTTAGTATGCAATTCTAGGATAATTTGTATTTTTATTATATTTAATTAATTATTACACAAATTAGGGCTCTTGAAAATATGAGTTTTTTGCTAAAACTGTATTGTCTTTTCGTTCTAATACAATAATTCTTTAATATAGTATACATAAATAAATAATAGAATATAATATTTTGTAAATAAATTCAAAAATTAAATGCTCAATAAAATCTCATTATGGGATATTGCTATAAATAACACTGCTTTATCAGGAAAAATACAAAAATTTATATAATAATAATTGATTATAGTAATTATTCATTAATACAGTATGTAATTCATCAATATAACGAAAAAATATCCTAAAAAATTTAGCTATCAGAGAAAAATATTGGCATTTTTTGATAATTCGTAAAATCAATAAATGACTTATTCGTAAAAATTTTATTGCAATGTTTTTCAGTCTTATTCCTAATTCAGCACTTTTTTGAAATTTTTATAAAAATTTAACTGTGGTGACATGTATTAGATGTAAGTGTATACAGACGCCTAATATTTAATAAAGTGTTTTAACCAATCTTATTTGTTATTTTTGTCTTTTACATGTGCTTCTCCACAAATGGCTACTTTTAAATAATAAAAATTTCATTTTTTAAAAGCTTGAATGTATGGGTTGTAAAAAAAATTACAAGCAATAAAATATATTAATTTCTCTTTCTGACGCAGAGCGGCGCTGTTTCGAATTCTGGGTACGAAATAAACGCATATTCATTGTATTTCCTTTCAATGGACGCCAAGCAGCTAATACACGCTTTTTATTATTAGAAATAAACTGATGAATCTTATTACTGATTGCTCCTAATTTTCCAATCGTTATTTTATATTACGTTATCAACTTTATGTTTACATATTAGATCACAGCTACTATATATATATATCACGGATATATACTATAACAACTGTTAGATACTATGGAAGAAATTGGCGTTCTAGGAAGATGTATGGTGATGCTTGCTTTTTCTATATTCGAAAGTAAGTGTTGTTTTTTTAAATATACATACATAGCTCGTTTTGCTTTTGCAAAGTGAATTGTTTTATATTTTCTTTCGCGATATTCCGCTATTTACTCGAAAAATTGATCACAAATTCATCATTATAATATGGTGATTATTCTAAAATGAAATTGATGTCAACACTAATATAAGACTATAATTTTTTTATCACATGTATTTATAATTTAGAAGATACATACAAATATTTAGTTTTTATAAATTAAATTGCATTATTCTAATTATCAAAATCTACAAATTAGTTTCAATAAAGTTGATTTCTACTTAGAATAATTTTTAATGGGATGAAGACGGCGTGTCTTTTTCTCCTAAACAAAAAATAGCCCTAGTTTGAGCTTATTTCTACGTAAGTGTCGAAAATTATCAAATAAAAACAAATCACCCCTCAAAAACTCGCCCCATTGACTTTGTGTGTTGACAATTATTTGGCAATTGTGTTATCCCTGAGAAGGGTAATAATATCTTACATCCTTATATACGGAAAAAAAAGACCGTTGTTCTCGTTCGTCTAGTGGTCATGACACCCAGGGTTCAACGGGAAGACCCTGGTTTGAATCCCGGATGAGGACAGCATCTCTTTTTCTCCTAAACAAAAAACAGCTCTAGTTTAAGCTTATTTCTACATGGGTGTCGAAAATTATTAAGTAAAGATAAATGATTTTTAATACTTTTCCTATAACTTTAAGTTACGTACATTTCATCATCTGCTCTTAAACTATTTTGAACATATCCAGTACTAATATCATTGAAATACAGAAATAGTCATTCCAACAATAATTAGAAAATGGTTTCACAAAGACTTTCGCAGCACATTTTAAAATTGTAAAAAACAGATTTTCAAGTGAAGACTCTGTGAAAATATAAACAGAGTTTAATTACTCAAAAAACTTGACGTTTCGGTTCGTCTTTTGCGAACCTCTTCAGAAGTGGTCCCAGTCGTTGATGGAAGTCGACTTCCATCAACGACTGAGATCCACTTCTGAAAAAAGTTCAGAAAAGGCGAACCGAAACGTCAAGTTCTTTGAGTAATTAAACCCTGTTTATATTCTCACACATTCTCTACTCGAAAATCTGTTTGTTACAATAATTAGAAAATCAAAGCTGCTATGTATGTCACATAAAATAAAATGCAAATATGGCATTATATGCTAAGCTTGATAACAAAATTTTCTTGAACGTATCATCTCTTTTAACATCTATTCTTGTGTTCTCTACAACGTTATTAATATATTTATCTTTGATTATAGAGATATTTGCTATCACTTTGTATATGATATCTTTCTTTTGCTTCTCCTTGATGTTATTTTTTTACTTTCTATTTGCTGTTTGTTTGGTTTTTTTTTTGCAATTTTACTTTTCTTTTATTACAAATAAATTTGACATAACGTAAACAAGAGCTAGTTTTTGTTTAGGAGAAAAAGAGACGCCGTCCTCATCCCAGATTCGAACCAGGGTCCCCGCGTTGAGCCCGCGGTGTCTTGACCTACTAGACGAATGAGAACAAGAACAGACGCTCTTTTCTCCATATATTAAGTTGTAAGATATTATTACCCTTCACAGGGATAACACAATTGCCAAATATTGGTCAACACACAAAGCCACCGGGGCGAGATTTTTTGTGAGTTTTTCATGGGGGATTTTTATTACAAATAAATTTGACACCTACCTACCTATTAATACGTAGGTGTTAAATAAATTTAACACCTACGTATTAATAGCGCAAACTAAAGCTTTTTTTTTGTTCAGGAGAAAAAGAGACGATAATTTTTTTTGTTTTCTTCTGCCATTTTTGCTTCTTTTACTCTTTTTTTCTCTTATTGTCTTTATTTTTCTGTACTACATTTTTTTTCTTTATTATCTTTTTCTATCTCTAATCCTGTTCATTCATTTTCGTCTTATACTGTCAGAGAAATTTATTCTTTCGAGATTTTGAGATATATCTCTTTTCCATTTTAAAACTGCCATCATGTATGAAAACTCTCTGGGTGCAAATGATAAATGATTAAAGAACGTTTAAAACTTCTATGTAACTTTTCAATAGCTACTCATAATATTTTTATCGCTAATATTATCATATTATAATATCTGAATTAAATACAAAAATTTACGTTTTAGGCACATCGACAGATGCTCCCATTCTCTATCCTATTATTTTGCCTCCAGATGTTTCTCTCGGCGACAGTTTGAGCATCCTGTGTAGTTTGAAAAGAGGAACTCCTCCTGTAGACTTCAAGTGGAAGGTGAATGGAAGGGAAGCTCAGGAGAAGAAAGGAGTATATATCAACAAATATGAAACGAAATCTGATTATGCTATTGGGCGCGTCGCTGCTGACCACATAGCAAATTATACTTGCATTGCGTCTAATAGTAAAGGATCTGATCAGACTTTTGTGATTCTTAACGTTGAAGGTAATACTAATATACATGATACGATTGATCATGCTTCTAAAGGTAGAGTACTTCATGATATCATGCCAATGAGTTATCTATGTATATCTCTATGTTTATATACATATCCAATATGTTTCTCTGAAAATAGTATTATCACGCTTGTCATTTGCTATTTCGTTTTTCCATTTCTCCTTTTATTGATTAATATCGTGATAATCCGATTATTGGCAAATCATTCGCGTTTTGATATCCGCTATATTTTATTCGTGGTAATGAATAATCAAATAATTCTGTTTTGCCTATAATTGACCATATATTTATCAAATACTTGTATGTTTCATATATAAATGAAAAATCGCACCCCCTAAAACATTCTGAAGAATTATCTTCTATTTACAAATATGCATTATGAATAATATATTAATTACAATTTATGCCAGTTATAAAACGAAATAAACATTGTATTTTTATTAGCAGAAAGGAAAATTTATTAATTATAAAGAGAATGTGTATTGCCGAGGTCAGTTATATATCAATTTTAAGATTGAGTTGTCAATTTTTCGTCATATATTTATTTTTGTAGCATTCAGAATTAATTGGCGGATATAGAAAAATATAATATTTTATATTCTGTTGCAGGACTTACATATTTTCAAAATATTGCACAAAAATCTCGCAAAAGATAATATTAATTTTCGATTGAATTGCGCAAAATTTTCATATATTTTTTCTCTATGCTTTTATTAATCCAGCTTTAATTATAATATAAAAAAATTTTAAAATCATATAATTTTCTCTGTTGATTAAAACTTATTTTAATGATATGTAAAGTTGATAATTGGAAAGCAGTTTAAAAATTGCTATTTTCATTGAAAATCTTTTTTGTTTTCCCAACTTTATCATAAATTTATAAATAAACGCTTGAAGCTTTATTTTGTTCCAATTCTTGGCACTATGTGGCGCTATCCGTACTATGTGCTCAAACCACTTTCGTGGCGCTTTTGGTATTGTGTGTATGTTGCTGCTGGAAATTATAAAGGAAAAGCTTACGAATATAGTGATAGCCAGTGCGTAATTTACTATAAGATTCGCATCTTCTACATCACTGGGAATTTAAAATATACGATTATTACGTTATATAAATATTATAAATACTGAATTACTCTCACACCCAGAAGTGTTGATGGCGATGGTGCTACTGATCGTTAGTATGCTGTTTGCTCTTCGAAGAGGTAAGATTCGTTGAAATTTTATTTTTTACTATATAAACATTCCGTGAAATCTATTATTTTTAAGTTATTAGTCTTTTACTTAACATAATCGCAACTACCAACGTTTGTAAATTGAAAAAATGCCAATGAATTTAACTTCAACCCTGCAATTTATAATTAATTAAAATCTTGATACTAATTTTGATTGCAAATTTTCACTAAGGAAATTTATCTAAATATGTCAGTTTATATGTTAATTTTTTCAAAAATCCGTAACAGTGATATGCTACATATCAGGAGAAATTTTCGTCTCCTAAATTGATTTCAGACAGAATATATAAAAATATTTTACATGTAATCAACTCCATGCAGTAAAATCAGCCTATAAATATGCTCAAAGCACTTGAAAATAATGTCGGTATAGACAACATCGTTATAGACATATTTATACACAGTGTATTTCACTTAACACATCGTTAAAATTTTACTAATTTTTTAAACGTATTTTGGTTGCATTTTACCGAAAATAGAGAAATTTGGAAAATTTGTGGCCCTAAAATTAGATGACACTTTAATAGAAAAGTGTCAAACGATATTACTTTCGTATAAAATTCTGTAAAAGAATGTTAAAACAATTTAGAATTATTAGAATAATTATTGGAGGATTTTAATTATTAGAATCATTAATTATTATTAGAATTAGAAGCTTACTTCCATTTATAAATTATTGTGCATTGTATGTATGAAAGAAAAATAAAGATTATATATATTAGAAAGAAAGCTAAACATAAATTAAATTAAAAATTTCTAGCGTTAAAGTAAGTGAAAGAGCATTAAATAAACTTTTTAAATTCTAAAAGTCAGAATAATTTAAAATAAACGTAGTATTTTTCCTCAGAAAAAATGCGTTATTTTGAAGATTGATATCCACAAAATATTAACTTAAATTTAAAATTTGCTGTACACATCATAAATTTAAATCTGCTACAAACACTTTCAACAAATAGCATATTTGATGACACCAACATATTAAATAATTGAAACAGCTGACACTTTAATTACATAAGATCTTATTTAATAAACTATTTTATTGTCGGTTCATTAAACATTAATCATTTCAACAATACGTTAAAACATTAGATAGCATATCTTCATTGTCATTATATAGATTCATATTCATTAAATAAATATAAAGCCATATTTTATGATCAATATAATGTTATTCGGATGTTTTAATTTATGAAATTATTAATCAAGAACACATGCCCCTTTGGATAGCTTTTCCGCATAGATAGTGATAGTGCAGTGAAAGCAATTTACAAAAATTATACAGTAGGCTAATAGTTTGTAAATTTGTGTATTACAAAATGCTTTATTTTCACAATTTTATACTATTTCTTTGATCTAACGTTAAAATGCATTATTTTGAATATTTTTATTTGAATATAATTTAAAAACTTAAATATTAACATCTAAAAATTTCTAAATAAAGATGGAAAAAATAATAAAGGGGGTAATGTTCAGTAATTACTGTAGTGATGATTACTAATCACTGTAAGGAGGCCCAGGTTCTTTAAGGACTGTAGCTCTAAAACAACAAACGGAATAATTTTGGAAAACTATGCTGATTATTCATGATGTAACTATTTTAATAAGTATAAATAATATACAAATAAATTTTAATAACGTATTTCACTATTCAAATTTAAACTAAAATAAATTGAAGGTAAAAGCAGTTTGAGAATTTTTAAATGAAAGGACGTTGAATGGAAAAATAGAAAAGAGCAATAAAATTTCCCGATGAAAAGAAAATGTTTCTCAGCAGGTCCCTATTATTTTTTTCCACTATGAACATTTTTAATTTTCTCATTTATTTATCTGTTTTTGTTTATTTATAATAAATTAATATAAAAATAATTTTATTAGAATAAATCCCAACTTTAATTTGTCTATATTTTGACAGATTTAATAATGTGCTTAGTGTGTGGAAAGCTTACATGTTCTCCATCACAAAATTTTTTGTAATTTTTAAATAAAATTTTAAAAATATTATCTAATATTTTATTTTCGGTATAGGAAATTTAATATCGCCTATGGGTACATATAATTACATTCATATATTTTATCGTGCATCAATATTCTTAACTTTGGGATGCCTATGAAAAATCAATTTGCATCTATTTTCTACCGAAAAATAATATCGTACAGTTTATTTGTTGTCTGAAAATTGATTTAAATATATCAACATTTCAGTGTCAACAGAAATTGCTCCAGTTCTTTATCCCATACTGTTGCCACCAGATATTTCACTTGGAGATAGCTTACTGATTTTGTGCAGTCTAAAACGAGGCTCGATTCCCATAAGATTTCTCTGGGAATTTAATGGAAAAGCTGCAATTGAAAAACCTGGAATTCGAATCGTTTCCTCCCAGAAGAAATCCGATTACATTATTGAAAATATATCGGTGGAACACGTTGGAAATTATTCATGTATTGCATCGAATGATGGCGGATCTGATAGCGCCTATGCTATTTTGAACGTCGAAGGTAAACGAATTCTCTTAAGACTTGCGATTTTTATCCTTATTTTCTGTCAATTATCTTTATAAATTACGATTATCTTCGATGAGTAAATTTAAATCATTTATAATTATTGTTTGTAAGTTACGATAATTGTCAATAAGTGATTTTAAGCTTTAAATCACTGATTGTAACAAAGAAGGTTGTTCAAATTGTTTTCTTGTTAATAATAGAAATGTAAGTTTTTTGTCTACTGATATGTATAATTGTGTTTTTATCAAAAAGTAAGAGTATATATATATGAGTATACATCGGTGAATAATGTGAGTTCGGTTTCAAATCACTTTGATAAAGCAAATGAATTTTTGTGATTTCCTGAAGTATATAAAACTTGTTTACACTATTAATTGCCAGACAGAATTAATTATTAATAAATATAATTAATTAATTACAAAATGTGGTGGAGACACGCCCACGCTGTTAAGAAAAGGGTGTCAATAGATATACTCAACGCGGAGGTACCACAAACCCGTAATTTGGAAAAAACGAACAAATAATTTGGAAAAAACAAACGCAATATTCGCGAAACGCAATAAAATGGGACACGTCTGTATATATCTGCATATATATATACTATATATTTAGTTAGAAAACTTTATGAACACAAATTTTACAAGCACGTCATATTGTTTAAAGATCTGTGTTTATCAATGTTATTAATATTATCCAAATAAATATCGATATGTATTACAAAATACGTACTGTATTACTGATATACTATTATGAAATACTAATATGTATTACAACATATGGACAAGTGAAATAAAAACTATATAATGTTGTATTTTTCGTTCTCTTCATATTTCTTACCTTTGTTTTCTTACTGTATATTTTCTTACGGTTCCTTTAATGCAACTATATTTCTGATATCATGTTTAAACTTGTTTGAGCATAGTCGAGTGGTAATTTTATTGGTTACCATTAATTATAGTGTTTTTCATGATATTTATGAATTGTTTAGTTAACGTGTTCACTTTCACTTCAATAATCATTAAACATACATAATTTTCAATACTGTGTTAAAACATTATGTAACGTTTTCTCCCTATGTGTTTTTTTAGTATTATATGATTTCAAATCCATTAAATAGATATAAAGCAATATTCTATGATCGACATGATGATATTTAAATGTTTAAATTTATAAAAAAAATATGATACCATTTAACGTGTATATAAAACGTATAAAGTAAAAACTCATTGCCCCTTTAAATAGTTTTACTGCACGGACAGTCATAGTGCAGTGAAAACAGTACTAGAGGCTGAAGAAGTTTTCAGTTTCTCGAACAAATCGTGCACAATAATTGATTTATGCTTTTAAAATGTTGCTATTTTATTCTGCTTTTAATTAAAAAGTAAATTTAATTTATTAAATCTAAATAAATGAGTATTTTTTCTTACTTTAACATTACTGATATCAGCTAAATTATACAAATATTTCGATATTTTTTAAACTCGGTAACAGTAACAATGAAAATAATTTTAATTAAATTATAAAATAATTTATATAAAATTTATATTAAAATTATAGTAATTTATATAAAATTTATATTAAAATTATAAAATAATTTATATAAAATTTATATTAAAATTATAAAATAATCTATATATAAAATTTATATTAAAATTATAAAATAATTTATATAAAATTTATATTAAAATTATAAAATAATTTATATAAAATTTATATTAAAATTATAAAATAATTTATATTAAAATTATAAAATAATTTATATTAAAATTATAAAATAATTTATATTAAAATTATAAAATAATTTATATTAGAATTATAAAATAATTTATATTAAAATTATAAAATAATTTATATAAAATTTATATTAAAATTATAAAATAATTTATATAAAATTTATATTAAAGTATAAAATAATTTATATAAAATTTATATTAAATTATAAAATAATTTATATAAAATTTATATTAATTATAAAATAATTTTAATAATTTTGCAAAAATCTATGAATATAGGCATTTAATACATAAATGACATAAAACAATTTAATATGATAAATTTTTAAGTATTATTCCAACTTTTATTATTAATTTTGGCATCATTCAAAGAAATGACATATTAATTACATCTTCAGGAATTGATGTAACGTCAATTATTTGTTTAATAAAATGTAGAACGTGTAAAAGTTGGAAAATAAACAATATTTATTATATACGCTGTATAAAAGTGCTAAAAATAAAACTTAGAAATACTGCGCAGAAAAAAGTACAAAAATACAGCGCAGTATGAAAACAAACTACAAATTCAGAGATGTTACCACGAAAAGTGAAAGATTGCTGTATCAATAACTCAATGAGTATTATATTAATTGCCGTTATAGTATTAATGTTGATTTTCTTATTGAAACTAGCACGATTTTGCGAAAATTGTGCAATGTATCGCCAAATTAATTCTGTTTTAGAACTTTTTGGCTTTTTGTACAAAAATATTTTAAAATTAATTAATTAACCTAGAAAATTTATTCCAGAGTCGGTCTTAATTATACGAATATACTAATTATAAAGTGCATGTATCATAATTTTAAATAAGGACCGAAAATCTTGTTGCGTTACCTATTGCTATAAAAGGAAAACTCTAGCATCTATAAATTATTTAATATTGATGTACTGTTTATGAAGTTTATTTATTTTTAAATAATTATTATTTAATAACGATACTTCGTTAGTTTTTTCCCCGCTACGTGGCGCTATCTGTCTTAGTAGAAATCTAATATGGCTTTTGAAGTAAACCACTTGCAGTGTTTCGCCAGTATATCCGAGTATGGTAGCAAGCCATTCCGTTCTTTCTCCTGATTTGTTTATTAAATGATCTGCAGTTTATAACACACAGGTCAAACAGCTTGACTCTTGTTCCAAAATAAGGTAACTAATATGATTGGATTAACGGATCTCATTAAAGAATATCTTACACCAGCTGCTGTCGTTTTCGTTGGCATTTTCTTTTCCCACAGTATTCATAGCGGTGAGTATTCTTTAAAAATATTCGCTTACATACAATGTCTTTCTCATAAATGTATATAAATTTTTATAAATTTTTACAATATTCTATATTAAATTATAATAAATGTTAATTAGAATTTCTTAATGTATTTGGATATGCCGTATGTCTATCAAAAGTCGATGAAAGATATTCAAAGAACGGCTAGAAATGCATTAATAGATGAATGTTTCTGAAACAGAAATCACTGTATGACGTCATTATTAAGTCATTAAATTGTTGTATTTTGCGTATTTATTCTTGAATAATTAACGTATAAAGGTTTCTGAAGGTTTAGAGCCATAAATATTTAATAAATTTCTTTATTTTTTTATTTAATATTGTAATGTTCATCTACTCTTAAGTGAGTGTGAAGCAAAAATGTTTACTTATTTATTTTATTCTGTTCCCTAATCATATTTCGAATCGCACCGTTATCAATTATTTATTTATAGTTATTATAATTATTTATTTATAATTATAACATGTGAGGTACGGTTGTCTGTGAAGTACTCCCGGATAGCTATATATGTATTTGCAAAACAAAATGAAATCAAAAGACATCAAATTTTTTTAATATTAAATTCTGAAAATGGAGGAATAATTATGTAGAAATTGTATTTTGTCTTCCGAATTTAAAAGGAAAATACTCTTTGATTCTGATAAAGTATATTTTATATTATATATTTTAATCGGGAGGTATAGCATACCTATTATCTTGTATGTTTGTCAATATTTCATATAGTGAAAAATCAATTAAATATAAAAAAAAATATTTCATATACTTAAAATTAAAGGATGATCTTTAAAGTACAGTGTTACTACTCTTAAGAGACATCTCCATATAAAGGACACCTTCATTTAAGGAACGGTTCCTCTGGTCCCCAATATATAATATATATGTACCTCCGAATCCTTGTGTGTATCAATATATGTACCTCCGAAGAAGCGACACCTCTATTTTAGGAGCAAAATGTCCGCTTCCGTGGGTGTCCCTCATTGGGGGGGTAACAATGTAGTACCTAATTCCCAATATATAAACGAAAATGCGCTTTTGTTGATATGCAAATACATATTAACGTAGGAGAAAAATAGGTTAGTCTGTTATGAGAAATCGACGTGAAAATTATATACCTTACAGGAGTGATCATGCGCAGTGCATTGTAAATAATGCTGTAAATAATACTGGGTAAATACATACTACTGTATAAATAATACTGGGTAATTAATACTGGGCTACATTAAATATTTTACATTACGTTGCGCCCTTTGCTATCCATATGATTGGCACAAGATTCCCACTAATGAGTTTAGTTCGTTTGTGATTTCTAAAATTAATTAATATAATAAGCTATTTTAACTAATTAATAATTAATTAATAATTATTTAATAAAATGTGATGATAATAAATGATAATGAAATATAATAATAATTAATTATTATTATATTTTCTTACCAGCGCCTTAATTACATTTGTCTTTATAAATCATCCCTTGATTTTGAGCATCACTGTATATCTGTTATAAGCATGCGATTGATAATAATTAATGATTATTAATTAATTGACGCTTTAACTAGTCTAGTTAACCATAGATCATTGAGTAACAAAACTGACAAACAAGCCATGTATAAGTAGCAAAATTTTGAGAGGTATTATTTATAGAAACTATATAGTTAACGAAATATACTAGTTATTAAAATTCATTGTACATAATAGTAATTTTTGAATAACACAAATACCAAACAAGCGTTGAATCTAGCATTAAAAAATATTTTTTTAGCTACTCGCTTAGTAATTTTTATTCAAAAACTTACATACAAAGAAAAAGGAATCATTTCGCTTGCCCCGATAGTCTAGTTGGTTATGACGCTGTAGTCCATACTGAGACCTCGCCATTTTAACTCGGTCTCAGAACCATGCTCTCTCTTTTTCTTTTTCACAGCTCACCAAATCTTGCCATGGTGGGTCGTACTAACGGTTCTAATTTGAGCCATATACGTGAATCACCGAAAACCTTTCCAAATAATAATAATTATAATAATAATGATAATAATAATTTATACAATAATTTTTGCCACCCACGTTTCAATTACAGCTCAAACTAGAGCTTTTTTTATATTTGGAGAAAAAGAGGCGCCGTCCTCATCCTGGATTCGAACCAGGGTCCCCGCATTGAGCCCGCGGTGTCTTGACCTACTAGACGAATGAGGACAAGAACAAACGCATTTTTCTCCGTATATGAGGATGTAAGATATTATTACCCTTCACAGGGATAACACAATTGCCAAATAATGGTCAACACAGAAAAGCCTCTGGGGCGAGATTTTTGTGAGAAAAAAAAAAACACGCACAAAAATCTCGCCCCGGAGGCTTTTCTGTGTTGACCATATTTGGCAATTGTGTTATCCCTGTGAAGGGTAATAATATCTTACAATAATAATAACTACATTACTTCTAGTGAAGGATCGGTATTGCCGCGTTCGAAAGCTTGAGTGATTTTACATCATTTGTCATTTTACCAGTGTTTAACCGTTTGTATATAAATATATTAGTTAACATAAAGTTATCTTTTCATTAATCTATTATTAAATAATCGTCATATTACAAAAATTAATCAATTCATTCATTAATTAATTATATATAATATTACACATTATATGATATTAATTAATAATAATTAATTATTTCAGTTTCATCCAGCTCTGCTCCGGTCCTGTATTCAATGATGCTGCCTCCGGACGCTTCTCTTGGCGATAACCTGGGAATCGTCTGTAGTTTGAAACGCGGATCTCCACCCATAACTTTCCAATGGCAATTTAATGGAGAAATAATCACAGAAAAGTCAGGCATACGTATTATTTCTTCTTTCAAAAAATCAGATTACATTATTGAGAAAGTGTCGGTAGAGCACATTGGAAATTACACCTGCATCGCCACAAACCAGGACGGCAGTGATAGAAATTCTGCTGTGCTCAGTGTCGAAGGTAAAAATAGTGAAATGCAATTTTTTACTTTGATAACGAAAAAACATTTCGAAAATTTAAAAAAAAAATTATTGATGATTGTCTTATACAAGTAAAAAATGTGTTTTTCTGTTCATTCAATAAGTTTCAAATCTACTTGACTAGTAGTAAATAGCATCATGATATCTTTTCGTCATTATTACTTTAAATTAAGAAGCATTTCGTAATATTATTCACTGTTTAAAACATTTTATAAATATCACAAAATTATCATTTTTAATCCGTTTATCACTATTATAATTGAATTAAAAATGATCGGATAATTTCCAGTTAAATTTTAAAATATGTCAACTTTAATTTTATTTTAAACATTTTCAACGTATTTCAAAGCTGAACGCATACGTTGGTAAAAAATAGTATTCGTTTTAATTTCCTTTTTTACCGTTGTGTGGCGCTGGTATCCCAATTTAGGAAACGTATTAGATGATCAAAATTTCTCTGTGAGCAAATGGCGAAACGTTTCATTTTTTATATCCTTTTACATTTGCTTCAGTAAAATCTTCACTAAATTTGCTGTGCACAGTGTTACTCATCTACTGTTACTCTCCTTATATATTACGTTTCAAAAACTATTGATTTATTCCGTATGAACGCTGAAAACAACGAAGATGTACATGATCGTGATATTATACACCATAGGATGTCCAGTTGGATGCTACTTCGCTTTTGGTAAATAGAAATTTTTATATATATCTTAGTATGTGAGAAATTGAGCTAAACTCTTTATAAGAGACATGTCGTTTTATGTGTACGCGAGGTTCTTTCATATCGTGAAAATATAATGTGTTGGAGAATAATTAATATATCCTAGATGTAGATATCAGCAAGTAATTGATAATTTCTTTAATGGGCAACCTTTATATCTTTTTCTAAGGTTTCTTTTGCCATATTTTATACATGAAAATGGGGTTTTACAAGTGGTGTACACTAAAAATTTGTTTAATAATTTTAATTATTTTTGATTTGGTGTACATAATTTTACACTCAAATTTGTGTAGAAATATTACTTCCAATTAATCTCATCTTAATGTTGTTTTAAATTGTTTAGTTTGGTTAAAAGTTGAACAGATAAAAGATGATGTTACTAATTCAAAACGTCAGTGATAAAATTTTACATGAAAATAGCCACGCACTGGTGCAGTACATTCATTTCTGCATATGCTTTATATATATATATACAAATCAATAACTTTTTGGTTTCTGTGTGTTAAGCCGTATCTAAATTCATTTTGTAATTTTACATATTATATGTACACTGTGTAGTCTTATATACACATATAATAAGTATGCTTCTAGTTTGAAATAAGAATGGATGTAAATTTGTTAACGCAGTAAAGCGTTCATAAAAAATGCTTAACACGTTTTTCACATCTTTAAAGTAACTTTTTTTATTTTTATCATATGCTAAATTGAAAAGAATATATGTATAAGTAAAATATGCATATCAAAAAAGTCTCTCTGTTTATGGATGCGAATGTTTAATATTTAAGCATGATTTTTAGAAAATTAAAACGCATTTGTAAAATTAACAACTAAAAAAAAATTATGTATTATTCCATTCAAATTTACGTACTTTATATATAAATAAAATTAATTTTATTAAATTGGCAATAAATTTACATAAAAATGCGGATATATTTAGATGTATTTTGGTAGAACTATTTTATTTGCAAAGAACTTAAGTAGGCGAAATAAAACATATTTATTAAAATAATACAAGTACAATTTTCCCCACAGTCAACCCTCAGAAAAAATGTAATTTCTGTGTAACTTTTTACTAAGTCCTATTTATTATTTTTTACATTTGTAAATAATAATTTTCCTTATATTAATTAAAACATCATTTTATTCTACAAGATTATAAAATGTTAATAATAATTTAATTAATTTAATTTTAATTAACTCATTTCTTGTTTTCCTAGCAACATCTGTGGATGCACCCGTTCTTTACCCCATGCTCTTGCCCTCAGACGTCTCTCTGGGAGACGCCTTGGGAATCATATGCAGCCTAAAAAGAGGAACTTCGCCAGTTTCTTTTCAATGGAAGTTTAATGGAAAACCAGTTACTTCCGGGACCGGAATTAACATTAATACTTCCCATAGCAAATCAGATTATATAATCAAAAGAGTCATGGGTGACCACGTTGGTAACTATACGTGCGTCGCTGAAAATCAACATGGATCTGACCAAGTGTTCGCGACGTTGAACGTCGAAGGTATAACGCTTTTTGTTTATTTCTAAATCTGTATTCCGCGAAATAACACAATTATAAGTAGTAACATTTCCATGAAATAATTGAGACGAATTGTACTTGTTTTATTTAAGAATTGACACTTCTAAAGCACACATTTTGATGATCCCACAATACTTGGAATGCAGATTCAGTTATTGTTCGTCTTATGTAAAAACCTTCAAACTCTTGATTGAAATATTCGAAAGACCTGAACTTATTTTTAAAAATTGTGTATAGTGTTGTGTATTTTTCCAAAGGGTAAAAATGAACAATTAATATGTACATTATAATTACATCATTACTTTCTTCTATTTAATAATACGCAGAAGAAAACAATTTTTTAAAATTGGAGATTTTATCCTACTAAAATCTTATTATATATCTTCAGTTGATGCAGGTAATAGTACTAAGCTTATGCCAAAGTGGAAAGGCCCCTAGAGGATTGTGTCAGTAAGTTCAGACGTGGCCTACGAATTGGCTGATTCACATACTCGTGAAGCAAAGGATTTACATCGTGTGGTAAATTTGAAGCACTGCAGATTGAGAAGTGAGATTAGGGACGCCCCAGAGTCATGGCAAACGGAGGATCTTACTATGGATATGGGCAGTGAGGTAAATTATGTTGAACAACGTGGAAATGGCAGACGACTGAGTCAGGTTCCACGAGTAGATTATAAAAAGGCCTCGGGCATTCGTCAGTGGAAGCAAATTAAAAAATAAAAATTATCTTTATGTGTTTGGGTAAGAGAATTTTGGGAAGGGGGGGGGGTGAATGTAACGGATATTTCCACTATTGATAAGTAATATACTGTAATATTAAAATTGTTCAGTGAATATTTTGTTATCTATAATAGGTTAAGATTTATTATGGGTAAAGTGTACACTAATCGATAAGGCTGTAAGTTTGTGTGGGCCGTGCAAATTATCTGCAGAGTTGTAACAGTGGGAATATAAAAGTCAAGGGCATGAACTTAAGAGAGCTTATTTTTGAAACCAGCGCAGACGCTAAGTTGGATGCAATGGAGAGCAGCTAGTTTTTATTTTATTTGTTTGTGCTGTTGAGCTCAGGAACGATAATAAAGTAATAGTTAACAGAAGAGTTTGGCCAGCATAAGTTCCAGTTTAACATGTCGTCAAACACGAATGCTAGGTAGTCTAATTTACAGCATTTCTCGGAGGGTCAAGAATCGTAAGCCAAACGGGACAGATCAGCAGTGGTCAACGGAGGTAGTCGATCCGAAGATTAAACTCCAAAGCGAACAACGGGGCCAGGCGATCTGAAGAAATTGTACCGGATTCCAGACTTAAAGAATACTTGTTAAGATACTCCAAACTCTGGGAAAGGAAACTTCGGGCTGGATGCCTATGGTGATGTAGATTTTTCATTCTTACTAGCTAGTCGTTAAGGCTAAGTGCATCCACCGAGTGACCTATGTGTAGGTTCATGTGTACGAACTGGGGAACTGAGTTTAACTTAAGAGGAATTGGGCCTTTGGGTTGGACATTTTATGTTGAGCGTCGTCTGTCGAACACACGAGTAATATTTGACATTTTGTTTAGTTTTATATTATTATTGAGATGGTATATTTGTTAAGTCATTTAACTAAATTAATCGAATTAATATATTTCTGTGATATTTACAACAAGAGATTGGTCAATTAACAAGTATGGTATAGAAGCCAGAGGAACGGCAGGAGGGGCCGTCGGTCCAATGGGACATCCAAGTAGTGAATGTGGGTTGAGCCTCCTACAGGTAGGAGTTAGTAACGAGTTGCAGCTAAAAGCGTTGAGGTTCCGATCCGTGCAGTGAAGACATTCACGAAGAATAGGCGGGGCCTCCTAAAGGTCTAACCATGTTAAGCTGTTACTCTAAGTGTTTTATTAATGTTTATAGTTTTATGTTAACTTCGTTATGCTCTTATTGTGTTATTGATAATTAGTGACCTTAGCTAATTATAGTTAACTCCGGAAGCTTTGGATGCATTCGCGGGCCCTTTGACCTGATATTAATAATTAATTCTGAAACTTAAAGGAATTGTTGATGGACGTTGTTCACTTTAAATTGTTAATTGTCGTAATCTTATATTTTTGGACCTTAATAAATATATTCCGAAGAAACTGTGTTTTTAATTTATACATCAACCATTTTGGAACCTAACCGTTAGGTAAAGTGATGCGCGCAATTATTTGAGTGGGAATAGCGTTGAATATGTCAGTAATCGGAAATATTTAATTAAAACAAAGTTATCGAGCTGGATTACAGTATATATAAATATGTGTTTATGTACAAATGTTTCAGATTGCCAATCATTTGGAAATTTGCACTTCGTGGTACTGAAACTGTATTCGATCCAATTAAAATAGAAATTTTCATACCTCTGTTAACATAAAAATTAAAATTACCGGATTTTTTATAAAGGTTTCCAAACCAAGGTATATTACATTATTAAGAAGTTATTGCAATGCTTGCTAAATATAAATATTTGGGTAATTACTTTATTTAGTGCGACTACTTTTACTATTTTATAAGTAAAGATGAAATATTTCAAGCGCCTTCAAATTATTTTCACTGCATTATCACCGTCCATGAAATATGGGATCCAAAAGCGGCATATCATTCTGGATTTCAATCGCCTGCATTATATTAGCAATATTTTAATTATAATTCAAAATATTATTTTAAAAAATTACAAAACTATAAAAATTTGTTCCATTGTATGATATATTAAAATAATTATGTTTGGTATGAATTTTTTGAGCACGAGTTTCAACTTTTGACGTAGTGTGGCGCTAGTGTTGTCGTTACAACATACCTCGATGATCTTGTCAAACCTATGACTGTGTGCAGATGCTCTAGGTAAATATATTTTTTGCTTCTTTTTTTCCAAATATTCGGTTTAGATATCAGAATTTCTTAAAGTTCTGACTACTTAAGAAATATGTAATAATTCGTGCTTTCCTTTATTTTATAGAAATATCGAAATAAAACATCTGTGATAATAAAAATATGCCCAGCAGAAATCGGTTTCTGCACTTTATGGTCTCGCTAGGCGTTCTAACCTCGAAGCAGGGTAAATATAAAAATGATTTTTAAACAATCAATGCTCTATATCAGTTATTTATTATAACTAACAAGGATTTCATAACTATTATTGTTATGCATAAATATTTAAATTTGATAAAATAAATCGTTAATGTCGTTATATCATGAAAATTTTATTTTCACTCTAACTATTCTACCTATTGCTATTAAACGTGTAATGTAGTATTTCTTTCTGTTATATGCTTATAATGTAATTAGAATTAATGGATAAAATACCGATATTATCCTTCAGAAATTAGAACACTTAAAATTTATAAAAGTCTTGCTTTTATAAAATTTGATGTAAGTTAAAACATTTCATTTATAAACTCTGTTTCTTACTTTAAATGTGACATTTCTGATTAATAGAGAAGGTGTTAAAGAGTCTTTAAATGTCGGCTTTCTAAATAATTTGTTACATAATAAAAAAAATATTATGGCAATGTAATAAATATAAGGAGGTTTGAGATTTCTTTTACGAAAAAAAGTACTTAAAATTTTTTACATATCCAATAAATTTACATTTACTAAAATACTATACCATAATCCTATAATGTTTATCAAAATTACTGAACACCTTATCACATTTATTAGTTTTCAGAGTTTTAAAGCGATTTTGGAAATTTTAAAACATGTGTTTCAGGCTAATATTTTATCTTTAAGTAATTACTGTTTTATTGTGACAATTTAATTTTTGGTTTCTTTTTCTAAAAACTAAAAATTCATTTTTCAAGACATAGATTTTTAGAAATCATATATATATAAATATTTGCGTTAATTCATGTATTTTTTATGAATTAAAAATTATTTAATATATTTTCTATATGTTTCTAATTCCCTATTCACACCGTAACTTATACTGCAAACTCAAAAACAAATATGAAATAATTCATTACTTTCTAAAATATATTAATATAATAGTTTCTTTAATCTATTCTAATCAAATAATTTCTTAAATCTGTTCTAATCTAGTAATAATAGTTTCCTTTATATACAAAATCTATTCAATTCTAATCTGATAATTTATTTAATCTATTCAATTCTAATTTGATAATTTATTTAATCTATTCTAGTCTAAGGTATTTATTAATATATTTTATTTTAATCACTTTATTAATTTATTCCGTTCTAATCTGTTCTTGTCGTTATTTAAATGTGAAATAAATTAATTTGCGTTTTTTATGCATCATTGTTCATATTAAGGAATTTATTTATGATAATTTAAAGACGTCAGGTTTCACTAAATTTTGTTTATTTTATATTAATAATATAATGAATCATGCACAATTTATTACACGTTACGATATATTCGACATGCATCATTAATATCATATTTCATACCATGCGTATTACAATATAAATAAAGTAAATATATACTTATGTAAAATAATAGTACATAAAGAAAATAAATAGTATATGAAGTAAGTAAATGGTATATAAAGTAAGTAGTGCAGCATATAAAGTGAGTAATGTAACATATAAAGTAAGCAGTGTAGCATATAAAGTAAGAAAAATAACTGAATTATGTCAATAGTATATAAAGTAAGTAGTATAATATATAAAGTAAATAGTATACGTACTACAATATAAACAAAGTGTGTAAAATAACATATGTGCTAATGATATATTTGTATTTTAGCATTAGCGGATAGCCCAGTTCTCCATCCTCTGTTTCTACCACCAGACTTAAACCTCGGAGATAACTTAGACATTTCATGTAGCTTAAAACGGGGAACAACACCCGTCCAGTTTCAATGGAAAATCGATGGAAAACTGTCCATAGAAAAATCAGGTGTTCGTATCAATACCTCGAATCGGCGATCGAATTATATCATCGATAAGATATCCCAGGATCACATCGGAAATTATAGTTGCATAGCGTCTAACACCGATGGTTCTGACGATGTCAATAATCAGTTGAACGTCGAAGGTATAACAGTTGAACTATTATTAAAATATTGAATTTTATATTCAACAATATGGACTTAACTAAAACTTAATATTTCAGCATTCATGTTCTCCAAGCGCTTTAAAATATATGGCTTACGTTATAACATGATTTGTTTTTGTTTATTCCTCAAAGTTTTCACCTATACTGTGCCTTATCACGTGAAAATATGAGTAAAACTAAAATGACTGTTATAATTTTTTAACGTTTAGCATTTATTTTTTATCAATTTAGAACCGAAATTTTTATAATAATATTGGAGATAGTCATTGGCGCCGACGGCATAAATATATTGGGAGGGGTCCCCCCCGCTAACGGCGTCAGTGGAGATGGTATTTGTTCTTAAAATATTATTTATAAAAGAAGATAATGTGCATTAGTGCATTAACCACACGTTAATAATTGTGCAAGTACTAATTGAAAAAGGGGGTAAAATTTATTGCATTTCTATACAAAGAATCTGCACGTTTTTCCATACATTATCATGATAAATATTTAATATTGATATTGATTATATCAATTATATATCATGATATATAATCGATAATATAAAATGTGTATTTTTGTATAATAGTATACAAAATAGTTTTGTATAATTCGTTCCATTTCTTGGCACTGTGGGGCGCTCTATGTTCAGTATTCTAATGCTTTGAGTCGGTACTACGACACCATTTCTCTTGTATCGTTTATTAGGAATTTCGCTGGCTTTCAGACTGCATCTTGAATTTTCGATGATATTATGTATTAAATTATGAATGATATTTTATACGAAGCTTATAATAGAAGTTGGATGATGAAAATCAATGACTAGACGATCATTTTTACTAAAATGATAGTAACGCGAATGGCTGTTTCCATCATTACTGTATCTACTCTTCTTCTGCATGTGGGTGAGTATTGACATAATTATCTTTTATCGTATTTAGAAATTTTATCATTATTTTACTATGTGGATCATTAGCTTATAACATATACGCTTCTTCATATATATAGAAGACATATTATGAACTACATGAATTGCGAAATGCATTATATAATATACTGAAGAATATAGGGTATATTTACCCGTGTATATGCCCATAGAGCCTTAAACTCAAAGACTGGTTACGTACTATTTGTTTCAAACAGCAATATAAATCAACGTTTATTGGCGTAGTGATACCAACGCCGATGGTATGGCGTGATTAGATGGTGAAACGTTCGAAAGAAAATAAATATTTCTGCCTTCGGTGGGACCTGAACCCACGACCTTCCACTGTTCGATTTATATAAATAGTATTTGTTGTTGTCTAAAACTGAAAATTATTTTTATAAATCTTCTAAAACGTTTGTGCTTGAAAACTCTCATTAATTAAGGATGAAGACGTGTCATTGATTATAGTTTTTATTCGAATGAAATTATAAAAGCGTAAAATGAGTTTTTAAAATAAATTTAAAAGTAAATAAAATAATTAACTCCTTATTTGGAATTTTACATATCATGATAGAAACTGACAATGTAAAAATTCATGAGCATTTTTACATGCCTGTCTTTATATGTTTTGAAACTCACGTTTAAAGAACATCTAATGCGGGAAGTTATCCATAAAAGCATATTTTATGGTAAAATGGCAACTAAAATATTAATTAATCGTTGCTTATTATAATTACGGTTTGTGGGAAAGTATGTTGTGTGCCATATTTTATAACCACATTTTGAGAAAACAACTAAAGCCATTATTTAATGAAATGACTTCCAACCCCCGTGATTCAATTCAAAGAATAAAAATAAAAATTTTATTCAATTTTCAATTGAAAATATTTTTTATAAATATATCTATTTGAAATATATCATTATAATCCAATTTCTTTTGCTTTTGTACATAATTCATTGAATTTCATTGCATTTTATGCATATTTGCCAGTTTTTGCATATCACTAAATGAATTTTTATGTTACTGGCATCAACAGTAGTATTATATATTAAAAAAAAACTACTATATGTACTTTTCATCATGTTATACCTTGGAAGAGGTTCATATTATATATATATATATATATATATTGGTTCCTAGATCTTAAGAGGTTTGGATTCTTCAGAAAATTGTAGGTCCATAGGTTCGGATTCCTCGAGAAACAGTAGGTCCCGGTCCAACATGACCATTGTTGTCTTTGAGCCGTAAAATCACAAACATTTCATTACTACGAAACTTCGAGCTTCGGCCTTTCAATTACATACGAACTTCCTTTCACTCACCTTTTATTTTTCTCCTTTATTTATACTCACCCGAAATTCTTTTAAATTCAGTTCTTATAAAACTGACGAAAATATGCAGGTAATGAAAATCTGAATTCGTCACTATACAGTCTTATTTTGTTCCACTCAGATTGATGTAATCCTAGTGAATACTATGTTTCATGGCCAATTATTCCTAAGTCATGTTTCACAAGTTAGTAACTTTACTATGATACTCATCACTTGCTTCACAAGGAGAGAGAGAATCTTGAAAGTAACTCGAAATCCTGATACATTATTGATGATATTCATATAAAATACTAGTTGATTATTTAGATACCGTAGTGGTAACACGTTCGCCGTTATCCCAGGTTCGACTACCTGGCGGCGAAAAAGAAGCTTATCGACCAACTACTCACCGTAATTTGGGGGTTTGTTCCCTAGATCACAAGAGGTTCGGATTCCTCGGAAAACTCTAGTTCACGTTGCGCCAAAACCCTTTTTGCCCTTGCGCAGTAGAACTCGCAAACAAAAGCAAAATTGATTATCTGTAAAGGTACTGAATACATGCATCTGTTCCACTGATTTGTTTAAATGTGACGCGTATGAATTACAAAGGAATGACTTTCATTTCTTCAATCGATTATGTTAAGTAATTTAATATATATATATGACATATATTTTTAACGATTTATCTATCTCCTCCTTTTTTTTTCAGTAACGTCAACTGTGATGCCTGTTCTTTATCCAATCATGCTGCCGCCAGACATTTCACTTGGCGATAATTTGGGGATAATATGTGGACTAAAACGTGGATCTACTCCTATAACATTTCATTGGGCATTTAATAGTAAAAAAGCAACAGAGAAATCTGGAATACGCATCAATTCGTCGCAAAAGAAATCGGACTATATCATCGAAAAAATATCTATCGAACATGTCGGTAATTATACGTGTACTGCTAGCAACGCAGAAGGATCTGACAGCACGCATGTTGTGCTTAATGTAGAAGGTAAACTAAAGTTTTGAAATTAAAACAAATGTATGTATACTTTAAAGAGTGGAGAAATACAATCTTTTAAAATGCATTGCTTTGGGTATATGCTGTACAAATACCAGATAGCGTGAATCCAGCTACTTTTTGGTGATTATTTAGCTAATTATAGATGTATGCTAGCGTAAAGAGATAAGGCACGTTTTCTTGGTACTAGTAAAATGGTGCTTTCAAATTTTTGGAGGTTTTTGCTTTATGTACGATGTTTCTAATTAGTTGCAATATTCAAAACTTTCTTGGCTTCTAAAATGTTATTAGTAAGTAATGTATCATAACTAAATATCATTTATTCCTTAACTGTGATGTTGAATCAACCGCTTAATATCGCAACACTTATTATAATTGAGCGACATGAATTGCAGAAAATAGCTCTGGTCCCTAAGTGGTTGACTTCACTGCAGACCTTATCGCTTTGCCGTGAAAACACCTTTACAGTTCTTTAATCGATTTTTCAACGTTTGTTTTTTTACAACGATTGTTTCTTAATTTAACAATACCTTGCTAAATTATTTTTGATCATTTGTATGCGAAGTATTTTAATTTATAATACGTTGTTTTAAAGTGTAAGTGTTCATATATCTTGTTAACTTATTCAAATGATACTTTTATATTGATACGAGATATATTTTTTTATTTCCATATTTCGTGCTAATACTAAAAATAGACGAATTCGTACTCTGATTGAATTTGCTTGCAACTAACTGATGCGCGAAATTTCTTATATTAGTAACTAATTTAGACAATATTTAGTTACTGTCGGTTCAAAATAATTAATTATTCAATAATTTATGAATCCAATTTTAGGGTGTACTGATATTTCATAATATTATTAGAAAATTTATTCCAAGTGCTATAAACTTGGAAGTTCGAAATTTAAAAAATTGGTTTATTAAAATATAAATGCTACTATAATTAAATAACGTTTGATTAACCTTATAAAGTCATATAAAAAATAATTAAATAATATTTTTTTGTTGCATTTATCTGTTTGTACCATTCTCGTTAGTAAATGAATCGGTTGAACCATCACTACAGTATATTTAAATGAATCAAATATAAATTTTTCTTATAATAAATTTACCATCCTCCTAGTTCCCTTTTTCTCCGTTAAGTGGCGCTGTTGCACGACCTCCTGAAAATTATCTATATGTATTAGTGGAGCTCTGTAAAGTGTTGCTTTCGTTTGTCATTAATTTTGCAATGTCCTTATCGTAAATATGGTCGATATTTATTTCATCTCTTTGTAATTTATGACGTTGTTTTTCACAAATAATTTTTAATGTTTTAAGTCCAACTGCCGCGAAATGGCAAAGACAGCATGCAGTTCGAAATCATGCTTTGCGTTGCATATGGCGTTGCTCTTCTCCTTTGGTAAGTGTGCTTTCTTTATATCTACTTACAGTTAAAATATAATCTATTATTATTTATACTTTGCAACTGTTCACGTATAAAATCTGGTTTATTAATAAATTAAATCTTTATTTTCAATATATGTTTTTAATAATCAATCAAACTTCAATATTTTGTTGTATACTGTTGAAACTACAATATGTCATAATGCAAAAGTGTCAATTCGCTCAGTTGGGTAATTTTTTTACTAGCATACTGTTGCAAAAATTGACGATATTAAATGTCCTTCAAAAGGAGATAAATATATTATTTGTTTATTACAATTTTTTAAAATCTAGTCGAATGGAACAAATGGATGAAAATTTAAATTAATTACAATCATAGATTTTTAATCCATATATATATATGTATATATCTGTTGAAGGAAATCGTCTATATTTGGTTGACAAAAAAAAGATTAAAAAGATTAATTTTAAGTTAAAATTTAATTTAAACTTTAATTTAAATTATTATTTTAGAAATCCTTTAACCACAATAAGGATACCGAAGGCTTAAATATAATACAGTGAAATATGTCCATGATGATAGTTTCTCTTAGTCCCAACAGATACAATTTTTTTTTATATATCATACTCAACTTTGTTCATAACGAACTTTCACGATCCCTTGGTTATCGTTAAACACATATTTCGCTGTATCTTTTTACTTTTACAAAAATATAAGAAAATGTTGGAGATAAAAGAGCAAAATATTCTACATAAAAAACTATATTCTTCATTTATTAAATATTAATTGCATCAAAAATAATATAAATGATGTGCCTACAGATAAAAAATCCCAATATTGTTATCGATCAGTTGATTTTAACGATTAGATTAATTTTTTTAATATACGTTTTACTTAAAAAATATAATGTTGAAGATGCATCCACTTACATAAAGCTTCTGTGTTCTACGATTTATTTATTTTTATTATTTATAAAGGATTAAAATTTATGTGAGGCATTTGAACTAACATTCTTTCAGATGTTCTGACATTTGAGTTTGAATGATGTTCAAAAAATGTGTTTTGCCCCAATTGTTTTATTCTAAATCCTTCGTTTTCATCGAGACCTTTGGTTTTAGGCAAGAATCAAATCCACGTTTAGATATTACACAAAAATTACATAGCAAACCACATAAAATTTTACACAAAAAATACTTGCAGAATCGAAAGATTCTGCAAGTATGTTTAATTTAAGGAATTCAACCCTTTTTGAGATATTTTTTAAAACATGTGAATTAAGACTTCGCCCTCCCCCTTTCTCATATGTAGATATTCGAATTGGGAATGGGAAATTTTTGTGCCATGACTTTTTTATTGGTAAATGGTATATTTATGAATTAGTCCAGTTTAAACAGAAATTTTGAATTTAAAAAATGATTCTATCTTCAAAGCAGGTCCCTCTCTATGAAAAATTATTTGGAGAATTTTCAAAAATTTTTCAAAATCAAGTTTAAGCTTAAGCAAGTGAAATAAAAATAAGACGAATTCAAACTTGCTATTTTTTTAAATTTTTCACCTGAGTGTTATATTTTATTACTTACTTTTTAATTTTTCGCAGCTATTTTAATGTTTTAAAACTCCTTTGGAAAACTATAAAGTATACTGTAAAGTAAAGTATAAAGTATACTAAAGTGAACTATAGAGTATGATAACAGTAGTTTGTTGTTTTAAATCATGACTACTTCTTTAAAGTTAGCATATTTGTGCGAAATATATTTTTTTATATTTTTCCAAATTGAAAATTTTTTAGTAATACAAAAAGGGTTTTCTTTAATTACGATTAACTATTATTTTTCTTTCACTTCGCCTTTTTCCCACATTCATATGGGGTCGACGATATATATTATCAATTAATATAGTTATTGATCAAACTTATTATTTATTTGTTTTCTGTATCAACATTGGCTAATTGCTGGATCCCATCATGATTATCATATTGTTAGCCACTTTATTTAAATACTAATGAATTTTAAAATTAGCTGCAGAATAGATCATTATTTCATATGATTTTTTAAATTATGTTATGCTTACACTATTTATTCCTTAATAATAATAATTCATTTTCTATCTCATTCGATTCTGTATAATAAATTGAACACATAAATATCAGGAAGAGAAAATTAAAATAAAATATATTAGGAAAGAATAGTGAAAAAGCAATGAAATTTACGCCTTGGATATAGTAAATGGAAGTTTAAATGAACTAATTGCGAAGTAAATAACATAAATCATGAAAACGTTAGAAAAATTTTTAAGGAATGACTTCCCTGGGAATTTTTTACAAAAATGATACAATTTTACATGAGCTATAAGTGTTTAAAGAAATATTACGTAAGCGATAAATGTAAAGAAAAATATACTAGAAATTTTAAAATATAAAGAACCTAAGGTCTCTACACAAATTTTTGAAAAATAATGGAAACAAAGATATATATTATCAAAAATCCTGACCATATATAAAGGAAGCTTTTTTTATGAAAAAGTCATAAAACTGAATTATTTTTAGACCTATATAATGACAGCAATAAAATAATCTATAAAATAAAGTATTTACAAATGTTACATTTTAATGTTTCTTCCACTAACTCTGAAAATATATCGGTAGGAAAACGAATCTAATTTTAAAGCATAAAATTAACTCGCAATAAATATAGTTTCATATGTACTCTCTTTAAAGCACTTATATGAATATAGATTATAACCCAAACCGAATGTTAAAATCCACTTCAAAAACCTATTACTGGAATTTTTTATTCTATTTTGACTTTATAACATATTTATAAAATATAAATTATTAATCAGTTATAATGGTTTCAAATTAATAATATTATAATCAATTTATTAATATCTATTATGTATAAAATTGATATTGTTTACTATAATTCGCTTCACTGAATATTTTTTCAGCATCAACATCTGGCATTCCGGTTCTTCATCCCATATTGCTGCCACCGGACTTATCGTTAGGTGACACTCTGGGGATTATGTGCAGTTTGAAACGTGGATCCCTCCCGGTTGCTTTTCAATGGAAATTCAATGGTAAAAACGTTATTCAGAAACTAGGAATCACCATCAATACATCGCAAAGCAAATCGGATTATAGCATCCAAAGGGTATCTGCTGAACACGTTGGAAATTACACGTGCATAGTAACGAATAATGAAGGAGCTGATCAAGTGTTTACCATGCTTAACGTCGAAGGTAATATCTGTGACCGTAAGGTTAAAGTGCTGATGGTTAGAATATATATTTTTACCAGACTTTAAATATTACATCATGTAAACTATTTTGATAGGTTTTTTATGTGTGGTGTAATTTCCCCTTATAATTCAACATTTCTTAAAAACTACATTCAAATTATGTAATAATAATGCTTTATAACGTGTGTATGTTGATTATACATACATTGTGCATGTTTTTGAGTATCTTACATGTGTTATGATGTAAATAATAATTCAGAGGTATATTAATGTTGATTATTTTATGTAAGACAATAAATGTGTATCATTGTTATTAATAATAATATCTATAAACCCCTGTATTCATATAAATGAATTTGAACTTTCTATTTTTTCCGTTGTGTGGCGCTGTTGTCCTATTTCTAATGAGATGTTCGTACAGATGCAACCCTAACGTATAATTTCGCACAAGCTGTGCTTTATGCTGCAGCTGTTTTCAATTATTTAATTATAATTTGGTTCAGTTTGTTTCAGAAAATAAATTTCCTTACATTTCAACGAATTAACGACTCTGATAGAAAAAAAAATCGTAACTCGATTGCGACTCAACTATAAATTTACGATGATTTTGCGTTACCGAAAATCGACGCTATTCCTGGTATGTTTCCAGCTCATCTTTCCTTACTACCTAGGTAAGTTTAATTTATTTAGAACAAATATTTCAATTTAAACCTTTGTAGTACATACTGTGAAATTTGTTTAAAACGACTACCTCTAACTGCTCTTAATAATGACCTGTCTAAACTGTTGTTTTAAAATAGGAATGAAACTATATCAACTCTGTTACATCTTATTGCAATTGCTCTTCAAAGAGAGAGATTAACTGTTTTTAAAAACGATTTTATAAAAATATATTTGATATTTCAATTGATTACTATTATAAATAAATTAAATATAGAATAATATCATTTAAAAATATATCATATAAAATATCAATCGTTATAGAGGTCCTTAGAAACAAGACAATTTTTATGATGTAATTTAAAAATAAAGAAGTGGGTAAACCTCCAGCTATCGGATTATGAAAAATTTACATTTTAAATACAATTCAATAAGATCACAATTTATTTATAAATTTTTGTATGTTAATTTAATATGCGTGTAAACAAGAGCCATAATAATATGAGAAAAATGTTATACGGTAAATAATTTATACAGTAAAACCTCCCTACAACGATGTCCGATATAATGATACATCCATCTACAACGATAATTTTTCTCAGTCCGTATAATAGTGTTGTAGAGAGGTTTTACTGTATTCGAAAATCTATATTGATTGACTTCTTAGTAGCGAATTAGGTAATTTTACCTCATTAAATAATAGTAGATGACATATGTATACGCTGTTGACTATTGAAATTAAATACTCGGAAAAGATACTACAGACTGGTTTGACATTTGTAAGATGAATCGACGATGAGAAAATATGTAAATATTCATTTTTATTCCCGTTCCCAATCATGTCAATATTTTCATTTCTATAACCCAAGGATTGTATTTAATACATTTGGCTTTGATAATCTTTTGCCTCTCTTGGTGTTGCCATTTTTATTATCAGAAACTTCTATATATATATTACTACTAATTGTCTACAGCCAAACGCAGTTCTAAGAATTTAGGCTGTTATGACCACTTGGCTCTCACGTCAAAATTTTGAAGTTTCTTCGTAAGGAATCAATCAAAATTACGCTACCTTGGCTGTAATATTTTAGTATCATAAAACATTATAAAACCTTCATAGGGCTCGGCGAACATATCAAAATAAGTCATTATTGTGCACTATGGAATTATTTTATGCTTCCTCAGGATTCGTTCTTCACTATTTATTATTTTATATTAAAATTATCGATTTTCTGACAAAAAATTGGACAGGGATGAATTTTTTTCTTGTGATGATTCAGTTTTCCATCGATTTAAGTATTTAATTTCTGGTGTCTCTATTCTTCCTAAAATTGAAGTACGTACGTACACTAATAATAACGTTTACGTAATTTAGTACCATGTAACAACATTTTGAAATTATATTGTAAACTATTTTGGAGTTCAGAGCTGTATGTCAAAATTATTAAATAAATTGAAATACTCAAAACCTTGACATGTCGCTTCGTCTTGCCGACCTTCTTCTCAAGCGTTCTCAGTCAACGATGGTCGTCGAGGATCAGCGTTGACATAATTTTTTAGTTATTCAATAATTTTTCAGTTCTGAACTTGAAAATTATTTACAATTTTTAAAATGCGCTCTAGAAATCTTCGTGAAACCATTTTAAAATTATTTATCGCGGTTGTAGCATCGTTCGATAATAGCGTCAAAATTTCATTGATCACTTGACTATCTTTATAACCAAATTCAACTACGACTTACATACTTCGTTCGTTGACCTTCACTCTTCTTGTTTTCTGTGGTCTGGGACTTACGTACTATATGTAAGAGACAGGAAGAGTGAAGTTATATAGTTATCCTTCTCCTTTGTGCTCTAGAACTTACATACTCTATGTAAGAGACAGAAGTTATATAGTTATCCTTCTACTTTGTGCTCTAGAACTTACGTACTATATGTAAGAGACAGGAAGAGAGAAGCTATATAGTTGTCATTCTACCTTGTGCTTTGGAACTTGCGTACTCTATGTAAGAGACAGAAGTTATATAGTTATCCTTCTACTTTGTGCTCTAGAACTATGTACTCTATGTAAGAGACAGAAATAGAGAGAAGTTATATAGTTATCCTTCTACTTTGTGCTCTGGAACTTACGTACCCTATGTAAAAGACAGAAGTTATATAGTTATCCTTCTACTTTATGCACTGAAACTTACGTACTATATGTAAGAGACAGAAATAGAGAGAAGTTATATAGTTATTCTTCTACTTTGTGCTCTCAAAAGAAATATTATTTACAGAACTATCTTCTGGGCGAAGCAGATTTTAGTAACTCTCAAAATTATTTTAATATAACGATTAAAATTAAAGATAAAAAAACTGACCGGAGTTTAGCATTATAAAATAAAATTCTTCACTATTCTAAAAGCTAAAAACTAACGTTAAGGAGAAGATAATAAAGTTAAGTTAAAAATGAGCATTTCAAAACAAAGTTAGCTAGGGATATATCACTTGGCACTTATTGCATAACTTCAAAGTTGTTAATAAATGAAAGGGTTTTATTTAAGTCTATATCCGCATTATAAACACAAAGAAATACCAGTACAATGTAATTATAAATTTCTGCTTCTCAGAACTTTGTGCTCTTTTTTGTCAGAAACCGTGAATCTCTGTAGTAACTATATGGTCACAGCAATAACGTTCATAGTCTACTGAAGCTAACGCATTTAACTAATCACAGGTGTATTTATTTTGACCACCATTTAGAAGCTGCATTATGAGAAGTATGACGTCATACACAAAAGGTCAATTGACCAAATACTCTATTGAAAGTATTAAGGAGCTGATAAAAACTGATTTTTGGTTCTTTCACTACATTTTGTACCGGCCCTACTGTTTAGTGACCCTGGGCAACTTCCAACTCTCGCCCCCCCCCCCACAATCACGGTCCTAGTTATTCATTATCAAAAACTATGTATCAAAACAATGTAATTTTCCCCATTTGAACCCTTGGATTGCCTCTAGACATAAAATTTTAAAACAAACAACTTTCATTTATTTTTGAAATTTTAATTTAACAGTACTTTCAGAATTTGATGTTTTCCTTTTATATTTTAGTGTCTGCTGTTGAACCTGTTCTTCATCCGTTGTATATGCCTCCGGACTTGGCCCTCGGAGATACACTGAACATCTTATGTAGTTTAAAAAGAGGAACACAGCCTATTACCTTTACATGGAAGTTTAATGGAAAAATTGCAAGAAGCGGGCCAGGTATTACTATAAGCACATTTCAAAGCAAGTCGGATTACAACATTCAAGGAGTGTCAGTAGAACATGTCGGAAATTATACCTGTTATGCGACAAACGAAGGTGGATCTGATGAAGTATCGGCGTTGCTAAACGTGGAAGGTTTGTAATTAATGTAAAAAAGGTTATTTTGGAATGGTTTAAAACCCCTGTTATCCACGTACATATTTTTAAGACACATGTTGCAATATATTACTGTTTTATGTAATATTAAATATCTAGGAGGTTGAAAAATTTTTAAAGTATATTTATTGGCCTTTGTCTATAAAGTTAAATGTTGTATATGTTAGCATTGTATGTAAAAGTTATAATAAACAAGGTTTTGTGGGTCTCATCAACTTTTTTTTTATCCCCTAGCATTTCGACGGCAGATGTAATTTTCATTTTTAGCGTGGAACAGTTGCTTAAGTTATTATCTTTGCACTAAGCATTATAATCTCTATCTAGTCGCTTAATTATTGTTGAAGAATCATTTGATGAACATATGTAATTTTATGGTTATTCATCATTATGGAAGAAATTATTCATCATCAGAGAATGGAGAATGTGAGGGGATTTAATATTACGATGAGTGAATGGAAAAAAAAGTATATGACAGATTTTACTGACTACATGTATGTATTTGTGTCTGTATTTGTTTGGTAATAGTAATATTTATATTTTGCTATAGATAATATCCTGACTGTCATATTATTCCTGCATATTTTTCTTACAATTTAAGTTATATTTATTTACAATATAAACAAAATATATCCTTTCGGAACGCATGGGACTTGCCAGACTTTGTCTTTATATATTGTTGCCCGTATGGATATAAACTACGTGTCACTAAATATAACTGTACTATATTTCTGTACAATTGTTCATGATCTCTTCAAAAATAAGGTTGTTATTATTATTATTATATCGTACATAATTATTGAAAGAATTTAGTAAAGTGAAATGTTATATGTTTGACGCTGTATTTGATCAATTTCAAAATTTGATTTCAAATTTTGGAAAATTTCTCTACACTGGAAATTTATTTTTATAATTGTAGAAATTTTACTATATTGAAAAGACCATAGTACGTATCAATTTTGAAAAATCAAATAGATTTACAAAATGATACTACTTTCGATTTCCTTATTTTCAATATTTGCTACAAATATTGGAAAATTTTCATTTTTCTTTGGATCTGTTGTGCTTTTTCATATTAAAAGTATTTGCTATATACCATAGAAAATATTAAATTGTATATTTATCAGCTCTTTAATATTAAAATATATTACATATCTACAAAAAATATGTGTGTGTGTGCGTGTGTGTGTGTGTGTGCATAGACTACAAGAAGGCTTTCGACTCTGTTCCGCACTCGTGGCTCCTTGAAATACTCAGCATATACAAAGTGCATCCCTCAATCATCCGATTCCTACAGAGCAGCATGAAACAATGGAGAACCCGGTTACAGCTAAACACGCCAGACAGTAAAATAGAAACGGCCGAGATCCCCATCCGCCGCGGAATCTTTCAAGGAGACGCACTAAGCCCCCAGTGGTTCTGCTTGGCGTTAAACCCCTTGTCAAGGATGCTGAACACAAGTAAATACGGATACATGCTGAAGAAAGACAAGAGAAACCTACATAAAGTCTCCCACCTCATGTACGTAGATGACATCAAGCTATACGCGCCAACCATCACCCAACTCCGACAACTCATCAGTATAACAGAGACATTCTCCAAGGACATAGGAATGGAATTCGGCCTCGATAAGTGCAAAATACAGAAGAATAGCAAAGAAGATTTACCAGGCATCGAACTCGAAGACGGGAGACTACTGAAGACCTTGGACGAGGGCGAAACCTACAAATACCTAGGGATAATGCAAAAACGGCAGCAGGAGCACAAGAAAGTCAAAGTCCAGCTCACGCAAGCATTCCAAGAAAGACTTAGAAGCATTGTGAAGACGAAACTGAGCGGGAAGAACACCACGCAAGCAATTAACGCATATGCGGTACCAGTGCTCACCTACTCCTTCGGGATCATCAAATGGTCCAACACTGAACTAGAACAACTCCAGCGGAAAATGAGAACCATCCAGAGAAGAGCCGGACAACTACACCCTGCAACGGCAATTGAACGGCAAACACTACCCCGGGAAGAAGGAGGACGCGGACAAGCGGACCTCAAAGACTTACATGACAAGCAGATCCAGAGCATGAGGCAATACTTCCAGTTGAAGAGTCCCCGATCGCCACTCATCCAAGCCATAATACAAGCAGATGCAAATTACACGCCACTAAACCTGTGTAGTACCGAAGAGCGTGTCCTCGAAACAGCCAACGAACAGAAACTGAGAACTTGGGCCGGAAAACCATTACATGGCAGGCACTACAATGACCTGCAACAACCACACGTTGACAAAAAGGCATCAAATTCTTGGCTGGCCAAAGGCACTCTCCAGCCAGAGACAGAAGGATTCATGCTAGCCATCCAAGACCAAGTGATCGCAACAAGGAACAATCAGAAATTCATCCAGAGAAAAGACATAGAAAGCGACAAATGCAGACACTGTCATGCGGCATCGGAGACAATCCAACACGTGATGGCAGGATGCAAGATCCTTGCGCAGTCAGACTACAAACATAGACACGATCAAGTAGCGAAAATAGTCCACCAGAAATTGGCAGCGAATGCTGGCTTTCTGACAGAAAAATGCCCGTACTACAAATATGAGCCAGAGACCGTGCATGAGAACGAAACACACAAGCTTTACTGGGATAGAGCAATCATAACAGACAAGACAGTCCCACATAACCGTCCTGACATAACCCTCGTCGATAAATCGAATAAGACCACGTACTTAATCGACATAGCAGTACCCAACACCAATAACATACAGACAACCTACACAACGAAAATCACCAAGTACCAAGATCTCAGACATGAAGTACGAGATATATGGGGTATGGAAAAGATCCTCATCATCCCGTTAGTCATCTCAGCAACAGGGATAGTACCAAAAACGCTTGCGACGAATTTGGAGATACTCAACATTGACCCAAACACCTACATTGAAATACAAAAAGCCACAATCCTAAACACGTGTCACATTGTCAGGAAGTTTCTAGACATGGCACATTAAGAAGTGATGTAAAAAGAGGCTTGGGAACATGGCGCTCTGCCCGTCCCAAAGCCTGTTTCCGCCAAGAATGGGCGAGGAAAAAAAATTATATATATACTTAAATTTTTCCCTAAAATACCTGGATCCTATAAAATACTTCGATTCTTATAGTATTTCAATAGCTTTAAGCTATTTTAATATCTACATAATAATCTAATACGTATGGAAAATAAAAATAAAATATGAAATGAAAATATGAAAATATAATCGATATGGCACGCCGTATCAATCATTATGTGATTCATTATTTTGTACTACACGTTATAGCAATTTTTTTCCTTCGGAGATACTGTTAACTTCACAGTCTGTTTTTATTTCAGAAGCACAAATTCAACTATTTTAACTTCAAACATACTATTATGGGTATGCTACTTTAGGAGCACAGTTTCAAACTGTTTTAGCTTTAGAGACACTGTTAACTTTACAAAGTGTTTTAATTTTGGAGGCACTGCTTAAAAATGTTTTAATTTTAGTGACTTTCTTAGTTTAGTAACTGTTTAAAAGAGAAATCGTGCATTGCTGTACCCTCTTCTATAATATACCGATGACATTTAAAATATCTAACAGAATCATCTATTTAGTTTGAATTTTCACCATCGTGGTGCTGCTATCGTGCTTTTCTCTATAAGCTAACCAGATACTGAAGAATATATTGTACTCTGAAATAGGTGAGTCTGATTTTTTTTATTTCTTTACTGACCATTTTGTGGTATTAATATACGATAAATCTTCTTATTGATGTTCTTCTAATTAGTAATTACCTTCGTTTAACGTTGGTACTTTTGAGGTTCTGCAAATGCTTCATCAGATTACGTTCATTCTATTTAACGTCTTTTTCTTTTTAAAGACGTTTCTTCCCGTTCCTTAAAAGTCGTTAATGAGAGAATTTATTGCAGTTTGTTATATATTATTTAATATTGTTATATATTATTTAATGTTGTTATATATTATTTAATATCGTTATATATTATTACCGTATTTTGTTATACATTATGTATTTAATTTATGATTGCCTTTATACCGGAAGTGCAGTAATCTCTCACATTAACGAATCTCAAGTGGCAAAAATGACGTTAATCAGAGATATCCTTTAATCGGAACGATGTACCCATATTAGGTAAAGACTGATTTTAATGCTTTATTTGATTCCTTTTGCCAATTGCGGGTTTAGCAATGTCAATACATTTCATAAATGTATTGGCGTATTTGGAGATCGTCATTATTATTATTATTATTATTTGAATTATACCCTACAATTTACTGAAGTTGCATATAGTACAATAATATTATAGTACGTTATAGTAATGAAGTGTTGACTTACTGATCGTTTTTTTCTACTTAGAAAAAAAAATCCAAAGGAGTTTATTGTCTTTCTCTATTGCGTTTATAGAATAATTTCTTCTAATTTTTCAAGAAGTTGAAACGAATTAATTTCTGTGTCAAATGAGATCATGGGCATCTAAATGGCTAACAGAGGTGCTAGAGTGCCCCATAGTGGTTTAAAAATTTGATTTGCCCGATTTCGCTGTGCATTTACTTTCAAAAGTTTTACAGTCACATTTTAAAATAAGACACTTTTTAGCTCATTACTAATTGTCAAGCAATATCAATTATTTTTGTAGCGTTTCATTACCTTGTGCATTCACTAAAATATTTCAAGGCACTAACAGCCTTCAGAAGGAGGTAATAATTTTTCCCAGCACTCCGCGGTAGAAGCACTCGTAGGGGCACCCATGGATGAGATAACATACCTATGAAGGATATTTAGAACATCATTAGCTTCTTCAAAATTTGGAGGTGGGGGGGTAGTTGGTCCTGTATTTCATAATTCAAGGTATATTCGTCTAAATCGACCAGTTTTCCTTGTACTGACTCATCATAAATTTAATCCAAACTTCTTAATTCTTTTAATAATACATCTTGGCGAGAAAGAAAGGACAAAGCCAAACGTCGGTAAAAAATTATGCCCTTAATCAGAAATATATTTACAGAATGAAGCATTTTCTGGAACCACAAAATATGGGCGTTAAACGGAGAGTTCCGTTAATTTGAGGAACGATATTGAAAGAGTTTATTAAGAAAAATATTACTGTATGCAGCTAACTAACTTACGTCGTTGTGCGTTTGTTTTTAACTTTTGAAAAATAATATTCCGATTTTTTAAATGTTGGTTTTGTGTTGTTGAGTAATGTCTGTATCAGTATTTAATTTCTATGTTGTTATATATTTAAAATTATTTAAATTTTAATTTAAAAATTAAGTACAAGTTAGCAAGTGATGCTTAAAGCCTAAAAATGTCTGAAAATCTTAATAGTGAGATAACTGTGACTATGTAAGCAAATTTATGTCAAAATATAATTTAAAATTTATATTAAAATCTTTATATTGGATTATTTTTTAAAACTTTATGAAGGATTTATATTAAAAACTGAGATTTACAAATATTCTAAATATGAAAAACTGAATATTTTTAATCGTATTAATCATTATTTTATTAGAGAAATATTTACAATAAATTTAACCACTATTTTCCATTTAAAAATTTAAGAGGATATAGAAAATAAAAGCCTTTTAAGTTCATTTCTTTATATCTATAATCCATTACGTATTTATTTTAAATCTTTTTTTTATCAAAATGAGTAAATTTAAAATGAATTCATATATACATTTAAAGTTTTGGTAGTCTCTTTAAATATTTTTACGTGTTACTGTAATTTGTGATGAGTTATTATTGAAAACGTTTAGTAATATTTACTTATATTTGAAATTGTATTGTTCTATTTAAAATATTATATATTTGAATATTTAGTATTCGAAATTTATATTTAATAAAATTAATGAATAATTCATGTAATTACAAAAAAATTGGATTAAAATACGTAAACCACATTTTAAAAAAAAATAATTTAGTTGCTAATTTTATTATCATGCACGGTCTTTTAAATATACAATATATTATTTTGTTCACCATTATTATCGCAGTTTGTAATTCCGTTTCAGAGCGTTGAGTGGCGCTACCTACTGAGGAGTTCAGAAACGCTACAAGAAAATCATAAATTTTTGTGATAAAACTAGAAAACATGGCGATGCCCAAAGAATGATCATATTAGTTGTAGTCATTGGGTTAAACTTAAAATTTTAAATTTACGTTTCAAAATTACACGTTAACACGAGAACTCGTTGGCTTAAGTTAAAATGATCGTCTTTTTAAAAGCGTGCTCTATGTATTTGATCATAGGATGTGTATTAGGTACGTTGAATTATTTTGGAAAAAAATATTTTCGCTATCTTTATGTGAAATATGAGATCTTGATGTTTTAACGTTACTGTTTCAAATATTGAAATCCAAAATAATTTGTATGATAAAAGATGTAAAAAATTGACATAGAAATATCGTTAATTATTAACATTAGAATAATTTGAATTAGAATAATTAGAATAATAATAATAATTAGAATAATTAGTGTGAAATATACTATGTGTGATAGAAAAATTATGAGCTAAAATACGCTAACCATTCGTACGAAAACGTCAACGTCTGTTAATAAAATTTTATTGTAATTTAGTTGCTAATAATTATTTCTGGAGGTTCATCAATTACAGTAATCATTGGCAAGCGATTGTATAAATGAGGCATGTGTAAATTAAGCGCATTAATATATTGTATTAAAATCATATACGCCAGTGCATAACCTATAATATTTCCTTTGTAATTAATTATTAGCAACAGCCTTATTTAACTTTCATTCCTTCAAAAAGGCCGTTACAAAATTAAATTAGCAATTCATTTGCAAATAAATTAAATGCAGTTGACTTCTATTAATCTAAGTTCAAGACTACAAGGTTGGATGATTTACAATATGCATAAACAAAGCTTCCTATTAATGCAAAATATAGTGCAATTTGTACCTTTAATTGAGAAAATTGCATATTTTTTAAAAGATAAGATGGATTTTTGTTTATAAAAATAATAACAAAGTATTTATATAGTACAGGTTTTCTAATAATTTCGCAATAATTAATTTTTAAATTAATAATTTAAAAATTAATAATTTTTGTATTTCTAATTATCAAAATCTCTGGAATAGAATGTATCTCACACAAAAAATATTAGTTTTCTTTTGATCACGAAATTATATGTATATCGCGATGAAAACAATGTTCTTTTCAATAAGGTATTCAACATTTTTCACACAAAATATATTTAATTTAAAATCTGTTCAAAAAGTAATTTAAAATCTGTTCAAAAAGAAATTTAAATTATTGTAATTTGAAATGTTTAATAAAAAATGCATTTTCGGTACATATAATTTAATAAATATATTATCAAAACTACATTATGTGATAAAATACGTTTATGTCGCCATTATATATTCTTATATTAATTATATAAGCAATATAATCCATGTGTACCGTTATAATATATGAAAATATTTAAAAAGTTTAGTTTCAAACCTAGCTATTTAAAATCGGAGTGGAAAAAAAAAATGAAGAAAGTAAGAAAAATATGAAAAAGTGAGAAAAGTTGGAAAGTATTAGGAAAGAATTCTGTGGCTAAAATGTTATTCATTCTTTCCATTTTTTCAAAACAAATTTTAGCATAATATCTAAATAAATCAAATATATCGTTCATCTATTATATATATATATTCTAAGATTATATCGCAGAGTGTTATGTAATATATTCATCTTCACAAATCACATATTTATCATAAAACCAAATTGATAATTTATAACGAAAAATCAAGATCAATGTTAAAAAAAAAATTGACTTTTTAAATATGTTGAACGCAACTAAAACAACGGTCACCTTTTCAGTGTGGCACAAGAATATTTTCTATACCCAAACTACTTTATTGTAAAAATGAGAGTTTAGTATTCTCAAAATATTATCATTAAGCAATTAAAAAAATTCGTTTGTTTAAAAATTTTTGTAACTTAATTCACGTTCGATGGTTATTTTCTGAGATTAATTATATAGAATTTGTCACTTCCATTAATTTACAATAACACTTTATCTCTGTGAAGATCCAATACATTACATTCTCTCTCTCTCTCTTAACGTGTCCTGCTTCGATCAGCCGCCGCTTCAACCGGCCTCCTCCGTCCGCCTGATGTGTGTTAAGAAACGAATAGAGACGTAGAGTTGGGGCCCGTGTTACGTAAGGCCCCAATAAATTGCAAATTTACATATGTCACCCTCTCAATAATTTTGAGAATCCAGCTGATGGACAAAACCTAAAATCACTAGTTGTTTTAACATTCCATTATTCATCCATTATCTATTCATTTAATACGTAGTGATGCATCTAAGTTCAAAATTTGATTGGTGCGGGTAATTTTTTTCCTTGATTCATTTTTTTTCCATTTTCACCATAATTAACATGTAACAATGGTACATCTTGCTGCTACATGTATTTTCCTGTTTAAATAATAGCTATATCAATATATATAAGATATTATTACCCTTCTCAGAAATAACATAATTGCCAAATGTTGTTCAACGCACAAAGCCACCGGGGCGAGAATTTTGTGAGTTTTCGTGGGGGAATTTATTACACTATAATTTTCAACACCCACGTATTTATTACAGCTCAAACTAGAGCTTATGTAATTTTGGAGAAAAAGAGACGCTTTCCCCATCCTGGATTCGAACTAAAGTCCCGCCGTTGAATCCAGTATGTCTTGACCGCTAAACGAACGAGGGCAGGAACGCTCTCTTTCTCCATATATAATAATGTAAGATATTATTACCTTCGTGTGTTGACCATTATTTAGCAATTGTGTTATCCCTGAGAAGGGTAATAATATCTTACATCCTTATATACGGAGAAAGAGAGCGTTGTTCCTGTCCTCGTTGGTCTAGCGGTCAAAACACTCCGGGATCGAAGGCGGGACTCTTCTTTGAATGCAGGATGAGGACGATGTCTTTTTTTCACCTAAACAAAGAAAAAGTTTTATTTTAAGCTTATTTACACGTGGGTATCGGAAATTTTTGTAGAATAGCTATATCATTTTAAAATCGATTAATTTAAAGAAGTTTTCATTGTAGCACCTGAACTTTGCTCCCTTTTTTTTTTTTGGTATGAACAGTTCAATTTTCTAATTAACGGGCCAAGATCCCAGTTCTGTCATGGTGAATTAAGAAGGAGTTTGCTGTATACAATGTATAAATTACGTGAGATCACATCTCAATTTTACTGTGTTATTGTATATCTAAGATTCTGGATTTATATTTCAGGTACTAGTGGAGAAAAGCCCATTTTATATCAAATACTTGTGCCACCCAATATCGGATTGGGCGATCCACTGGACTTGCATTGTAGTTTGAAGAGAGGCAGCTTACCAATAACATTTTCTTGGTATCTGAATGGGAACGAACTGGACAACGTCAGGTCCAATATTAAGATCAACACCGACGTCAGGCGATCCGTATGCATGCTGCTTAGTGTTCAGTCGGATAATATTGGAAATTATACTTGCGTTGCCATTAATGAATATGGAATGGCGAATTCTAGCGCATCTGTTTACGCCGAAGGTTGATTAACTAATATTAATTCATTATTTAATATTCCATTAAAATTCATGACTAAAAATAATGTTTACGTCTTCATTATCGTAATAATTGCTTGCATTAGAGATATATGCTGCTTAAATGAAAACTTATATTTGATACACATTGTATACGCTGATTCCCCTAAAGTTTTGATTACTGAATTACAATAAGGGTTGTTTATTGCCAATGGTTTTCGTGTGTACTTAATGTATATGTATTATGACTTTATGTTAGTTGCTATGACTTTATGTTATGTATTTATGACTTTATTTTATGTATTATTACTTT
>QLNU02014176.1:142881833-142914410 GCA_006491805.2 Dysdera silvatica
TGACGTTGATGTTTGATAAGATATGAAATGCTGACGATGATAGCCTGCGATCCGACGATGTTATCCTGCATGCTATCGAAATAGCTATACGATAGTTTCTTAGCGTTTTTATATAAATTAACTGAACTAATGAAGTTTGTGTAATTTTTGTTTCTATTTAGTTTACTTGCTAGGCTTTTTATGGTTCTTGTCTGGCGAGTATTGGTCCCCTTGATTTGTTGAGCACTGTATAAAGGGTGGCCTGCAAAAGGGTTGCTGGTATCTAACTGGAAGGAGACCCACACGCTGAACGTATGTGACGATGTGTGGAACCGGCCAGGCCAGTAACCTAGTGTCCTACCCCGCCTTCAAGTGGTGCAGGCTGAGCTTTCTATTTATGTGGCAAATTAATATTTGCTGCACGGATAGAAAGGCGGAAGGGGAGGGCTAATTCACCAACCCGTCTAGCCAGCGTGGTGAAATTATGGCTAATTCCTCCAATATGCTAATACACCAAAAACCATGGCCCCTAGTCTCCAGGTGCTGGAGTGCTCCTGATCAAGGTAGCGGTCACCGTGGCATGGAAGTAGGGGGTGCTAAGAATCACTTGAATGGCCCAGGTTGCCATTTGTTATTGATCTTGGCTACGTATAATGGACGATCCTTTGCTTCCGTAGCTGTACCAGGAATTTTTAAGAAGAACTTGACAATACCAAATGGGATATTGTAGGACTTAGTGAAGTTAGAAGAAAAGGTGAAGAGTTGGTGGAACTTAACAGTGGACATTTGTTTTATTACAGAGGAACAATATAATTTAATAATTGCTACACGGATGGAAAGGCGGAAGGGGAGGGCTAATTCACCAACCCGTCTAGCCAGCGTGGTGAAATGATGGCTAATTCCTCCAATATGCTAATACACCAAAAACCATGGCCCCTAGTCTCCAGGTGCTGGAGTGCTCCTGATCAAGGCAGCGGTCAGCGTGGCATGAAAGCAGGGGGTGCTAAGAATCACTGGAATGGCCCAGGCTGCCGTTTGTTATTGACCTTGGCAACGTATAATGGACGATCCCTTGCTTCTGAAGCAAAACTTCAAGAATTGGAAGAAGAACTTGACAAGATCAAATGGGACATTGTAGGACTCAGTGAAGTTAGAAGAAAAGGTGAAGAGTTGGTGGAACTTAAAAGTGGACATTTGTTTTATTATAGAGGAACGGAAACTGGAAGAACAAGTGGTGTTGGCTTCTTAATCAACAAAAGAATTAAAGACTACCTTCTTGAAGTCGAAAGCACGTCAGATCGAGCAGCGAGGCTCGTTGTTCAACTAACCCAGCGATACCAACTTCAGATAGTACAGGCATATGCACCAACATCAAGCCATACCGACGAGGAGGTTGAGGAATTCTATGAAGAAATCAAACAGCTACATACCAAGGGGAAACAACACATCAAGCTCATCATGGGAGATTTTAATGCAAGAATTGGACAACAGGAACAAGGAGAGACATCGGTTGGTAAATACGGATACGGGGAAAGGAATGAACGTGGCGATCAACTCATAGAATTTGCCGAAGCTGAAAATCTTAGCATCATGAATTCATTTTTTAAGAAGAAACTACAAAGAAAATGGACATGGAAACACCCCAATGGAGGAACCAGCGAAATTGACTATATACTGGCAAACAAGAAATCAATTATTGAAGATTGCAGCGTACTGAACAGATTTAATACTGGAAGTGATCATCGAATGGTGAGATGTAAAATGCACTTAAATACTAAACTAGAAAGGCAGAAGCTCATTAGGAAACAAGTATGTAAGAGGGTGGATTTAAAGAAATTAAAAGAAAATACCGAGGCATTCAAGTTGGAATTAAAAAATCGCTTTTCTGCACTGGAAGGACTTATTGAAGAAGTTGACATCTCAGAAGCAAATGAAAACATTGTTAAGACAATAATTGAAACTGCTGGGGAAATTGGTGGTGTAATATGTAAAAAGCAGAATAGCAAATTATCTGAGAAGACGAAACAACTCATGAAAAGGCGAAGAGATATGAAGGTGGACAATCAAAATACCAGTTCCAGGATTGAGTACATAGAACTTTGTAAAACTCTGCGCAAAAGCATGAAAGAAGACATAAGAAAATTCAACTGTGAGTTAGTAAGGAAGGCCATTGAAAATAACAAGAGCCTTAGGGTTGTTAAAGGAAGTTTATCTGTTGGGAAGAAACACATCATTGCATTAAAAGGAGAGGATGGCACCGTAACAAGAAATAGGGAAGAAATACTTAGAAGAGTTGAAGAATTCTACAAAAATCTATACGAAAGTAACAGTGGATTAAACGAAGACATTGAAATAGTCGAAGGAACAGCTCCTAAAATCTTAAAAGAAGAAGTTTCATTTGCAATAAAAAGTATGAAGAAAGGAAGAGCCCCTGGTGATGATGGTATTACATTAGATATCCTAAAAGAAGCTGGAGAATATGTAGAAGACATACTTGCAAAATTCTTTACCAAATGTCTTAACAGCGGTAACATACCAAACCAATGGGATTCTGCAACAGTAATTCTTTTGCATAAAAAAGGTGATAAAGAGGATTTGAAAAATTACCGACCAATTAGCTTGTTACCTGCTATTTATAAAATCTTCACAAAAGTGCTAACACATCGCCTGCAGAAAAAATTAGATGCAGCTCAACCAAGAGAACAAGCTGGATTTCGAAGTGGATTCAGTACAGTGGACCATATTCAAGTATTAAGAGAATTAATTGAAAGAACACATGAATATGAACTTCCATTGTGTGTGGCATTTATTGACTATGAGAAGGCCTTTGACTCTATTAAAACATCAGCAGTCATCAACTCTTTAAGATCAACAGACATTGAGGATGTGTACATTGACATGGTGAAACGTGTGTATAAAAATGCAAGTGCAAAATTTCGGTTACATAAAGATACCAAAACTATCAAAATTGGTAAAGGTGTGAGGCAGGGAGATACCATTTCTCCAAAACTTTTTACTTCAGCTTTACAGATGATTTTTCAGCAGATAAATTGGAATAACAAGGGAATAAAAATAAATGGTGAATATTTAAATCATTTGCGGTTTGCTGATGACATTGTTATTTTTTCAACGAACCCATTAGAACTCCAAGACATGGTACAGGAGCTCTCAACTAGAAGTAAAGAAGTTGGACTCAAGATGAACCTACAAAAAACTAAGATCATGTTCAATAATTTCGTAGAGGAAACAAAAATACAAGTTGACAACATTGAGCTAGAAATTGCTGATTCATATATTTACCTTGGCCAGCTGATTTCAATGGATGGCAACATTATGAAAGAACTCAACAGACGTATTAAACTTGGCTGGAGTGCATTTGGAAGAAACAGTTTTATCCTGAAGGGGAAATTGCCTTTGTGTCTAAAAAGAAAGGTCTTCAACCAGTGTGTATTGCCAGTCCTCTCTTATGGATCAGAGACATGGAGTCTAACAGTTGGAGCAATACGAAAGTTACAGACAACGCAAAGGAGCATGGAGAGGTGCATGCTTGGAATAACTAGGAGAGATCGAAAAAGAAACACTTGGGTGAGAGAGCAAACTAGAGTAGAGGACATCATTGTTAAAGTAAAAGGGCTGAAATGGCGATGGGCTGGGCATATTGCAAGAAGAACTGATCAACGATGGACAACAGAAATTCTGAACTGGATTCCAAGAGACCACCGAAGACCTAGAAAACGTCCTCAAACTAGATGGGTGGATGAAATAAGAAAACAGGTTGGGGTGACGTGGAAGCGAATTGCTCAGGATAGACTTGTGTGGAAAGCATTTGGAGAGACCTTCATCCAGCAGTGGATAGATAATGGTTGAATATGATGATGATGATATATATATATATATATATATATTCTAAGATTATATCGCAGAGTGTTATGTAATATATTCATCTTCACAAATCACATATTTATCATAAAACCAAATTGATAATTTATAACGAAAAATCAAGATCAATGTTAAAAAAAAAATTGACTTTTTAAATATGTTGAACGCAACTAAAACAACGGTCACCTTTTCAGTGTGGCACAAGAATATTTTCTATACCCAAACTACTTTATTGTAAAAATGAGAGTTTAGTATTCTCAAAATATTATCATTAAGCAATTAAAAAAATTCGTTTGTTTAAAAATTTTTGTAACTTAATTCACGTTCGATGGTTATTTTCTGAGATTAATTATATAGAATTTGTCACTTCCATTAATTTACAATAACACTTTATCTCTGTGAAGATCCAATACATTACATTCTCTCTCTCTCTCTTAACGTGTCCTGCTTCGATCAGCCGCCGCTTCAACCGGCCTCCTCCGTCCGCCTGATGTGTGTTAAGAAACGAATAGAGACGTAGAGTTGGGGCCCGTGTTACGTAAGGCCCCAATAAATTGCAAATTTACATATGTATTTACATTATATATAATGTCACTCCTCAATAATTTTATGAAGACAGGCTGATGGACCGGAACCTAAAATCACTAGTTGCTAAATATTGAGATACCATTATCTATTCATTTAATACGTAGTGATGCATCTAAGTTCAAAATTTGATTGGTGCGGGTAATTTTTTTCCTTGATTCATTTTTTTTCCATTTTCACCATAATTAACATGTAACAATGGTACATCTTGCTGCTACATGTATTTTCCTGTTTAAATAATAGCTATATCAATATATATAAGATATTATTACCTTTCACAGAAATAACATAATTGCCAAATAATGGTCAACACACAAAGCCACCGGGGTGAGTTTTTGTAAGTTTTCGTGGGGGAATTTATTTTACAATAATTTTCAACACCTACGTATAAACAAGCTCAAACTAGAGCTATTTTTGTTTAGAAGAAAAAGAGACGCTTTCCCCATCCTGGATTCGAACTAAAGTCCCGCCGTTGAATCCAGTATGTCTTGACCGCTAAACGAACGAGGGCAGGAACGCTCTCTTTCTCCATATATAATAATGTAAGATATTATTACCTTCGTGTGTTGACCATTATTTGGCAATTGTGTTATCCCTGAGAAGGGTAATAATATCTTACATCCTTACATACGGAGAAAGAAAGCTTTGTTCCTGTCCTCGTTGGTCTAGCGGTCAAAGCACTCCGGGATCGAAGGCGGGACTCTTCTTTGAATGCAGGATGAGGACGATGTCTTTTTTTCACCTAAACAAAGAAAAAGTTTTATTTTAAGCTTATTTACACGTGGGTATCGGAAATTTTTGTAGAATAGCTATATCATTTTAAAATCGATTAATTTAAAGAAGTTTTCATTGTAGCACCTGAACTTTGCTCCCTTTTTTTTTTTTGGTATGAACAGTTCAATTTTCTAATTAACGGGCCAAGATCCCAGTTCTGTCATGGTGAATTAAGAAGGAGTTTGCTGTATACAATGTATAAATTACGTGAGATCACATCTCAATTTTACTGTGTTATTGTATATCTAAGATTCTGGATTTATATTTCAGGTACTAGTGGAGAAAAGCCCATTTTATATCAAATACTTGTGCCACCCAATATCGGATTGGGCGATCCACTGGACTTGCATTGTAGTTTGAAGAGAGGCAGCTTACCAATAACATTTTCTTGGTATCTGAATGGGAACGAACTGGACAACGTCAGGTCCAATATTAAGATCAACACCGACGTCAGGCGATCCGTATGCATGCTGCTTAGTGTTCAGTCGGATAATATTGGAAATTATACTTGCGTTGCCATTAATGAATATGGAATGGCGAATTCTAGCGCATCTGTTTACGCCGAAGGTTGATTAACTAATATTAATTCATTATTTAATATTCCATTAAAATTCATGACTAAAAATAATGTTTACGTCTTCATTATCGTAATAATTGCTTGCATTAGAGATATATGCTGCTTAAATGAAAACTTATATTTGATACACATTGTATACGCTGATTCCCCTAAAGTTTTGATTACTGAATTACAATAAGGGTTGTTTATTGCCAATGGTTTTCGTGTGTACTTAATGTATATGTATTATGACTTTATGTTAGTTGCTATGACTTTATGTTATGTATTTATGACTTTATTTTATGTATTATTACTTTATGTTATGTATTATGACTTCATGTTGTGTATTATGACTTTATGTTGTGTATTATGACTTTATAACATACGTAGTATTACTTTGCGTTTCGGTTTGGCTGGCAAAAATCTTCAGCAGTTTCTACTAATGACGGAAGCGTTAGCGACAATTTCATGTACCTAGCATTCGTTTCTTCTTTTCATGATGTATTGTGTATGAGTGTATGATGTACGAGTGATGAATTATGAGCATGTATGAGTGTATAAGCATAAACTGTATAGTGTAACATACGAGTTTTTCAATATAAATTGTGGTTTTATTTCTTGTTGAAGTATTGAATTATTGAGAGGTTCTTAAAAAATTTTAATCCGATGGTCCGTCTGAAAAATCCTTCAAGATTCAAGACAATCCCATTTTTTTCGCTTACAGTAGTGCAATTCTTCCCAAACTTTTTATCTTACGAAACCAGAAGCGGGCCCATGGGGGAGAGCTTCCCCCAAATCCATAAAATTTGCGATGGAAATCTGTTATAACGAGCACCGAGTATGACGACCAACCGCATATAACGACGGAATTTTTACAAAAAGTTTGATTTCCCATTTTATTTATTTTTTAAATTGCTCGTTAAATCCGGGGTCCAAAAAAGGCTTGTTCGCTAAAAGCGGTTAAACTGTCTTGCGCTTAATCATTATACCAAACAAAATCCATATTTTCCTCGGTAAATGCGGGCTCGTTAAAAGTGGTGCTACTGCATTTTACATCCCCTCCCAAAAAATCCTTCGCTGGATCCACCTCCGTGCGTAAGATTTTTTTACCAAATGTCTAGCCACAGCCCTCTTTTGACTATTATCTAAGAAAAACCTAAAGAGCTATTATTTGTTGATGCTTGAACTTGAATATAAAAAGTAAGTGTAAGTAGTAAAAGTAAGACAATATTTTTCTAGTGCTGTGAGGTATTGCTCACCATTAGTTAAGTGTAAGGGAGGTGTCATAAGGAAAGTTACAAAATTTACAAATTTTCTTGAAAATTTCGGGATTCTGCAAATTGCTTGTGGAACTCCTGGATGACGTCACGGAACCCTAGGGTTCCGTTGGACACTTCGAAGGGCACTGTAGTAATATATTTGATAATAAAGCGCAATGCAATTTGCGGACAGCCCCTCCTCATCTCTGAATATGTAAAATACTTTAGTTGAAGAGCTTTTCTTCTTCCTTTTTATTTCTCCTATCCTGGGTCAACGACATCACATCGGCATTTCTTTTATTTCCTGTCTGGGGCCTCGTGAAAAGCCTTTATGTACTAATATTTTATCCAGTGTTTATGGTAATTTTGTAGATGTTTATCGATTGGGAAGAAATTGACAAATTCATTTGGGCAATTCAAATTCATCGCGATCCTAATTCATCAAGTTACCAATTTGTTGAATACGCGAATACTCTGACGCAATATATAGTCCGCAATATGTAGTTTTTATTCGTGTTATGTGTGTGCATTTATAAATTAAAAGTGCTTTTAAGAATATTCGTTAACAGTGCATGTGTGTGTAATACAAAATGTATGTTATACAAAAATTGGATGTTTGAATATTACATTGCAATGATACATTAGCAAATTGAATTTACAAGTTTCATAGAGTGTAATAGTGTATGTCGAAAAACTTGGAAAATAATATTCGAAGGAACTCAAGAACGTTTACAACTAATTAAAATTAAAAAGTACAGTTTATAAAATGTATAGATAATATGAACATGCTTTCAATTAATTAATAGCGTTCGCTAAAATAAAAAGCCATGTCCTTAATTGGAAAGCCAATACAATCATTTTCAAAAACGTTTTAAATTTCTCATTTTATTAATTTCATTCATTTCTCATCTTTCAAAGATAAAGAAATCCTACGTTTTACGTTAAGTAGCAACTTCCTAACTGTCCGTGCTGATGAAAGAAATGTATTTATGGACTCATTATGTTTATGGAAGTACAAGACATGTCACGAGGACGTATTGAACATGTCACGAAAACGTATTGAGCACGTCACGAGGACGTATTGTGTACATCACGAGGACGTATTGAGTGCATCACGAGAACATGTGGAGTATATCATGAGGACATATTGAGTACACCATAAGGTATATCACGAGTACGTATTGAGTACGTCACGAGGACGTATTGAGTACGCCATAAGGTACACCGTAAAGGTACATCACAAGTACGTATTGAGTACGTCACGAATACCTCGGGAGAATCAATCGATAGTAATAATGTAACTTGTATTATTATGGTAGCTTATATTATTCAATCCCGAATAGCAGGATCGGTCTAACAATAAATTCAACATGTGTGTGCCTGACACTGGCGTACGCAGGGGGTGTTGATGGGGGTTGTAACCCCCCCATTGCAATGAAATTTTGTATATTTAACATAGGAATATATGAGTTGTAGCTCTGTAACCCACATTGAGCCTATAACTCCCTTATGAATTTTCTGCTTATGCCCATGGTGCCTGATTATTCCATATCATCTGCATATGTGTTCAAAATTAAAGGATGATCTACATATTCAATTTAGTTAATACGTAAATTATTAATAATAATAATATAGATGTTGCAATTCTTAACAGAAACAACATACAAACCACATTCATGACAAAATCACCAAATATCAGGACCTCTGGAAATCAAAGACAGGCTCTACATACCTCATGAAATCAAAGACAGACTCTACAGACCTCATGAAATCAAAGACATGTAGCATATGGAAAAGGTCGACATTATGCTAATAATTCTGTCAGTGTACCAACCAAACACTACAGAGAAACCTGGAAATACTTAGGATCGACTCCAATATCTGCATGAGTTACAAAAGATCACAACTCTTATCACGTATCGAAAAGTCGGGAAATTCCTAGATGTAACATCTGAATAACTTACAGAAAGAGGTCTTGAGGACTTGGCACTGCCCGTCTCAAGTCTATACCGTCGAATACGAGAACACACATACAATAACAGTATATTTATTGAGGAGAAAATAAAGGTAAAGGTTTCATCGAATTAAACGATAAATTAACGTTCATAACGTTATTTTACTTTTCACATCAGCCAAATTTGGCGAGATTTGGCGAGAAATTTAGCATAAGTATGGCGAGGTAAATGTTGCATAAAAACATAACGTGACGAATTTGTGGGTTCAAGCTTAGTAACACTGTGTGTTTGTGAGATAATATTACCCTTTTCAAAGTTAACACTATTGCTAAATATACACATAAAGTCACAGGGAGTATTTTTCAGAAATTATTAACTATCACTATATGAACTCCATATATCACTATACCAACTACCACTATATATATATATATATTACTATACTAACTCTATCACTATATTAATTATCATTATATATAACACTGGTGAGTAATATGGAACAGCTCTGATTACTATATAAATATCAGGGTCAAGCATACGCCTTAGTGACTTCTGTGGAACTCAACAAAGTGAAACACTTTACTTTGCACTTCTCCTACTCCCATCTGTATGATCCATACAATTTGGTTGTATTTCACGTGGAGTTTTTGCAATTACGTAATGATAAATTATTTCAACTCTCACTATTTTGCTTTCTTAGTAACACTTTAATACGTTAGCTTTTACATATTACATATGGACTTTTAAATTTTGTACGTACGTATGAAACCTCTTTTTCAGAGTGTAAGGTTTGAAGGCCATTTTACACAATCGTTTTTTGCTTCAAGCCTCCATTCATATCGTACTTCATACCAGCACTGAGACCTTGCGCCAGCACTGAGACCTTACGCCGTTTTCAGGCGATGAAACCATATATCAATGTTCCGCATCTTCTCCGTTGCTCTCTTCTTATGCCATGACGTCGGAACGAATGCCTATCGGGCGGGTTGGTTTCATTCTTATGACGCAAGGACAGCAAGGGTCTTTCTGCGCCGAGATGCTTACCAGACTGAGCGTCAGTCTTCACATCGCGTCTCAAACCACAACAGTCCTTAATTTCTACAGTGTAATCCAGGAGTTGGTTCCCTAGGTCAAAAAAGGTTCGGATTCCTCAGAAAGCCGTAGGTCCCGGCGCAGCTTGCTGTCCTTCTGACGCAAAACTCCCAAACAAACGAAATTTCTATCTTTACGAAAGCGCCATGTGAACGGAGACTTCTAATGAAGCAAATAATAGTCGCAAAAGGAATTAAAAGGAAATTAAAAGAAATGAATTTTAATATTAATTAGTATCAGATTCATTTTGTTTATTTCTATTTTCAGTTCCTCCCCATTGGAGTAAGGAGCCGATGGACACCACTGCCGCCAAGGGATCGGGATTGAACGTGGACTGTATTGCAACGGGTCACCCAGTTCCAAGAGTCTCATGGAGCAGACAGAAAGGTATACAAGTACTGAGTATTAATAAAGGTATATAAGTATCGACTATTGATAAAGATATGTAAGTACCTAATATTAATAAAGGTATATAAGTATCGACTATTGATAAAGGTATATAACTACCAAGTATTGATAGATGTATATAAATACCGTAAATACCGGTTAATAAAAGTATATAAGTATCGACTATTGATAAAGGTATATAAGTATCGACTATTGATAAAGGTATATAACTACCGAGTGTTGATAAATGCATATAAATAGTATATAACTACCGAGTGTTGATAAATGTATATAAATAGTATATAACTACCGAGTGTTGATAAATGTATATAAATAGTATATAACTACCGAGTGTTGATAAATGTATATAAATAGTATATAACTACCGAGTGTTGATAAATGTATATAAATACCGTAAATACCTGTTAATAAAAGCATATAAGCATCGACTATTGATAAAGGTATATAACTACCGAGTATTGATAAATGTATATAAATACCGGTTAATAAAAGTATATAAGTATCGAGTGTTGATAAAGGTGTATAACTACAGAGTATTCATAAATGTATATAAATACCGTAAATACCGGTTAATAAAAGTATATAAGTATCGAGTATTGATAAAGGTATATGATTACCGAATATTAATAAAAGTATATAAATGCCAAGTATTTGTAAAGGTATATAAGTACCGAGTATCGATAATGGAGTATTTCTGTACTCACTTAAGTCGGATTAGCGGTATTTTACTATATTTTTATTGATGACGATGAAAATGATCATAATGAATGGTTTTCGCTTTTTTTTTTCACCAGGAGATCATCGTGAGCCATTACGAACAGATTCGCAATGGTCCATAGCTCAAAATGGTTCTCTAATATTCCCGAGGATAGACGAAAATGACGCAGGTGTTTACGTTTGTGAAGCACACAATGGAATCGGCGCAGGCATCTTAAAAAATATACAGATAAGTGTACATGGTACGAAATGTCAATTTCATACAATTATCAGAAACTATGCCGTAAGTTGTATTTTTCCAACACCATAACGAATTGATTTATAAAAGTATTTAACATAATTGACTAAATTCAATTTATAATAATTGTTAATGAATGTTCATTTATACTTTTAATGGCCCGATTTATTTTTTTGAAATTTCTTAGCTCCTCCTGAGATAAAAGAAAGGTTTAGACCTGTCACTGTGAGACGAGGCCACACAGCGAGACTCGTCTGTGAAGTCACGGGAGACCAACCTATAGCTGTAACTTGGAAGAGAGACAATCAAGATGTCAACATCCAGTTTGGAACTAGGCGAGTCAACTATGCTATATTAATTAACATAAAATATTAACTAACATACTTTATTAACTAACACAATTATAAAATATCAACTAACATAACCAGTGTCGTCAACCCGGAGACAGCAGTTACTATTTATCATATTGTCTTTGATTTCGGGATCAAAGATAATATCAAGGAGCTTTGATTTGTTTTATCAAAATTATAAAAAAAATTATTAAATTTAACTAACCTAATTTAATTAAATTATATAATTATTATATCAAAATTAAAAAATTATGTCTCTTTTGCATAATATCTTTTTAATATAAAAGTAAACATGCTATATACACAAAATTCCTAAATAAATTATATTAAATTAATAAAGTCGGCCGTACTGCCATCGGGAGACAGACTTTATTACAAATGTACCTAAATCCAGAGCAAGAAAAAAAAAGCAAACTGGTTTGTCAAACTCATGACGACCAATTGTTTATTTTTTTATTGATAATTTTAATTTGGTCTGATTACTTTTTATTTACTTTACTACATTACTTACGCTTATAACGTTGTTCTTTGCTTATAAATCTAATCTGCGTAATGCTACGTCAAATTATCTTAAATACTATTCATTTAGTAATTTAATGATTTAAATTTTTATAATTATCGAACAAGTATTATTTTATATATTTTTGTAGTCACCGTTTAAAAAACAGTGTTCTTTCTTTGGACATCTTAGATTAAAAAAAATAAAACTTCATATTTGTTATTACGTATTATTAAGTGGATTTATTTTGTGTGTAATTGTCAAGTTGATTTATTTTGTGTATAAATATCAATTTCATTTAATATGTGTATAAATATCAATTTGATTTTTATGTGTTTAATTACTCTCGTATATTATGCAATGTGGTATAAGTAAGTATGTAACTCAAATCATAAATGGTTCATTATAAAATGATCCAATAAAATTGAACCTTTAAAATTAATTTCTTTAATTACAAACATTATGATGTCATATTAAATTAATATCCCGGATAGCATACACTATTCATCACTCTCTCCTGATGTCGTCATATTTTGATGGCATAATCATCATATTAATACAGGCCGCTACTTAAATCATTTAGTTCTTATACATGTAATAAAATATCTAAAAAAATAGTAATGATATATTGAAATATTAAAATAATCCTCTATAAATTGACCAACTGATAGTAAGTTTTTGAGAATAAATAAAATAATAAAAATAAATGTTTTCTCTCTAATAAATTCATGTAACTGATTTCACAAAGAATGTGAAACACTTTAATCTTCGTCTTAGGTTATTAGTTCAACTCTCCAGTTTTATCTGCAGTGATTAGTAGTGGAATGTTTCTCAATCTGCACTTGTAATTTCAGTAATGTACAGTTATCGGAATATTTCTTAAGGTGCGTTGTGATATATTATGATTATTATTGTATTAAAGGTTCGAGGTTGTGAAGGATGTGACTGAATATGGGACGAAATCTGAACTCTTGATTCACGACAGTCAGAAACTGGATGTCGGAACCTACAACTGCAGAGCTAAGAACGAATTTGGCGAAGACGACGGCAAAGTAAAACTTCGGGTTTTAGGTAATTAATTAATTAGAATACAATTATGTATTATTAAGGATCCGTTCGAGAATGTAAGAAAATAAACGGAAACGTTTTTCATCTAGATAATAGGTATGCGCAATCGTTCACTAACCACATCAGTTATTCGGTCAGTAGGCGATTTCTAACCAGTGACCTAATCTACTAGTGAACGATTCCGCTAGTGAACGATTCTATCAAATGAACGATTTTACCTGGCTATTTATTGTAGGTGGACAGAACCATTCATTTATTCGGTCATTACTCCTCTACTCGATAAATGCATAAAGTAACGCAAGGCTTGAATGACAAGCGAGGGCGTTGATATTGTCCTAATATTGCGTTGTAAACTTTTCTTTTGCATTAGCTTTCCCTGCCACGAATTTGCACGTTTTCTGCAGTTATTAATATTGTATAGAAACTTGTTCCATTTGAAATCATGTCATCTATTGCATTTGTAATATTCATATATTAAAACCTAAATTTTAACTATTATTTGCAACATATTTGAATTTTGGAGGTTAAGTTCTACCCACTGACGTATGCAGGGGGTTATGACCCCCCATTGCAATGAAATTTTGTATATTTAACATAGGAATATGTGAGTTGTAGCTCTGTAACCGCCCATTGAGCCTATAACACCCCGTTACCAATTTTCTGCGTGCACCTATGGTTCTACCTAGTGTTTTGTACAGTTTAGTCAATTTTCATTGATTTATGCAAAGGAAAAACCTATGATTTCACGAGATCCGTTTTGATTGTTTGGAGGAACATTCCGTCCGTCTTATATATATATCTTAATAATTGTAATAGTCTGAGAAGCATAAGAATTTTTTGTATTTAATTTAATAAATGCGATGATTTCTCGAAGCTTCGTTTGATATCCTCTGTCATTAGCTGTCGAAGGAATAATGTTAAGCTGAATTGAGACAATTTTGGCTTAGTTCGTTAGGTTTGGTGTACCACATTTTCGCTAGCAATAACAATAGCCGACCAAAAATGTGCCAAAAGCGTAAATATTGACTTTCCCTAGATAAAATAGACAAAACTAAAAAGTTCTTAGTTGCTTTAAAATTTCAAGTTCAATTTTTAAAAAAAAGGGGGGGTGTTTTAGGCTTAGTTGGTGATACTTTAAAATATTTTACCTTTTCCTGCCTTCTGTTGGACTACGAGAAAACTGTGTTTATCTTTATTAAAAATCTATTTTGTTCATACGTGGTTACTAGTCATCATAGGTTTGTTAGAAAGTTCGTCTAAATGCTTTTAACTAACATTTGTCTATGTAAATATATTCATGTTTATTCTGTAAGTTTTTATTATATTTGTATTTAATATAAATCGCTTCAAAAATTAAGTTGGAAGCTTGATATTATAAACCTATAACACTTATTTTCCATAGTACAAGTGTTTTTGCCCGTTATATATATATATCTGGTGTCCACAAAACCATGCTGGGTAGTCTCATAAACACAATTTTACTCCTATATACACATTGTGTGTGACTTTGTAGACACATTGTATATCCACTTCAGATAACCAGTATTTATATCTAAAAACGTGGTTGACCGTAAACTTATTAGGTATCATCTATTAAATCCATATTTGTATTTTTTAGAGCCACCGTCGCCCCCATCTGGGCTTCGCGCTACAGAGATCGCTGTACGATCAGTTCGTCTGTCTTGGCAGCTATCAGCGGCTGATGAAGGTCTTGTCGAAAAATACGTGGTGCGATATTGGCGGAACGATGGCAAGTATTGGCGTCTTTTAATTCACATAACACAGACATGTAACTACACCGCTGGCCAATGAAATTACAATGCATTGAAAGGTGTTTTAAGTTAGCCAGTTGAATCACAAAAATGCATTCAAAACTTGTTGGTTTTTGTTGAAGTTAACAATTACCAAAATAGTTTGCTTTGATCTTTTTTTTTTTTTGTACTTACTTCTCAAAAATTTGAATATTTTCTGTTTTGCTCTATTTCCTTGTCAACAATGGTTATGGGCATATTATCATAAATAAAAATTATGAATTATTTTTGAACAATGTTATTATTAATAATAACAAATTATTATTTACAGAAAAAAGAGGAAAACTACATGAACTCACCCTTTCAGCAGATCAAACTTCAGACCTTTTAAACAATCTGCATCCGGGCACTTCCTATAGCGTTCAAGTCTTTGCTCAAAATAACGTGGGCCAAGGCGACCCTTCTCAACCAATCACGTTTCGTACTATCGAAGAAGGTTCATATTTCCATTTTTAATATTAGTAATAATGGTAATCCTATTTTTAATATTAGTAATAATGGTAATCCTATTTTTAATATTAGTAATAATGGTAATCCTATTTTTAATATTAGTAATAATGGTAATCCTATTTTTAATGTTAGTAATAATGGTAATCCTAGAAATAATAATAGGATAGACATGATTATCATAAGAATGATAAAGCTCCTAGACACACAACGTCTGAATAATCTACAGAAGGCAGTCTTGAGTACTGAGCACTGCCCGACTAAAGTCTACATCGCCAAATACAAGAGCACATGTAAAATAATTTTAATAACCCCTGGACAATATAACCAAAGTCCCTGGTGACGATGCAATAAAAGTCCCTGATGTGACAATAGAATCAAAGTCTCTGTTGACAACAGAATTGAAATCCCTAGTGTGACAACAGAATCAAAATCTTTAGTGTGACAACAAAATCAAAGTCCATAGTGTGACAATAGAATCAAAGTCCCTATTGTGACAATGGAATCAGTCCCTGATATGACAATGGAATCAGTCCCTGATATGACAATGGAATCAGTCCCTGATATGACAATGGAATCAGTCCCTGATATGACAATAGAATCAGTCCCTGGTGTGACAATAGAATAAAAGTCCTTGGTGTGATAATTTAACCGAAGTCTCTGGTGTGATAATTTAACCGAAGTCCCTAGTGTGATAATAGAATCAGCCTCTGGTGTGACAATAAAATCAGTCCCTGGTGTGATAATAGAATCAACCTCTGGTGTGACAATAGAATCAGTCCCTAGTGAGAATAGAATCAGTCCCTAGTGACAATAGAATCAGTCCCTGGCGACAACAGAATCCAAGTTTCTAGTGACAATAGAATCAAAAATAAGAATCTGAGAAGAGTTTGAAAAAATCACTAAATACAGTGACAACAATTAAAATCAATAAAATTTGTGGAAAAAAAAATGCTTAACAGTTATTTCAATGGTGGTTGGTGCACTGGGAGCTATCTCAATAAACTTTAAAAAACTTTTTGGAAAAATTGGACATTTCTATTATAAAAAGAGCAGATCTACCAAAAAAAGCCTTTCTTGCTGGGCACAGCTTACACATTTAAAAGGTATATAGACAGCTTTCAGGATTCTATATGAGACTGGAACTCGACCAGTAACTCCAGACAAAGGTGCTCAACATTTCTTTTGTGTTTTGAAATACGTTAATGCACAAAGAAAATAAGAATCCTCAATACATGCCAAACAGCCAAGAAGTTTCTAGACACACAACATCTAAATAATCTATAAACTTGAAAAGAAGTCTTAAGTACTTGACTCCACCCGTCTTAATTCTATACCCCTATATGCTACAGGACACACAATAAATAATAAAACCGAAAGCTTGATTCAAACAATCGACTCCACCATTATCTGTTATAATATTCATAATCCCCTTATATATTTCATCGATGTCGGATTCACATATGTACGTACATAGGATTTTAAAATAGGGGAGTAACATTTTTTCTTCTAAGGAATTTGTAATAATATTGTTAAAACGGGGGTGTTAACCCCTGTGCCCCACACATAGAAATTAAATAATGCCTCAGGGAACCCTACTTCGTGGGGGGTCTTAACATTTCTTACATTATTTCTGATATTACAATCAACATGTATGGATTTTAAACTAATATCTTATCAATAAATATGCATTATGTTCTATGAAATAAATATTTATTAATAATTTATTTCGTTTAATTGGTTTCTTTGGTTCATATTAATTATTATAATAATAATATTAGTTAATAACATATTGGTAATAATGATTGATAATAATGATTGATAATAATATACTAATCATGGAGTCTTTTTTTTTTTTCAACAGCGCCAACTGGGGCACCTTTAGATATAAAAGTTGAGCCCGTCAGTTCAAAAGCTATCAGAGTGTCGTGGAAGGTAATTTAGAAACCGAAAAATATAGTATATATATATAAATATAATTTAGATAATATAAATTATGTATAAATATCACTTATATACTGTAAGTGATATCTAAATATTATTTATATAATATAAATGACATATAAATCTTATTCATATAGCATAAATTGTATATAAATATTATTTACATATATGTTATTTATTAGAGGATTTTCTATTCTGTGATTTATGATACTTCTTTTTTTTTTCTCCATCGCGACTGCAAATTGTTGTCATTAACTTTCAATATTTTGTTGTCTTTTTTTTGGCGCAAGGGCAGCAAGGGTCATTTTGCTCCGATCCTTACACTTTTCCGAGGAATCTGAACCTCTTAGGACAGTGTTTCTCAATGGGCGGCCCGCAGGCCAGAACTTGCCCGTGAACATTAAATCTGGCCCGACTACAAAAGATAAAAAAACTGAAATTTTTTTCTAGGGGCTATTTTTTTTTCTAGTGAGGGGAGGGCTAAAGCTCTTATCGCAGTGCTATTTCATTGGATCAGAAAATTTTTAGGGGTTATAACTCCCCCCCCAGTATCTATATAGCTTGTAAAATAATTTCGTTTTCATAACTTCTGGCCCGCCGATCGAAAAAAATATTCCAAGTTGCCCGTGATGAAAACTAATTGAGAGCCACTGTCTTAGGGTTTAGGGAACTAAACCCCAGACTACAGTGAAAAATCGGCCCTTAAACACATTGCTTTTGCTGTGCAACATTGGGGGGGTCGAATCCGGGTTATGGGCAAGTTAGTCGAACGCGTTACCACTACACCACCACCAAGGATGGGACGTTGAATATTTACTAACTTAATATGTAGCCTTATTTGCATTTTTTTTATAAAGAATAGGCCTATAGCGTAGTTGCAGTAATTGTTGTGATGAAAACACATGCTTGCCGCAAAATGAGCCTTTATGTCCTTGCACCATAAAAATACAACCAACCAAAATGCGTACGAAATTATGTAAACAATGATGAGGAGCTCTAAGAATAAATCGTAACCGTAAAGACATTTAAACTATTGTGACTGTCACCTTAAACACAGGTGAGTTAGGGCCGTATGCAAGGAACATCCACCCGCCCTGGAAGAAATTTGACATGGTGAATATACGAAGCTTGTTTTGTGGTTTTACGGCTCAAAGACTACAGTGGTCATGCTGCGCCGGGACCTACTGTTTTCCGAGGAATCCGAACCTCTTAAGGCCTAGGGAACCAAACCCCGGACTACAGTGAGCAGTGCGATCTTTATGAGATCTCTGAGTAAGCGTTCTTTTTGCACTGCTGGGAGTCGAACCCGGATTAGCCGCGCAATAGGAGAACGCGTTACCACACTGCGCCACCGCAGGGTCTGAAGGGAGACGTTAGTCTTCTTTAAAAGAAAAATTAGCCTCCCTTTTTTAGAAAAACACAAATTAATGCTGAGTGCTGACCATTTTTGTGGGAGCTAGAGTCCCCTGGGCCTTCAGGCCAGACGCCACTGATGGCAGACAATGATTTTTGTATTCGAGGTATAAATAAATTAGTGTGCCAATATTTAAAACGATATACAAATACATTGTTGCCTCCCAATAAGAAACACCAATGGGACCAGCCATTTTGCTCCTTAAACAGAGGTATCCTTTATAACAATGTATGTATAATAAACAAAGAAATAAACATGAGTAAAAAATACACTAAATAAATATCTTAAACTTATATATATATAAATATATTGCTATGAAAATGCGATTAATTCAAAGCCCGTGTAAGTCCATAACGGCTCTTTATTTATGATTATATTTTAATCCTTTATAATAAATTAAAATGTAATCATACATCTCTTTATGTACGATTACATTTTAATCTACCATAAAAGTATAGAGAGAAAAAATGAGTCCTACTTTTTCTAAAAAACGTAAACACATTTACTTATATCTCCACTGGCGTACGCAGGGGGGTGTTGATGGGGGTTTTAACCTCCTCATTGCAATGAAATTTTGTATATTTAACATAGGAATATGTGAGTTGTAGCTCTGTAACCTCCCTCCCCTATAAACTTTCTTAATTCTGATCTTTTTTATTGAGCATATAGCCCTTATGAACTTTCTGCCTACGCTTATGTACACTTTGAAGCCCTCATAAATTCTATACATTTTTTCGTGAGTCAAAATACCATCGAAATCAGGCCTTATATAACATTAAAACTAATTTTTCAGTATAAATACGTAAGAAAAATAAAAGAAAGTAATAATAACTTATTTATTCCTGTCGTGTTTATCGTTAATTTTTGATAAAAGGCTATTCTTTTAATAGTCAAACGACAGCCATGTTTGTAAAGCCACCATAATAAAAGTTGAGAATTTTTAACTAATAGGCTTATGGCCGTGGAGATAAGTAGCAATGGTATAACGAATCATTTTATTTTTCCAAAGAGATTTTGTCAAAAAAATGGTAAAAAAAAAAAGAGAATTAAAAATAAAAAAGAGAAAAGAGAGAGAAAATTACATGCGTATGTAATTCGGATATTCCCATATAATTATGCATTCCCTTATTGTTATGCATATACAATTCGGATGTTCGACTGTACTTTCAGTACAGTAGAACTTCGTTAATTCGGGTATGAAAGAACTCTGAACTTCGTTCGAATTATCTAAAAATTCAAACTAATAAAAGTTTGAATATGAGCACTAAATAAAAATAGCCCCAAATATAAACACAATCAATCGAAAAAAAGTTTTGCTAAATGATACACGTGTACTTATGAAAAATTTTGCACATTTACAGTTTTTAAAAAATCTTAAAAAACAAAAAAAAATTAGTCCTTTTATAGAGCTTAATCCTTTGAGTATTTGTAAAAACTTCTACTTTGTTAAGTACGTGAAAAATACAAATACATTCATCAAACCCTCAATCTAATGTCTGAACTCTGCACGTTTCCCCATGGCCTGCGTACATGTGTGAATCGTACTTTCTGCAAGTGCTCTTCTTCACCTATTACATATTCTATTTCTTCATCCGTAGATGCAATATCTGTCCTTTTTACATCTGACGTCAGCCAAGATTTCGGCGTCCGTAAGATTTCGACAAACTTCCAAGTTTTCGTCAACATTTACAAAATTCTTGTAAGGAATATCTATGTCGTATCTTACGTTTTCGACAGTGGTTATGATCAAATTATTTGAGGTTTTTATCAGGAAATCCGTCTGAGAAAAAACCCGCGACGGGGAATCTGTTTTGCATCTTCGGAGAAAGGATTAACCAAAAAAAAACTTGGAATTACAGACATCTGTTTTTTCATTATTTTAATGGAAGATTCACGAGGAGCAGGAAACATTTAAATTATCCCCGACATCGGATTAAACACTTTTAAATTATCTAAGCCTGACTGTATATCGTATGATATAATCTACATATATATATCATTCTATCATATTGTGGTCTCCCACAATAGAAATGCTAGTTCACTTCGCAGGCTTTCTTAACTGTTGCCACTTAGAAATGCAAGGAAAGGAAACTTAAGTTTAATTTCTAAAATTGGCAATATGCCAAATTGTTTCTTTTTACATTATGTTTTCTAAATGTATATAATTTTAATCAACCTAATTTTCATACCTAATTCCTGATCATATTCCTTTTAAAAGAAATGATCATAAAACCTTCCTACCATTTATAAACTATGTCACTGACCTTTTACTTTTGAGACATAATATTGATACAGTATTTATTTCAAAAAACAAGATTTTTAGTTTCCTACGTTCTGTTAAAGAACCTGTGGATCCATACAAAATTCCTGGTGTATATCCCATCCAAATTCCTTGTTTTTGTGGACAGTTATACATCGGGCAAGCAGGTCGATCCACTGCGTGCCGAAAACGGGAGCATGAAAGCCTCGTGAGGAATAAACAGATAACAAAATCGGCAATAGCAGAACATTCAATTTTAAATAACCATTTAATCCTTTTTGACCATACTAAAGTTCTCGCAAAATCAACTAATTTTTGGCCCAGATTATACAGAGAAGCAATAGGGATCATCAAGCATCCTAATAATTTTAATAGAGACGATGCAAAAACCATTCCCGTTGCTTGGCTACCCATTCTAACAAAACTGTAACGTGTAAATGTCAGTTTTTATTTTTCGATTTCATTTCCTTCTGTTTTGGCTTTTATATTCGTCTCTAAAATTTCATAATAATTTATTTCAACGTATTTATACTGTTTCCGCAACTTATGTATATTCTACAATTTTCTCAAAAGTTTTTCATGTAATTTAACCTCTTCTGATGATGATTCGCACAGCTCGAATCGAAACGTAAAGTTTTAGCAATAAATAATCTTTTTGCTATACAGCTGACTACCTGAAAATTCGTTGTTGATTATTATAATGGGCTGTGAAAGTCTACGTGAAACAAAGTATATAATTTTACTTTCCGTATCTGGCAACATATATTTTGTATAATTATAATATCACATTTTATATTTGGCAACAGTACGTGTAATTGTTTTCCGAATTCTAAAATCAAACCAGTCTTCAATTTACCATTGAAATGTAGACACGTCATTCTCGGCGGTTCTGCCAAAACAGGCGTACTAAATTTATCTAAAATGTTGTATTTAAATTAATTAATTTTCTGGCGTGTATTAATGAATTCTAAACATTTAAAATATTAATAAATATTATTTCAACCTGATGGACTTTCTTGCATTACTTCAAAACTTATTTTTGAAATATCATAGAATGGTATATATATATAGAATGATGCGCATGCATATATTCTATAGCATTTTCATGTCAGCTTGCTTATTACTCATTAATTTATATGCCTTGTGATAATTATTACTTACGTACATTTAAAGGTCTAAATATAACTAATGATAATACAACTAATAAATATCCTTAATTATTAATATCGATATCGAAACAAATCCATATATAAATAGTAGTTTAATAAATGAATGCGATTATGATGCAATTATTAATAAAATCGTTGTATTTCAAATGTGTTATTTCAAATTATTTCTTTATCATAATTAACAATATTTCTCCACCCTCCAATAGCCACCACAAAGGCACCACTGGAATGGGCCTTTAAGGGGATACTACGTCGGCAACAAAGTGTCCCATTCTACCGTTTCGTATACGTACCAAACCGTAGAAACCACGGACAGAAGAGGAGGGTCCCTGTTGATACAAGGCCTACAAAAAGCCACGCGATATACCATCGTCGTAAAGGCCTACAATGCGGCAGGATCTGGGCCTACCTCACACGAAGTGCAAGTTACGACGTTGGAAGAAGGTGAGAGACGTGTGTTCTCATGTGATTAATAAATTCCAAAAATATTAGTGTTTTATGTAATATACAATGCGTCAGAAAAATGTTCACACTTGAAATGGTCATAAATTCGTCAGTTAAATATTCCGAAATTGATAGAAACCGAATGACTAGGGGAAGGGAATAGATCATTCTTTAAGGTGAATTGGAATCACTCGCTACTAATTTATTCTTTAAATTAAATGATAATTATCGTTCCATAAATGATCCAAAAGAATGAAAATGCAAGAAGACATTTAAGAAAAATGAGGATTAGAGAGCACAATTAAAATAAATAAGTATGAGAGGATGCATTTTGTTTCAAAAGAATGGGGTGAAGAAATAAAATATTTCAAAAGAATGGGGGTAAAAAAATGTAATCTTTCAAAAAAATGAGAATTAAAACGTAAGTAAATACTTTTTCCCATCTCTACGAACGACTTGCATTTGTAGGACGTCCAGTTTTACTGGAGTGTAATTCTTGAATTGAAAATATGCGTTTGCTTCTCAGAAAAGGTGAATATCTTAAGTTCACCGACGTTTCTTGCCTCAAGATCTATTTGAAAGTTTTCTTCAAGAACTTAACACAATACTCAAACTCTACATTTGATGGCTTGAAATTTTATCTAAAATATGAAAAAAACATCATAGTTCCGTATAGACGAGCAATTAGAAATGTAACGGGGATTTATTTATTTATTTATTTATTTATTTTTCAAGAACTAGCAGACACGCTTTTGTTTCCGAAAACATGGCTGCATTTCGTTACCCAAATGAACTAAAATGTAAAAAAAAAAAAATTATAGCAATAATTATAAATTAACCATTCAGTATTTCGCCATTCTTTTAAGGTACCAATAATCTGGGTACATTTTAATATTGCGTACATTATAGGAGTACTACTTCTATGTCATCGTAAGCATACGCCATAACATATACGAAGTTTATTTTGTCAATTAATATTTTGTGTGTGTGTGTTTTCATTTCTGGGCCTTGTACTGAGTTTCGCAAATTTACTCCAACACATTTGATCCATGCTCTTACACACGGGCTGGTCGATGCGCTGTATAGGGGAGGTCAAGGGAGAAAGAAGTGAGGTGGGAGATGGGCCAGGTGATATCGATTTTATGTGCAGCTGGCTGTGGGGAATGAAGTTGACTGGTGATCACGTGTTCACATAATGGCAAAGGGGGAGAAGAGAAAACCGTTGAGCACGAGACAAACAGCCACGGCAAAATGCTACCGTACAGTGTTGCCAAAACTAGCTATTTTCAGCTAATTTTCCTCTGGATTTACGAATGAACTTAGCAAGATTCTAATTTGCTGTCAAACGTACTATATGTTATGAAAGCAGTGTCTTTATTATCGATTTTATTATTTGACTGCTAATCACGTTCCAGAATTTTAATTAGCAGCTACTTTTTTAAATTAATTAAATAGAGTGGTGTTTTAATTAGTATAATTAAGGAATTATTCCCTTCATGGGCATATATTGAATTTCGGTAATAAGGTTAAGCTATTAATTACGTCTATCTCGAATAACCTAGACAGATAGACACTTTAATCATATTTCGGTGAGTTGTTTGAGACGAGATAAGCAGATTCGCAATGCTCACAAGCCACAAAGCATTTACATATGCCCAAGCTTACTCCGTCCAATTCAACAGCGAACCACACAGTTGCCTTTTTAAGTTTCTAAATCTCTCTTATACTCTCATATACCGCGCACAACGCTGATTCATTACGACGTTTTAAATTATACAAAAGTTTTGAATAAAATGGAAATAAAATGTGAAAACTATTCTTGTAAAGACCTCTGAAAAATTCCCAAGCACGTCCGCCATTGCAGCAAACATTCAATCAGAAAATGTTAGCGTTTCAAATGCGATATGTTAATGTTATAATAGGTAGGGCTGATCCACACATAACACTTCCATTCCGAGGAAATAGGGCTAAGCGACATTTTCTTGTATTTTCTAGAATCCTTCCAGTTTTATTTAATAAGAAAAACGATTGTTTTTATGTAATTGAACATTTCGATTTTTTTTATATATAGATCCACCCTCTCCGCCTATCGTGGGTGTTTCCGACGTGACGTCATCGAGCGTTGGAATCTACTGGAATATTGGAAGTGATAAACATCCTACAGTTGTGCGTAAGTTCAAATAAAAATTTCTACAAAAAGTATTATAAAACAGTGATATTGTGGGCTCCCACAATAAAAATGCTAGTTCGCTTCGCAGACTTTCCTAATTGTTGCCACTTAGAAACGCAGAGAAAGAAAAATTAATATGTTTAATTCCTAAAATTGGCAAAATGCCAAAATCTGTCCTACATTACAATACATTATGATTTCTAAATGTACGTAATTTTATTTTCCGTATCTGGCAACAAATACATTGTATAATTATAACTTTACTTTTTATATCTGGCAACAGTATGTGTAATTGTTTTTCGAATTCTAAAATCAAATTACCTTCCATTTATCATCAAAGTGTGCGCACGTCTCATTAAAAGCATACTAAATTTCTTTAACGATGTATTCGAGTGAATTTATTTATTTACTGGCGTATATTATTAAATTAAACTAAACATTTAAAGAATTAATAAATATGATTTTAACTGAATGGAATTGCTGCATTTCTTCAACGCTTATATTTCTGCCATATAAAAGGTACTTTACAAATGGCAAAATACTGCTTACGTTACCCGGCGGAGAATGTTATATATCTCAGCTATGATTACTCGCACACAGAGCGTATATAACACAGTTATGTAGCTTTTCTGTTAGAAAATTGTGATAAATGAACTTAAAACTACATTTTGATGTAAAGTTAAAAAATATATAGGAACCTATAATTTATTTACCTATTTAAAATTTATTTTCTAGAGTATCTATTGGAATTCCGAGAAGAAGGAGAAGAGTGGGATCCAATCCATTTGCCAGGGGAACGAAATTCGTTTTACTTGACTGGCCTGAAAAGTTCCACAAGATACGAACTGAGATTAGCCGCGTATAATGTTTTCGGAAGAGGGGAATTTTCTCCCACCATTGATTTCACTACAGGTCTTGCAGGTAAGCTTTAAGTAAAAAGAGGAACTGCGTAGCGATTTTTTCACAAAATAAAACAAAATGCAATGATTGGTCAGCCAACAAATATTTATTTACTTTCTGTGCCATCGTAAAGCACGTATTTACTCAATATTTTTTGAAGATTGAGTAATAAAAATTTGGCAACTGCTTTAACATCGTCTGTTGATATCGTCTGCTTTTGAAGTAAAATTAGCTAGTACAGTACCATAGCACGATTACCCCTATTACTATAAATGTATCTAATATATAGAACGATTATTCCCTTGTTCCACAATAAATACAGATTTCGAGTTTTGCAAGAGGCAACTGGTCACATGATTCTGAGTTGTTTAATTACACGAAAATTCATTTTTCCACAGCCTCTCCCCCTCTTTATTTAAAGACTCCTTCATCTGAGAGACGTGCATACAAAAAAGATCCACGCATTTCTGTACTCAGTAGTTTAATGATTAAATTGTTGGGATTCAAATCTAACTGTCGCTGGTTCGGACCCAGCCTGGGGACGTGTATAATTATTTTCCCCTTAAACTCTCTTATGGACCAAAAAAGATTCTAAATTTATTTCCATATCCATCTTTATTTGTAAATGTGCATAACTAACAGACGTGAATAAACAGACACCAAAATTGTGAGGACACTTAATTAAAACCCCATTTATTTCATAACCGCAATAAAATTTTGGCAAACTTCTACCACATCCCAAGAAGCCGCGACGCACAGATTAGGAACAACATCTGACGTGTAGGTTATACATGTATAACAATCAATAGTGTAGGAAAAGGTGGGCTCGCGCTCCCATTGGATGTCAAAAGGCATTATTTTCTCTAAGGCCGCATCACATAATCTTCTTTGAAGCCACTTGAGCCTCCACCCATGAGTTTTAAATTGCTATGCTACTGATAACAATCATTTCAAATCAAACTTTTATCTGAAAGGAGGGGGAAAAATTATGAAGGGAAAATTTCCCTCTTTTTTCTCCCTCTCCACTCTCTTTGTCCCTCTCATCAACACTATCTATCTATACAGTCTAATGTATATCTGAATGATGTTGTGCTTCTTGTACTGTGTATTATTGGGTAGAATGAAGAATAATTCTTAATGTTCTTTATTTTTCAAGCAGAGATATCGATTCCGTTTGCTGCGAATTTAGGAAACACTCCATTTTATTTCCGCCCTTACTTTGTGATTCCTGTGGCAGCTTCAGTGGTCGTTATTGTCACCACCGTCGTTATCGCCTGGGTATGCTACAAAAGAATGACTCTTAGACAAGACAGACTTCTGGGTAAGTGCAAGCTAGAGGTGGGAGAAATCATTCCCTTTAGTGAATGCATCCTTTTCTTTGGAATCATTCAGAAAATGCACATAAAAGTGATCGTTCCTAATAAGGGAATGGAAATAGGAATGAAAATGAGAATCATTATTCCTATCGCCCATTCATTGAATGAGAATCATCATCCCTCGTTCTCAATCTTCCAATGAAAACCCGAATTATCACCCCTAACACACATTCATTGAATGAAAACTAGAATCATAAATCCTATTACTGATTAATTCAATGAAAATGGTGGAATTGTCATTTAATGAATTGGGGCCGTTCAAGTATTACGTAAGCATCTTTGGGGTAAGGGTTTTAAGATTTGCTTACTTTTGCTGACAACGGGGAGGATGGAGTCTAAACCATGCGTACGTAAGACACAGAAAATAATAAAATCAACACTGTCAAGAAGAGATAGCCGCCCTGACAGAACTATAATACTGGAATGCACGACAGGCACACTACGAGTAAAAGATATAAAATACACGTAATCACAATTAAATATTTATTTATTTAAACCAGTGGCTGGCTGTCGACCTTTTTTCGTTCATGGACCACCTACTATTCTCCCCGTGGGCTCTGTGATATTTTTAAATTATAATGGATATGTTACTTTTAATAAATGCATTTTATCAAATCCACTTCTTATTTATCCACTATTTGCTTACGACATAAATATTAATACGTAGTAAAAATGCAAAAAAATATTTTATAATAAAGTGTTATATTATATATATACATATATTATTGTCCTTTATAGTTTAACATGTATGATATATATATATAGTTTAATAATATATAATATGTTTAATTTAATAATATATGATATATATAGTTTAATAATAATAATATATATATATATACATACTTTTATAAATATAGATAATTAAAATCTTACGTAAGTATGAAGGGGGGGGACAGGCATTTGCTTATTTTTTCTTACAAGGGGGAGGGAGGGAGGATTATAAAATGGCCAAAAATTTGCTTACATAATACATGAATGCCCCCATTGGAATAGGGATGATTGTAAAAATAATCATTCTTTTAATTAAATGAATGCTTCATCATTATAACTCATTTTCAATAATGGCCATCCTTATTTACCACAAATTTTTAATGAAAATTTAAATACCTTTGTAGTTTTTTGTAGTTAAAAAAATCAAATTTAGATCTTTAAATTTTATGAAAAGTATTGCTATTTAGATCTGTTTCCAAACTTCTTTTGATTTAAATTTTCAATTTTCTTTAAAATTAATTTTTAATTTTTCTACTTTTCAATCTTACCTAAAAAATCGTATACTTACAATAATGGAGAAATCAATTTCGTCGTTTCCTTATACGTACTATTGCATAGTTTATTAACATATGTGTAATAAAAGTACGTAATAAAAATATAAATTAACAAAACTGCAACATAAATTAATCTCAAAAGGGGAATAAAAAATAAGTTCAGTCTTAGTTAATTAAAGTACCCCTTAAATTAAAGTTTAGCTTAATGTTTTCAGTTTTACATGCTAATAATGTTCTTTTATAAACGTGCCTTGCTTTCACAAGGGACAAAGTTTATAAAGATATAGAATTTTAAATCTTAATTTCAATCTGTTTTCCTGCGTATAGATCTGAAATTTATTTTTTAGCTGCTTGCCAGCCGTTTGATGGCCGACTGATGGCCGCCAGGGCATCTTTACAAGGACGTGATGGTTACAGCGACGCCGTAGTAAGACCTCCATCATACACGCCACCTATGGGTCAGAGGCACCCACCTCCCGTTGGGATACCCGAAGATGACGCGTACGATGCACCATGGGACATGCAACCACAGCAACAACCGCCACCTGGTGGCGTAAGTATAAAATAAAAGACAAACGTCCACCTCTATTAAAACAACTATTTTAACATTAGGGGCCATGAAGCATTTTTATTAGTTTAACTATTTCCCGGTTTACTTATTTCCCTGCACAGCATAGCTATTGGTGGACTAACGCCGTAACAACGCGTATGAATGGAATCTAAAAGGGTGTAAAATAAATATGAACTGGCATGCATAACTCAAAAAAGACCGACTCCTAAAGTGAATGAGACCCAAAGGCTGACAGAATAAGAACGAGAACAAAGAGTGCATATTGTCTTTTGATTGAAGAAAAACTTGGTGTTATAAAACCTATTTTTAGCCAAATCGCACAAAACAAAATATTTAATATTTTGTGTAATGAACAAACTGTTATTAGAAATATAATAAATATTCCTTACATTGTAAGTATTCTTGTTAATGAATACAGGGTGTTTCGGAATAACGTTTAGAAAATGTGAGGGTTTGTAAAGGACGTTAAAAAAAAGACAATATTGATGGAACTGGTATTTCGATTGTCCACCTTCATATCTCTTCGCCTTTTCATGAGCTGTTTCGTCTTCTCAGATAATTTGCTATTGTGCTTTTTACAGGTTACACCACCAATTTCCCCAGCAGTTTCAACTATTGTCTTAACAATGTTTTCATTTGCTTCTGAGATATCACTTTCATCAATAAGTCCTTCCAGTGCAGAAAAGCGATTTTTTAATTCCAACTTGAATGCCTCGGTATTTACTTTCAGTTTCATTAGATCCACCCTCTTACTTACTTGTTTCCTAATGAGCTTCTGTCGTTCTAATTTAGTATTTAAGTGCACTTTACATCTCACCATTCGATGATCACTTCCAGTATTAAATCTGTTCAGTACACTGCAATCTTCAATAATTGATTTCTTGTTTGCCAGGATATAGTCAATTTCACTAGTTCCCCCATTTGGGTGTTTCCATGTCCATTTTCTTTGCGGTTTCTTCTTAAAAAATGAATTCATGATGCTAAGGTTTTCAGCTTCTGCAAATTCGATGAGTTGATCGCCACGTTCATTCCTTTCCCCATATCCGTATTTACCAACCGATGTCTCTCCTTGTTCCTGTTGTCCAATTCTTGCATTGAAATCCCCCATGATGAGCTTGATATGTTGTTTCCCTTTGGTGTGTAACTCTTTGATTTCTTCATAAAATTCTTCAACCTCTTCGTCGGTATGGCTTGATGTTGGTGCATATACCTGTACTATTTGAAGTTGGTATCGCTGGGTTAGTTGAACAACAAGCCTCGCTGCTCGATCTGATGTACTTTCAACTTCCAGAAGACAGTCTTTAATTCTTTTGTTGATTAAGAAGCCAACACCACTTGTTCTTCCAGTTTCCGTTCCTCTATAGTAAAACAAATGTCCGCTTTTCAGTTCCACCAACTCTTCACCTTTTCTTCTAATTTCACTGAGTCCTACAATGTCCCATTTGATCTTGTCTAGTTCCTCTTCCAATTCCTGAAGTTTTGCTTCAGAAGCAAGGGATCGTCCATTAAACGTAGCCAAGGTCAATAACAAACGGCAGCCTGGGCCATTCCAGTGATTCTTAGCACCCCCTGCTTTCATGCCACACTGACCGCTGCCTTGATCAGGAGCACTCCAGCACCTGGAGACTAGGGGCCATGGTTTCTGGTGTGTCAACATAATGGAGGAATTAGCCATAATTTCACCACGCTGGCTAAACGGGTTGGTGGTGGGAACGTGTTGGCCCAAAACGGGCCTTTTAATTTTGTTCGGAAATCGCAAAAAATTGCATGTGAATGTATGGAAAATTTCGATCCCCTCATTTCGTTCCAAAGTTGGGTTTATACGAACCAGCTCATTGCGAGTGGTCCAAAAATATCGATTTCAGAAAGGTGGGAGCATTATTTGGCCCAAAACGGGCCTTTTAATTTTTTTTTGAAAATCGAAAAAAATTGCATGTGAATGTATGGAAAATTTTCGATAATTACGATTCCCCCATTTTGTTTTAAAGTTGGGTTTATACGAACCAGCTCAGTGTGAGTGTTCCGAAAATATCGATTTTAGAACAATAGGAGCATTATTTGGCCCAAAACGGGACATTTCATTTTTTTCGGAAATCGCAAAAAATTGCATGTGAAAGTATGGAAAATTTTCGAAAATTTCGATGCCCTCATTTTGTTAAAATGTTGGGTATATACGAACCAGCTCAGTGCGATTGTTCCAAAAATATCGATTTCAGGACGATAGGAGCATTATTTGGCCCAAAACGGGACATTTAATTTTTTTCGGAAATCGCAAAAAATTGCAGGTAAAGGTATGGAAAATTTTCGAAAATTTCGATGCCCTCATTTTGTTAAAATGTTGGACTTATAAGAAGCAACTCACTGCGAATGTTCCGAAAATATCGATTTCAGAACGATAGGAGCATTATTTGGCCCAAAACGGGCCTTTTAATTTTTTTCGAAAATCGAAAAAAATTGCATGTGAAAGTATGGAAAATTTTCGAAAATTTCGATTGCCTCATTTTGTTCCAATGTTGGGTTTATACGAACCAGCTCAGTGCGAGTGTTCCAAAAATATCGATTTCAGAACGATAGGAGCATTATTTGGCCCAAAACGGGCCTTTTAATTTTTTTCGAAAATCGAAAAAAATTGCATGTGAATGCATGGAATATTTAAAAAAAATTCTATTGCCCCATTTTGTTCGAATGTCGGGTTTATACGAACCAGCTCAGTGCGAGTGTTCCAAAAATATCGATTTCAGGACGATAGGAGCATTATTTGGCCCAAAACGGGCCTTTTAATTTTTTTCGAAAATCGAAAAAAATTGCATGTGAAAGTATGGAAAATTTTCGAAAATTTCGATTGCCTCAATTTGTTAAAATGTTGGGTGTATAAGAACCAGCGCAGTGTGAGTGTTCCAAAAATATCGATTTCCGAACGATAGGGGCAATATTTGGCCCAAAACGGGCCTTTTAAATTTTTTCGAAAATCGAAAAAAATTGCATGTAAAAGTATGGAAAATTTTCGAAAATTTATTTTGCCTCAATTTGTTCCAAAGTTGGGTGTATACGAACCAGCTTATTGTGAGTGTTCCAAAAATATCGATTTCAGAACGATAGGACCATTATTTGGCCCAAAACGGGCCTTTTAAATTTTTTCGAAAATCGAAAAAAATTGCATGTAAAAGTATGGAAAATTTTCGAAAATTTCGACTGCCTCAATTTGTTCCAAAGTTGGGTGTATACGAACCAGCTTATTGTGAGTGTTCTAAAAATATCGATTTCAGAACCATAGGACCATTATTTGGCCCAAAACGGGCCTTTTAAATTTTTTCGAAAATCGAAAAAAATTGCATATGAAAGTATGGAAAATTTTCGAAAATTTATTTTGCCTCAATTTGTTCCAAAGTTGGGTGTATACGAACCAGCTTATTGTGAGTGTTCTAAAAATATCGATTTCAGAAC
>QLNU02014176.1:142926893-142939448 GCA_006491805.2 Dysdera silvatica
TCAAGAACTGAAGTGACTCTCCGAATAAAAATTAAGAAATGTTTATGAGCAGATATAATTCAAAAAAAAAAAAACTGTTTGCTTTAACGTTAAGATTGCCTAAAAGTTGTTGGCCGAGCTGTTGCAAAAGTTACATCGCCGCCTTTATGAATTTTATGTTATTAATTTGGGGATTTGATATGCCCGGTTAATTTTTATGTCTACACATATAACAGTAGCGGACTTAAGAAATTTCCAACAGTAGGCACTGGCTGTACACACACCCCTTTCCTCTCTTACAAAGCAAGAAATATACTTAAAAAAAAAAGTATATATAGCAGATTTTAAATTTCTTTGTACGTGATTTTTCATATAGTTATTCTAGCGAATATTTTAGCTGATAATTTCATGTGACTAATAATTTATTTTCCGAATATCAACTGCTACATCTAAGCCTGCGCCTTTTGTGCCCTACTTTCCAATCTGCCACTGATATATACATGTTTTAATACATTTACCACGCAAAAGAATAATTATTTTTTATTTTCATAAAATGAGACAAGAACCCTTGTTATTGTTGTTTTTAACCCGAGGATTCCAAGGACAATGCAATGATATAATAGAGTCAGCGGCCCTCTAGGTGCGGAAGATTCTTCAGCACCCCCGCCGCATACGGCTTTGGGTATATGGAAAAAAAACTAGTGTTATTTGCATTAACATTAGTTTTCAGCTTCGGTTACATCCATCCAATGAGCCTGTGCCCGAAAACTAGTATGAAACATAGAGCCCAAGCCTGTTTCGGGCTCAGCCCGTTTCACCTCTAGAATATACAACTTTCGAAACGGACTAAATTTGAAAAAAACAACAACGGTGGAATGAATTCTGCATGAAGAGAATTCGAACCCAGGACTATGGAGCCAAGCTCTGGACTACAGTAAATAGTTTACCAGCAAGCGTTCTATTTTGGCACCATCGAGAATCGAACCCGGGTTAACGGCACACTCAAGTAAATGCGTTACCACTGCACCACCACAGATCATTACATATGATCAATATTAATGTCATTACCTCCAAAAATAACGAAGTAGGACTTTTGAAAGTAATGACGTTACAAGTAATAACCAGGGGCGGACTAGCCATATGGACGATCGCCCAAAGGGCCACCTCAAATTATAATAAAGCGGGCCGGTCCGGTTTAATGTAGAGAGCCTGTAAGATTTTATATAAAGAGGGCTAATCTGGTTTAACGTAGAGGAACTGTTAATGTTGGCATAAAGAAAGCAGAACCGATATAGTTTAAAGAGTGCCTGTTTGATTTGGAATACATATTTCTAGTTTACATAGAATTGGGGTTTTGGGATTACAATAGAAGATTTCAAAATTATTGGTGGGGCCAGGCACATATTATGGATGTTTATACATTACAATATATGTAAAATTGAAAGTTATTGGGGAGCCCGGGCCCCATATAATGCTACGCTGGTGATACAACGGTACTGGGTGATAACAGTGTCCAGATCCCATCACCTGGATCAGCACATGGCATGAGTCCTATCCCTCCCAATATTTTAAGGGCTGGAAACTTTTATTGTAACATAATATTACAAGGAGGTCCGTCAGCGTTCTTAGCCAGGAGTCTTTATATTACTACATACATACGCAAACAAAGGATACACAACAGAATTTACAAAGTTTTTTCCCTAACTTTTCAAGGTTTGACCAAAATACATGTTTTTCTCAGACCTTTAGGAGCAATTTCCAATTCTCTGACAATTCTAAGTACATAGGAACCCTGTGAATGTAATAGGTGAATTTTCTTGTGATGAAATTAAAATTCTTTTAAAATAACTGTGTGATTAGCGAGTTGGTGTTAAATTTTGCAAGTCTGTATCATTGGAAACAGTACACACACAATAAAATTTGCTGTTGTTTTTTATTAAACTTTAAAACGATCACAGACTTTGAACAAACAAAATAGATTCTACTTGTGTTAGTTTTCGAGATACATCTAAACCCATTTAGAAATAAAAGAACTATGCAAATGTTTATCCCTTCCAACAGCATCTATTCTTGAAAAACACAATCAAACTCTATAATTACAACTGTACAATATGCTGCATCTCACTGTATTGCAAAACAAAACCCGATTGTCTGAATTCACACATTATATATATAAAAACTTAGCTATTCTGCATAACGTAAGTAAACAAACTATACTAAGTAATCCTAGCTGCAAACTTTGTGGCTAATTAGCTTCAAATTGGTTAGATTGGTGTTACTGCACGATAGTCAATCGAGACAGTACCTGTAAATCACGCCAGACTTTTTCTGGAGTTAAACACACTCGACAGGAAAGTAGAACTCAACACAGGAATCAGTGGCATAGGGAGGAGGGGGCACAAGCTACCCTATTGGATATTAAAACACACTATTTTCTCTAAAGCTGCATCACATTATCTTATTTAAAGATACTTAAGCCCCCCCCATAATTTTTTAATTGCTATACCACTGAAAGGAATGGGTACAACCATCCCTGAATGATTCACCGGGAGCAATTCAGCCCATCTCTAACTCCTTACACATCACTGTCACAGTTACAAAATAATGGGTTTGCCTGCACTTTATGGTACACATTTATCGCCAATTGAGTTGGTGATCCAATTCTCCACCAAATGGTGCAACGTCTTTTCCAATGAAATCACTCTTTATGATTTTTCGGGCTTTCTTTTCATTTCTTACTTTGCTTTTGTTTCACAAGACAGCTAAAGTCAAGCTGTGCTGGAAGACAAAGTTTTTCAAGGAACCAAACCCCAAAATAGAGTGGGTAAAAAAGTTTATTTCTTACTACTCTCTTCCATATACTTTTGCAGCTTCACACTTAATTCAACATTTCTATTTTCAATTCAGACAACTATTTCAGTTCTTATAATGCCCCTTGTCTTATAGAAACCAAGCTTGTCTTGGCTGACTATTTGGCGGGAAAACAATTTTTATTGGCTAGAAATGCCTACCACAAAGCGCAAATCTATTGAAAAATATGTTGTTTAACTGTAACATATACACTATTAATTTGTATGCTGGTCTGAATCAATACTAACCAACCAAATTTGGTATTATACCAATTTAAATCAACACCAATTTGAACGAAATTTAATCCCTAGTTCGAACAATGCATGCCCCCACCATAAAAAAAAAAAGCATCAAAAATTATGCAGAACTATTAATAGTACCTGTTAAAATCGTAAATTTGGCCATTTTTAATAGAATTATTTATTCAATTGTAACAGTATGTTTTGTACTTTCAGACATTAGTTAGAAACTAAAAAAGATGTTTAAAATGTTCAAAGAGTGAGAGTCAAAATGTGAAGTGCTTAAAAAGTGCAAAGTTGTAAAAATGTAATGAGGTTTAACATCAAACAAAATAAAATATGTTTTTACAAGTTAGTAAAAAGTTTGAACTTTGATTGACAGTAGAGCGCCTATAAAAACATGAATCCCCACAGCTGCTCAGAAGTACTATAAATCGAAACATGCATTTTATAAAATATACACCAAAATAAAGTTATCATAGTAGAATTTCCAATTATCTGGAATAAACTGGGTCAAGTCTGGATGATTGGAAAACGGGATAATTAGGTGCAATGTTAAGGGAGGGATAAACAATCATCACCATAAGGTTTGATGACTTTTTAGATGAAAAATCGAGACCCAGATAATTGGGTGCAATTTTACTGGAGGCGTCACCCCAAGGCCAAACATTATAGATGAAAGATCCATATCCGGATACCTGGGTGCAATGCTAAAAAAGGCAAGGGGGAAAGCAGTCACCACAAGGTTGAACGACTTTTTAGATGAAGGATCGAGATCCAGATAATTGGATGCAATGTTACAGAGGTGAGGGTCAAGCGGTCACCACAAAATTGAACATTTTAGATGAAAGAATGATATCTGGATAATTGGGTGCAATTTTATTGGAGGTGACACCACAAGGCCAAACATTATAGATGAAAGATTGAGATCCGGATAATTGGGTGCAGATTTTATTGGGGGTGGGGGTAATGGAAAAGCTGTCACCACAAAGTCAAATGACCTTTTAGATGCAGAATCAAGATCCAGATAATTGGGTGCAATGTTACAGAGGTGGGGTATCAAATGGTCACCACAAAAACATTTTACATGAAAGATTGAAACCTGGATAATTGGGTGCAATGCTAAAGGGCAAGGTGATAAGCTGTCACCACAAGGTCAAACGACTTTTTAGATGAAGGACTGAGATCCAGATAACTGCAATTCTACTTTACTACAAACACAGTAAAAGGCTAAGGATAACATGTCAAGTTCGTTTCTCGATGAAAGAAAAGTAATGAAGTACATATACATCATTACTTAATAATAATAATTCACTAATAATAAACAATATGGTTAGCAGCTTCACCAGGTTATAAATTCAGCAAAATAATTAATGAAAACGGCAACAAAACGAATACGAACATACTTAAAGCGTTGGGATTCAAAATTAACATTTCACGCTCTGAGTAAAAGACGCACACATGGAAAGCATTTGCACAAGAAATCACCGGCTAAAAAAAAGGAATCAAAACAGCTTAAAACCAGCAGCATTCTTCCAGACTCGCTACTGTTGTAATAACAAAGTGAATAACGCAAATAAAATATTTTACATTTTCAACAGGAATCACATGAGAAAACCGAATATGGGTGCTACCAAGATACGCCCGAGAGGATAGCTTTTCAATCTCCTAATCAGCCAATGGGCACATAGAATTTAGCTATTCAGAACAAGTAAAGAAGGTTTTAACTACCTTTTCCAGGTTTGACCCAAAAAAAAGTTCTCCCCCTTGACTTTCATGCATCTCAAATTCCATGGCAATTCTACATCCTTTGGGTTTTCCACATGCGTGAAAACCATGCATATATCAAGTCATTTAGGATGAGTCATAGGGCTTAAGGTAACACATTAATATTTAAACTCTCCCAGCTGATTTCAGTACTTGTACAATGTAAAATATATAGCAAAGAAAGAAATCATAGAAAAGTTGGCAATTGCGAAAGACAATATCTGTCACTACAAAATATGAGGAATATTTGTTCGCAATAACATTAACGCCAAAGTTTCAATGATACAATTTATCTGCATTTTTTATGACATAAAAATAACAAATACTATTGCTGTGCCTATGAAAAACAAAATACGAAACTTCCATTTATTCCAATGGAACAAATTTCAAAATTTTTGTAAGTGACAATTAAAATTAGGCCATAGTTATCAAAACACCTAGAGCATGGTGTTCATATTTTAAAATCGTGGCAAAACATAATAAACACACTTACATATTTAGTAAGTGTGCAACCAAAAAGTTTACAGACATGTAGTGAATTTATGAGTGATGGGTCGAGTATTTGTTCGGTAAGTGTGCGCAATTAGTGACCATGTAATCAGGAAAACGCACCTTTTATGCACTTTCTTTCTCATTCATGGGACAGTTTTTTGTGCTTCGATTCAATAAAAGACTATGCCATAGGTACAGTGCCAGATTTACATATAAGCCTAGGGCCACTCAATTTTGAGATCTGGTATTTAAGCATTATTATAACTCTATTCATAATTGTCACAAATTTTTATGACTGACAGACCTAAATATTAAAATAATGAATTTCAACGAAACACTCCTAATTTATTAACTGAATATTGCGAGGGCCACATTTTTCAGGGGCCCATTCTATATTTATGGCCTAGGGCCCATAGAAGTCTTAATCCAGCATAGCATAGGCAAAGAAGCATAAAAAAAAGCTAATTCTGTTTGCGTTTTACGCCGCACGGGTATCTAAAGTCACACTGTGCCAGAACCCCGAGTTTCCTCAGGAATACAACCTTCTGACCCCAAGTTTCTTCAGGAATACAACCTTCTGACCCCAAGTTTCTTCAGGAATACAAACTTCTGGCCTTGTTTTCTAAGGAATACAAACTTCTGACCCCAAATTTCCTCAGGGATACAAACTTCTGACCCCAAGTTTCCACAGGAATATAAACTTCTGACCCCAGGTTTCCTCAGGAATACAAACTTTTGTTACTTAGGAAATCAAACACTGGGCTACAGATCCATAAAAAAAAATCAGGTATTCCCTACTATGTGGATTCAAACCTGGACTTCAGACAAATGTATAAGCCACTGCAAGATGGCTTATACCAACTTTTACAGCTGAAGGTTGAGTTACAGATAGCTTAAATATGACCTTTGGTGGCTCAGCTTGACCTCTTATTCATCATACATGTTAAGCATACAAGCTTAACTGAATTCAAAGGTGAACCCAATAATCAAAAAAAGCAAATACTTATTCACACAGTGGCTAAGTGCCACAAATTAACAGTGTTCCTACTCACTGTATTGAAAAAAAAAATCTCTGACTTTTAGAACAAAATTTCCTAACTGACCGCAAACAAAACTTTGAATTGAATGTCAATTTTTGAAAAAATAACCCCATGATCATGCGAAATTTAGCCATTTTGAACAGAGGTTGGGAAAATTTTCCCTGATTTTCCTAAGTTTGCCCAAAAGATTTGGTTTTTCTCTGATTTTTAGGCATGGGTGCCGTTAGCAGGGGGGACCCGTCCCCCAATGTTGGTATTAGGGTTACCTGTATCCCTTCGATTTCAAACAAAATGCCTTCTACTGGTATATTGTCCCCCCGCCCCCAATATTTTTATGCCGTCGGCGCCCATGTTTTTAGGCAATTTCAAATTCCCTGACAATTCTACGTTGCGTAGGAACCCTGGTTAAGCAGCTGAAGATCGTTGATGCAGTAAATAAACCAAATTATTAAAGCAGTAGATTCAGTGAACGGCACTGGGAAGATGCCAAGGTTGAATTGAGGATCAATTTTGTGCGTATTGGGTGGGGGGGTGATTTTTCCAAATTTTACAACATAATTTCTCCAGTAAGAATCTCCACTAAAGAAAGTTAATTTTTGATATATGCTGCCTACATTTCAAAAGACGAATGCTCTTTTTTTTCATATTCACTGAAAACGTAATAATAATATAGTAGACAGTCAATTGTATGAACTTATATGGACCGCCCCCACCAAAAAGGAAAAAAAAACTGTAAATGTAAATTAACGTCTTTTTATATAGACCATTATTATTATACATGGAGTACCTATATTTTTCCATGAAAGGAAACAAGAAATCGTAGAGAAAGAGGGAAGCCTCCTGAGGAAATTCTGCACCCTTCAACACAGGTGCCATTTAAGGCAAAATTATTATGGCGGAGTTTTCGCTATCCTGGATGCAATCCTTCATAGAAACCAGTATTTCAACGCAATTACATTAAAAGGACAGTAAAATTGTTGCTGAAGTTGTGCTATAATAACCAGACAGTGGCATAGGATAGGAAATAGGCGGCTCAAACCTCCATTGGATATCAAAACACATTATTTTCTCTAAGGCCACATCACGTAATAATATTTAAATCCACTGGAACACCACCCACCGATAAATTTTGAATTGTTATGCTACTGTAGCCAGAAGTACACATTAATGGAGAATAAAAATAATAAGCATAGTCCCACATAAAATATTAATATTTTTTCAACGACAATCTATCGGTCATTGCCAAACAACAAGCTCTGCGGAGATAAACGATGTTTATGAATTGCATATCACCTTAAAATTTGTTATTGACAAATATATGATTGTTATTTTCTTTTAAGTGCAATTGAGCTGTTACCTGAAACGATGAGGAATTACACAGGCCTAAAGAATGACACTTAAAGCTAGCCGTGAACAAAGAGGATTGAAAGCAATTCTCCACACAAATTAAAAGTAAATCAGTGAATGGAACAAAACATACTTCCTCCTTACTCAACATAAATTAACAATCTCTCGCATACAATGTAAATTAATGCTCAAAAATGCAAAATATCGTCCACGTTGCTTCATATAAAGAATCCAAAGAATTCCATTGTAAACTGTCCTCCAAAGCCACATTGGACAACTAAACTATCCATGTCACTGTACACTTATAAACTATTTATAGTTTGAGTTTACAGTCTAATCAACATTCATTAACATTAGCATAAAAAACTAAAACTTGTTTCAAAACTCAATTTCAGTTTGGTGAAGACTCAATTAAAGACTTGTTTTAAGGCTCAATTTAAATCTTGTTTTAAGATTCAATTTAACTTACTTTAGGACTCAATTTAGGGATTTTTTTGAGCTAACTAAAATTCTTCCTCGCTTTATTTAATACCTAATAATTTGCTTTATTTAATACTTAATAATTTGCTTTATTTAATACTTAATAATTTGCTTTATTTAAGCAATTAGTAATTTGCTTTACTTAGTATCTTGCCTTAATAAATACTATGGCTTGAAGATTATTTTATCTCATTTCACAATGTATTTTAATTTTAAAGTAATTTATTCATGCTTGCTTTGAAGGTAATTTGAAGACCTATGTGTTTAAATCAGTTTCAAAAATTGTTTTGGTCTTTGAAAATGTTTTAAGGACTACTTAAGAACTGTTTTCTCTTATACTTTGTTTTGACCTATTTAAAAATTGGTTTATAATTGTACCTAAAAGCTTGTTTGAAGCCAATAATTAACAGTTGTTTTAAAACTTCATAAAGCAATGTTCTGTGGTTTAGTAGTATGTTCTTTGAACTCCCTTGAGTACAAAAATTTAATAACTCTCGATATTACACATATTTTATCAATAGATTTCAAAAAAAAAAAAGCTATTGTTATAAATTCATATATCATATTTAAAAACAATGCACCATTATTTTTTCAAGGAAGGAAAAAAATATCAAGGAATTGTCCACAGAGCACTCGGGCAACCAGCTCTGATAAAAATTCAAAACGGTGACTACTTTGTGTCAACCAGAAACTCGTCACCATCCCTAATTCGATATGTGTACAACTTCCTGGCATTGAATCGCAGTTCCTCTGGTCCAAAATAACATTTCTTGTCCTGGTCGATATAGAAAAGACGCATTTTACCAGGCCGGATTCCAAACTTCATGCTAAAGGCTGCTTTCAGTTCTTGTACTGATTGTTGCAAATCGACATTCACCGTAGTTTGCTCCTCACAAAAATGCACATAAACAGAAGCAGTATTTTTAGGAGACAAGTCCACATCCACCAAAGGATCAAGCTTACCGTGAATTTCTTCTAGCTCATAAACACTATGCAAGAAAAACAAAAATATAAGTTAAGAATAAGCACTACAAAAAAAAAAGGAGATATTTTACGTTATTATGATATGTGCATATATATATATATCATTATCATCAGCCATTTTCAATCCACTGTAGGATGAAGGTCTCTCTGTTATCACACATACATGTAGTGCGATGAAAGAAATACAGAGGAAGCAGTCTTAAGCTCACCACGTTGGCCAGACGGGTTGTCAAGCTGGATCTACAGTTTTACGAAGAATCCGGACTTCGGTCACCACAGACAAAGTTCTGCGCTAAAGCGGGACTTGTTGTGTCACCCCTACGAACTGTCTACCACCGATGTTACTTTGCCGCGGTGCTCAGTCAAGTGCTGGTATTCTCGCCAGAGGATAGCTGTGGGACATATATACACACACACAGTAAGACTACCTTAATGGACACACACCCAAATAATGGACACTTTCCCAATTTCCAGTCCAAATGTTTGCTATTCCCTAACCCTCTCAAATTGTAGATACTTTCTAACAGTGGGCAGATACTCAAGTCCCGAATTGGCCGTTATTCGGATATTTTATAGCTTACATACACACTCACTATATATACAAGTAATTGCCCAAATATGCTTATAAATTACACAAACTGAATCCTTGTCTTAGGTATGTTCAACTGATATGGCCTTGGACCACTGATAATTGTCCCTGCTGCCACGAGAGCAGATTACATTAACATTCTTATTTCATCATCAGATGCTTTCTAAACTGTGACAATTTTATGAAACAGATGAATATTTTGGCGATACTGTATATTAATCTCCAGTCACTGTTGCCAATGGTGCCAACTTCGCTCGTGGATGATGTCATGATGGATTAATGTTTTGCAAGCCAAGAATTTCTATAAATGTGTATGTGCAATGATACATTTATATATACTATGACCAAGTTTACCGAGAGCCAAATTCGAGGCCAATGGGCCTATATGTGGCGCCAGATCGTCGACCTACAATTTTTTGAGGAAATTGAATTTTGAGTCATTGCCACCTAGGAAACGAAGTCTCAGAATATGAATTGACAGTAAAAACAGCACATGTTTACTGCCATTCGGACTCGAAGGCAAATTTTCTTCAGGGTAGACAAATATGTCAAACCACCATCACTTCACGACACATCAATTTGAATCTGTCCTCAAACTAATTCAAACTCTGCATGGAAAGATGCAGATTACGTGTGTCCCTACAGCTGCCCTTTTAACCCTTTTTTTCACCCCCATAAAAGAAGCCTTAAATAATTTTCAGGTCTCGGAGAACTCTTTCATGAAAACTGGCAGGGCTCGACAAAGATAAGCACCATTAGCGACTAGATTTTTGAAGCTGGCGAGTGGGAAATCTGTCTCTTTCTTCCTACTACATTCCTAGGTCTTCTTATTGAGAAGGTGAATACCATTCTTGTCTGGTGATTATGTTTTGTCGTGATCTGTCAAGCCCTGAAACCACCGTGTGACAGCTCATGGAACATATGTTAAACTACAGAAGTGCTTGTGTTTGTGGTACAAAGACAGCTATGGTCATGTTACACTGGGAATGAAGTCTCGAGGAATCTCAGTTGAAGAAGATTGAATTTGAGCTAGCGACCCATATTTCCATTACCGTTGTTGAAAGTCAACAATATTTCTACAATACTTACCGTTTTGGCTTGTTGTTGTGGGACAGATAATGGCGAATAAATGCCCGTTCAGCATCTTCCCTTTCCTTATGTGTGATAATGCTGCCATTGAGTCTTGTGAGGCCTGGCAAATAAGCTATGACATGTTGCCTCCTTTCCAATTCATTTAAATTCTACATAAGAGAACAAATTTAACTATGTAACAATTAATATCTCACTTATCCAAATGATACATCAGATGTAATGTTCAAAGCATAATGTATGAAAGACTATTATTATTATTATTAAATTCTTGAAGAAGAATAAAAATTACATCTAAAATTTTGCATGAAAAAAATCCAGATTATTTTATCGGGTTCCAAATTTAGAATCATTTTGTTTGCGTTTTATGTTGTCATTGCACCATAAAATGCAATCTGTGTTTTATGCATACTGTCCTTGCACCATAAAACTATTTTTGTTTGCATTTTATGCTTTTCTTGCACCACAAAACACGATCTTTTCGTTTGCATTTTATGCTATCCTTGCACCATAAAACACAATCTCTTTGTTTTAATTTTATGGTACAAGGTCAGCTAAGGTCATGCTGCACCCAAACTTATGGTTTTCTGAAGAATCTGAGCCACTGTTGCCTAGGAAACAAAATCCCAGACTGATGATGAGCAGAAAAACAGAACATGTTCTACAGTAGTGGTTCTCAATGAGAACCATACAGTTCCCTTGAGGGGGCCCTGTTGTATTTTTGTGGGGGAGCCCCATATAAAATTGAGAGCATGCTGCATTCCTGAGGGGCTACAGGTAAAAGTAATAAAATTGGGAAGGAGGACAGAAACTATCAAGTGGGCCACGAGGAGTCCACTTCTAAAATAAATTTATAATTTGAAAAAGAAACGGACAAAAGGACATACACTGAAATTAATACGACACTGCCATACATATATTTGATGCCAATATACAGGAGGGTTTTTTTTCAGAATGGCCACAATGCTGTAGCGATGCCGAAATTGAGTCAGGTGGATGCCATTTATACCACCACAGGTAAGTTAAATGCTTACCCTCCTTCAGAGCAAATCAATTGGCCGCTCCTCCTCTATGCACATGCACAATGGTAACAGAAACACAGCATTTGTGAACGAGTGGTCACAACGTACAGTTGCAATGTTTTCAAAGGAAGAGCAGAGGAGTTGGTTAAAAATTCTTGCCTACGATTGGGATGGTGTTATCATAAAGCATACCATTCCCCCAATGCAGATCGTTAAGTTGGAATACTACTGTTCGCTTTTGCAAAACGATCTGCGAGCAGCTCTGAGAAGAAAATGACGACACTTTATGCATAACTCACCCATCATTTTGCACGATAATGCAAGGAAGCGTGCAGCAGGAGCTGTATCTGATTTGTTCAATCGCTGAAGCTGGGAAGTGCTCTACCAGCCTTCATGCTCTCCGAATTTAAGCCCCTGAGACTTCGACCTAATCCCTCGGATGAAGAAAACACTGCGTAGGATTCGTTTTCGAACGGTTGAAGACCTTCGTCAGGCAATAGATCGCTCCCTTTGCACTACCCAGGGATTAGGCAGTGCCAACAATATCTAAAACCTGGGAACACATTAGATGCAACGCTGGTGGATACATCGAAGGCCTGTAAAACTTAGAACCTTGTATATATGCTATGTATCTAGAAAATAAATAGTGGCCACTACTCAAAAAACAACCTATGTAT
>QLNU02014176.1:142943826-142977093 GCA_006491805.2 Dysdera silvatica
TCTGGTGCAATATGATTCCACAACCCTTTAATTGCTGGTCAAATGCTCTACCCAGTTAATCTACTATATATTGTGCCACTTTATAAGGGTTATCAGAGACCATTCAAGCTGACATTAACATCTCTTTTATATCGAGCGCTCCTCAGGTCTCTCTTGCCTTAATGATATAATTCCTTTGTATTGCATGTTCCGATCGATTGATTGAGAAATCCATCTATCCATCCATCCAACAGCGAACCTGGCAATGATAACCCGGTAATCCATCCATCCAATAGCGAACCTGGTAATGATAACCCGATAATTATAACACGTGATCTCTACGGTCTGCCATGTCTTGCCACTGCGCCATTAACTTTTGGGTGGTATAAGCATTGCCTTAACTGGGTCTTGGTGAGGCTATATCCCACCCACAATGCTCCGTATATAACTTTCAGCTATAAGTTTTGTTTCTCTAATGAACTTAGCCCCCTCTAATTACACTAATGGGACAATAGAAATCTAATAATGTTATATCTTGCATAGAATTTTATTAAATGTATTATTTTTCTAGAGTTTATGATGTTCAATTATATATCTTACAAATGGCCAAACTTTCTGAAACTTTCGGAATATTTTGCGGCGATCGTAAAATTAAATTTATTTTCCCGATTCGCGATGCCAACATCCAGATTCTCTTCTCAAAATCCCTCGAGTTTTCTTCGAGGTTTGTTTATAAAATTACCCTTTACAATCCGATTTTCCCCTTTAGGGATTTTTCAAGAGTCTTGACTTACATTTACTTCTGTCGCTTAAACTTCGTTTGCATCGTCCTTGGAAACAATTTCTCAAAAAATATATTTCGGTGAACTTCCCAAATATTTCGCGAAGCTGAGACAGAAACCGCTAAATGGACAAATTTTCCAAACGCGAGTTAAATCTGTTTTCTTTGGAATTTTCCGAATTTGACACTGGTTTTGATAGTCATATTAAAGAATATTTTATAGCCCATTGCGTTATTATATAAGGGAGATTTTCATCCCCAAACATGTAGGATACCACACACATGTTTGTGACTTCACGTATTTTTGTGTATAAGACGATAATTATTACGATATCACAGTCATGCTTATGAAGAAATTTGAATATATTAATAGCAAAATATCTTAATTAGTAACGGAGAAACAATTACAATAGAAAAAAAATAATTTAATTGGATGACAGAATTGTCTCTTAAACGTTTTTAAATTTATATAAAATAAAAACACATAATCGCAGTTTGAATTTATAAAATGGTTTATAGCTATATTTCGGAAACCTTCGAGCTTCCTTCTTCGGAAACCTTCGAGCTTTCCTCTTCGGAAACCTTTGAGCTTCCCTCTTCGGAAATCTTTGAGCTTCCATCTTTGGAAACCTTTGAGCTTCCATCTTTGGAAACCCTTGAGCTTCCCTCTTCGGAAACCCTTCCAGGGTTCTGAAGAAGAAAGCTGAAAAGCTCCCGAAATAGCTATAAACCGCTTTATTAATTCGAACTGAGATTATGTGTTTATATAAGTCGAACACCACGTAGATTAAATTTAGCAACAATTTTTATCGAAGTTTTTTGGCCATAGTGATAACAGCGCTGTTGTTATGGCGTCACAAACGTTCGAAAGAAAAGAAATGGTTTTTGGGTTCAAGCCCCACCGAAGTCCAAAAACATTTATTTTCTTTCGAACGTTTCACTATCTAATCACGCCATAACACCGGCGCTGGTATCACTACGCCAATAAACGCTGACAAAATTTTTTGTTTAATGCGATTATGCGTTTTTATTTTTTATAATATTTACGCGCAATGCGTTGTATACCTTTATTGTTTTTAAATTTTTTTTTCTTTTACAGAAGTTGCCAAGTTTAAAAGAATAAAGATGAAAAATGAAATTGGACTTACTAACGTGTGTGATCTATACAATTGGAATGTATAATTCAATTACTAATTATCTGTATAATTAGATCTGCATAACTAGAATTAGTAATCAATTAGAACATTAGACTCGTTTTGTTTCATTTATAGAATACAATAACGACATACGTTAAAAAAGCTTTAATGATTAAGAAATTATGCTATAATTAGAATATATTTGCAGAGAGAGAGAGAGGGAGGGGAGGAAAACAAAACAACATAAAATGAAAACACAGGAAAATAATATACGCACATGAAATAAACAAGAAAATATCAATATGTACAGATTTGTTTGATATTTAAGTTTTAATTCTCCATATAGCATCATTTGAACTAAACGATAATTATAATAATTTTTGAAAATTTAATATATTCATACTTTTTCACCTCCCTTCAGACTCGAATAACACAGTGATCAGGAAAATTTTGAATTGAATTGTCGGCCAAGAAAAGGTTTTATTTGAAACAAAAATTAGATAACAAGAAAAGTAACAAATAAAAACAATAAACTATCAAATAAGGTATAAGGCTATTTAATTTTCTGAAAATTTGGGATGTACTTCAAGGTATCGGCGTACTCAGTGGGTTGTTGGTGGGGGGTTTAAATCCTCCATTGTAATGAAATTTTGTCAATTAAACATAAGAATATGTGATTTGTAATTCTGCAACCCCCCACTGAGTCTATAATCCCCCCCTTACGAACTTTCTGCGTACACCTATGCTTCAAATGCATCAGTGATAGTTTTCAAGAATGAAAAGTTGTCTATTTGTATCTCATTTATAACTTATAAAATTCGAAACATACATTTTTAACAGTTTAAGAAATTCGGATTATAATTCAATGCAATGTAGTTTTTGTTCTAAATCAATTATTTAAAACTGGATAGGCAATATTTTGGGACATTCAAACTACATTATATTTAGTTCCAAGCCATCTAGCGTTAAAATAATAAGCCTCAGTTTATCCTTAATAATATATTTATGTATAAACAGATCCCTGAATATGCGTGATTTATTATAAAAATATATTGGAAAGATGGAAAATTGTTATAAACTTCTACATCCTACATTTTAACATGCTAGATTTCTTACCGAATCCTACATATTATCTAAGCGTCACCTTCACTTAATGACTAAAGCATCGAACTCGTATTTATCGTAAGTGACGCTAAAATACGTTTTTTTTTCGTAAGGATACGACTAATGCGCGCAATTTTACGAGTTTTCCGCATAAATATCCGATGCTTTTATCCAGAAAGAGCCCAGAAAAACAACGTGTCATTTTCGGGCATATTTCTCGACACGAAATATTCCGTTTCGGCGTTAGTTTTCGGAAATGCATCTGTCCAGGGAATGAGGACATTTTGTACGACGACGATGAATGATCGTCCATGATGATTCGTATGCATCATTTCTTATCGTCGAGGGAATATAGCAGAACAACACTGACTGCGAAATCCACTTCATCTTGATCCGTGCCATGTTAAAAAATTCTGCATCCCTTCTGAAATTCATCCCATTATTCAAACGCATATAGCTCTGTGAATATCTTTCTTTTATCCCCAATTATGCCCATTCCTTCACCATTATGCTGCTTGTGTCGTAAAAACTCCTGATCCTTTTTAACCTTAATTTATTTATTTTTTTACATTTCAAAACTCTAAAGTGCTATAGTTTTAGCATATTCCATGCGTTTTGTGGAATAGTTACAATACATCGCTTTTTATTATTATTTAAAAAAATGGAGGAATGATGCGGAAAAGGCAAAAAGACCATTCTTCATTTTGTGTCATGCGAGTCACACTATTATCCCCTTGAGAAACGTCACCTGGTAACTTATAGATATTTGATCTTAATTAAAATCCTTGCCGTTCACAGTATTTACGACAGTTATCGTAAATAATGTACGATAAAATAATTATCGTAATTAATATCTATCTGACAAAGATAAATCAAGCTAGTCACAATAATTTCTATATTTAGTACGAATGTGTGAGATAGTTTAATTAAATAATTAACGCGAGCATTTCGGAATATTATGATACGTAATACGGATAATCATATTAGTTAATTGAAATGAGTGATTTTATTAAAATAATTATATTTAATTTTAATGTGACGGTTAATTTCGGTATAATTCTTTTTCTCCCCATTCTTTGCCTCTTTTCAGATTTTGAAGTTAGCCGGCCTAGATCATAAGCACGTTTAATATAAACAAGATTGATTTTAAATTGGAGTATTTGCTAATTTAATTGAAATAATTACAATATCTAAGACTAATTACGCATTATAATTGGATTAATTAATATATTGTGTTAAAATAATTACAATTTTATTAATTAGAATAATTAATATATTTAATTAGAATAATCAATATATTTAGTTAGAATGATTAATATATTTAACTGGAATAATTAATATATTTAATTAGAATAATTAATATATTTAAGGGAACATTCTAGTATTACGTAAGCAATTTTTGGTCATTTTATTCCCCCCCCGTTACAAAAGTTAAAATAGAAAAATAAGCATAACAGCAACCCTCCCCAAAGGTGCTTACGTAATGTTTAAATGCTCAATAATTAGAATAATTAATACATTAAATTAGAAGAAAGCTGTATTTACTTGAAAGAATTGCGATATACAGGTATAACATGAATTATCAGTAAAATTAATAGATGTAATAGAGTAAGAGAGGGAGGGGGGAGGAGAAGAGAGTGAGAAGATACGTAGTTTTGGGATGACATAAGGTTCTAGTGCAACAGTACAGCGCCGATATAGCACTCCCCCTATTAGTGGTTATGTGAATTTAACAAAACCAAAAAATAAATTCTATAAAACCGTATAAATAAACTTAAATAATAAAATTCTATAAAACCGTATTCTATGTCCGTAACCTGTCATATATTGTCTTACAGATTTTGTAGGCACAATATTCGATTGAACATCACTTTCATCCACATCTGCAAATATGTAGGCAGGTTTAAGCCTATCTATAGACACATTTTGACATTTATTATTTATTTCTATTTTAAAAAACTTTCCGTTATTGGATACAACTTTGAACGGACCTGCATAAGGAGGTTACAATGGTTTTCTAGCTATATTTTGGCGTACGAAGACATGGGTAGCATATGTAGTTTATTGACAAAACACTCATGGTATTTGAGTAACGCGTCGATACTGGGCGAAGTTTACTCATTTGTTCTTTAAGCCGCGTATCAAATTCTTGATCAGGAACAGTACATTGCGTATTATTAAAAATCTCACCAGGAAGTTTTAATTGAGTACCATATACAAGTTCTGCAGCTGACACACCCAGATCCTCGCGTAAAGAGGCTCTAATTCCTAACACTACTGTTGACAACACCTATACCTACTTTTTAGTGTCATAACATTTGATGGCACACTTCAGATGCCTATGAAAACGTTCAACGAGTCCATTTGCGGCTGGGTGGTATGCAGAAGTATGCGTTTTATATATACCCAAGAAAAGGGTTAAAGCGTTGAAAATATTAATCTCCATTTGGCGCCCCTGATTAGTAGTAACCTGTTTAGGAACTCCAAATCGAGTGATTTACCCTTCATAGAACATCTTCGCTACTGTCTCTGCCGTCATATCCTGAATTGGAAATGCCTCAGACCACCTAGTAAAACGGTCAACGCATGTTAACAAATATGAATATCCTAAAGATTAGGTAGCGGGCCAACAATATCAAGATGGACATGCATGAACCGTGCAGAAGGCAGTAGAAATACGCCAATCGGGGATTTTGTATGGCAGTGGACTTTACAACGCTGACATTGCAGACATTGTTTAGTCCAACCCATCACATCAGCCCCCAGTGACTTCCATATAAACCTGCGACGAATCAGATCGACTGTAGTTTTGACACCTGGGTGTGACAAATTGTGTAAAGCAAAAAACACGGCACAACGGAATGCCTTGGTCACTTAAGCTCTCATATTACCAATAGACATACCACGCCATAATTTTTTACCTGATACATCTATTTTTATAGCTTTAAATTGAAGGTTAGAACTCTCGGAATTCTGTAAAAATTATAACTCTTCGTCATCTTCCTGAGTTTGTGCCAAGGCTCCAAAATCTACGTCACCTGACATATCAATTACAGAAATACGCGATAACACATCAGCTACACCATTATCGTTACTTTTAACATACCTTACGTCAGTCGTAAACTGTGATACGTACTTTAAATGTCTCTGACGACATGATGAAGCCTTATTAGGAGTTCCATGGAATGCATGCGTTAATGGTCGATGATTTGTACTGCTGAAGAACTCTCTACCTAACAACGAGTGACGAAAATGCCACATCGCAGCATACATCGAATACAATTCTTTATCATATGAAAAATCATATGAAAAAATCAAAACGTATCTGAAATATCAAGTTTAAATTTTTTTAAAAATTGGGTGAATTGACATTGATATTGATATAAATACACTTTAAACGCTTGATATTAACTATTTACTGCTTAAAATTATTTCGAACACTGAAAAAGGCGCATAGCAAGAAAAACAAGCGCTATACATATGCGTTTATATAAATAAACGCTTACCTGTTCAATGTAAACAATTTTTATACAAATTTCGATTTTTAAGTACTGGTACGTCGTGTATAATATTTACCACAGTTCAATATATGAGCGAACGTCGTTCTTCAAAGTGTATTTCGTAAAAAGACAAGTACGATACAGCATGTCTACAACCGCAATTGAGGAAATTCCCAACTTTCATGGACAGTTCTAGGAATACCAGTTCGCGTCCTGTTGCTGTATGTCCTTTACAGTATCAGGATTTGCTACTGGTTTCCTTCGAAACTACGTAATAATTAATACACCAAAAGTTTAACAATACTGAATTATCAGGTACTGGGTTTCATTGACGTTCATGAACTGCGAGAAAATACATTCGAAATCGATTCGGCATTTACTATTTCGCGTTATTTCAAGTTTTTTTGACGTTGTTTTGCGCCACAATCAAATTCCCACTTCACAACTTGCAATGCTCTATACGAAAACACTTTTTCCGAACGTTGTTTGCCTTCTTCTTACTTATGACCACATCAAAAGGACATAACAATTATATCTTGAATACATTTTGACGACGGCTCCAACTGAATGTGTTGTCGTACATACTGTTACTTTGGAAACCAACAGCCTGTTCCAATGCGAAAAAGTCATCAATTATATGACAACGAAAAGGTCATAATTATATGAAGGCGGAAGGGTCACCAATTATGTGATGACAGAAGGGTCACAAATTATATGACAACGGAAGGGTCACCAATTATGTGATGGCAGAAGGATCACAAATTATATGACAACGGAAGGGTCACCAATTATGTGACAACGGAAGGGTCACGAATTATGTGATGACAGAAGGGTCACAAATTATGTGATGACGGAAGGGTCACCAATTATGCACTGGTTTTATGCTACTGGTTTTGACGTTTGTTTGCTCACAATCAAATTCCCACTTCACAACTTGCAATGCGCTATACGAAAACACTTTTTCCGAACGTTGTTTGCCTTCTTCTTATATGACCAGCCCACATCAAAGGACATAACAATTATATCTTGCATACATTTGACGACGGCTTCAATGAATGTGTTGTCGTATATACTGTGCAAACCAACGAAAACGTTTCAAATGCTAAAAAGTCATCAATTATATGACAACGAAAGGTCATAATTATATGAAGGCGGAAGGGTCTGGTATTTGATGACAGAAGGGTCTGGGAGTATATGACAACGGAAGAGTCACCAATTATGTGATGACAGAAGGGTCACAAATTATATGACAACGGAAGGGTCACCAATTATGTGACAACGGAAGGGTCACCAATTAGGTGACAACGGAAGGGTCACCAATTCTATGATGATAGAAGGGTCACCAATTATGTGATGACAGAAGGGTCACCAATCATGTGATGACAGAAGGGTCACCAATTATGTGATGACGGAAGGGTCACAAATTATGTGATGACGGAAGGGTCACCAATTATGTGATAACAAAAGGGTCACCAATTCTACGATGATAGAAGGGTCACCAATTATGTGACAACGGAAGTGTCACCAATTATGTGATAACAGAAGGGGTTCACCAATCATGTAGTGCAATAGTAACACTGCTGTTCCCTTTTGGCAGGGCGGAGAGTCACTACATTGTTATTTTCTCCTTTTTACCTTTCTGACTCCAATTAAGGGTCTCTTTAATGTATGACACAAGGATTAATATCCTCTTATTAGTTTTCCAGTTCGTTATCGTATAAGCATGCAACGCACGAAATAAAGTTCTGAAGCATGATAACGTAATAACTTGTTTATTAATTATATAACATTAATAACGTTGATATATGACTATATTGTACTACATCAGAGTTAGAATTAAAAAGTAAAACATCCGAATACAAAATAGTTACCGTCATTCACAAGAGGTTTCCACATAACTTTGTACATACTAACATTAACTATAAATTACGACTTATATACCCTTAACCAGAAAAGGTTAAAGTAAAGATACTTTTCTTTGGCGTAATAGTATGACGTCACATTACTCATACAGTTCCCGATTCCAGCGCCGCTACAAAGTTATGTGGAGGCCCGAAGCAAGAAGCATAACGATACCTGGCAACATGAGTAAAAAAAATTGAAAATTAAAGCTTAAAAATAAACAAAACAAGACATAATGTATGGAACGAATTGATGTGTTGCTAAAGAGATATCAGAAGGGTGGTTGTTTCGAATTTTTTTCGAATTTACAACATTACAATTCATAACTTAACAATGGAAATCAAACTAATAACTGTTTTTTTTATATTCGAACACAAACGATATTTAAATCACATTTAGCTTTCTCTTGATCATATCAGATAAGAAATTAAATTATTATATTGCAGTATATATACGCCACAGACTCTCCCTCCCAGTGACTCCTCGCCCGTTCTTGGCAGAAACAGGCTCGGGACGGGCAGAGGGCCATGTTTCCAAGCCTCTTTTTACATCACTTCTTAATGTACCATGTCTAGAAACTTCCTGACAATGTGACACGTGTTTAGGATTGTGGCTTTTTGCAGTTCTATGCAGGTGTTTGAGTCAATGTTGAATACATCCAAATTCGTCCAAGCGTCTTTGGTACTATCCCTGTCGCTGAGAGGACTAACGGGATGGCGAAGATCTTTTCCATACCCCATATATCTCGTACTTCATGTCTGAGGTCTTGGTACTTGGTGATTTTCGTTGTGTAGGTTGCCTGTATGTTATTGGTGTTGGGTACTGACGTCGATTAGGTACGTGGTCTTACTCGATTTATCGACGAGGGTTATGTCAGGACGGTTATGTGGGACTGTTTTATCTGTTATGATTGCTCTATCCCAGTAAAGTTTGTGTGTTTCGTTCTCATGCACGGTCTCTGGCTCATATATATATATATATATATATATATATACGCTACAGAATTACACAGGAATCAGGAACAACAGACATGTCGGAGGTACCTATCTCAACAAATTACATGCGCTCAGTCAGAAGTCCCAGTTACATTTCATGTCACAAGTTCATCACAATATGAAGCTCTAGTCAGTGTCCATAGGATAAGTTGGCCGCTAGACACCCTTTTCCAGTCATCATCTTGTCGGGCACCGTGTGCAGTTCCAATTGCTATGGATGGAGGTGAGTTTACTTTACAACCAGGTGGCGCTGTAACCACTTTATATGAACATACTTTCGAATTCACTTTAAAACAAGGTAGTTGGAAATAGAATTAAAACATTTTTAACGTTGATCTTATTTCCAATTTTATTGAATATTTCTGGAAGTGTTTCTAAAACTCTCTTTCAGATATTACCACAGGTGTACAATTATATGGGTCTTGGGCCCCGAGTCTCCCTAATAATTTGAAATGAATTGCGATCTCACATATATCATAACCTATATATATATATAATATTCTTGGGCCCCCAATAATTTTGAAAACTTTACATTGCTGGATATTACCCAAGTATTAATAAACTATATATACCACCATAACTCGTAAAATTTCAGCCAGAAGAGCAAGTCATCAAGAAAAAAACCCTCATTCTCAATGTGTTACCAAACCTATATATTAATATAGGTTGGAGACAGATTTCAGACATAAAAGTGACGAAGAATCTATATTTAGTAGACCCTGCAATCTGAGATTGATCTTTATGATCAAAAACGCTAAAATAATGTCTACGTTAACAGCCTCATCAATGGCTCCTAAAACAACGAACATCACTTAGATTTCATAGAGTGGATTGCTTAAGTGTTCGCCACTTTTAGATCATCTGGTGGCGTACGCAGAGGAAACAGGTATTCCTGAAAACAGAGGAAGGCAGTATTAAATATGTCCCTAATAGCATACTTTTAGGTCTAAAAATAATGTACGTGATGAGAAAGAGCGAAGCTGTGCAAACTGCGTTTTCTAAATAAAATGTAATAATTATTAACCCGTGTAATAAATAGCATTTTTGTTGTAATTTGACAGCGTATTTTTAGGTTCTTTAATATTTTATTAGATACCTGTGGTGACGTAGTGATAATGAGTTTGATTTCCGCAGGTATCCAAAGTTTTCAGACTTTTTTATGCGGATTCGTAATCAGGGGTTTTTTCTAAGCCTTTGAGAAACTGTGGAACTTGGCACAGCATGTCATTAACTGTCGTGTTCTTATAAAATAAAAAATCTTTAGTTTGTATGTTTTTAAAAATTATTAAATACTTTTTTACCATACATCGACGGCCCAAGTGTCAAGTGAAAATTTAAATATTATTTTTTAAATATCTATAAAAAGTACATGATACATAAAACTTTAAGAAATTCATAAAAAATTTAAACAATTTAAACAACGTTCAAATAATTCATAAACATATAAATAATTTATGAATACTTAAATAATTCATAAAACATTTAATTAATTTATAAAATATTTAAATAATTTATAAATTTTTTAAATAATTTGCAAATGAAAAAATGCCAAGTAAACATTTAATCCCAATTTTCTATTATGTGAAATGTTACGAACTAATAATCTGGAACTAATGTTTTGGATAAAACACAAAGAAGTGCAGTGACATATTTATATGTATATGTAGTTTAGTGTTTATTCGAGTACGTTTTCGGAATGAATATAGTTCCATTGTAATGATTATACGTTGTTATTAATATAATTAATAACAGTAATATATAATCGTTGTTGTTAATATAATAGAACGTTTATATAATACTATTATTTGTTATTTAAAATCTTATTTGCATTACTTCTTTTTTAAGAATATTTAATTTCGCAACGTATATCTGTAAACAATTTTCTTCATTTCTTTCATTTTCTTCTACTTTCATTCCTCAATTGCCTCTATGCTTAGTAGATTGCATTTCTGTTCAGTAACTTACATTTCTATCTCGTAAATTGCATTTGTGAAAAATTTGCCCTTAAATATATTTGTGAAAGAGAACATTTTTGGATTTTTATGGAACTAGTTAACGCGGGGGAAATTACCTTAGAGATATTGCAGATATGCTGGCGTAACTGGACTGGATGTTTTTGATTTTTTTTATTAAAATTTTCAATTTTCTCTTCAAATTCACTTGGTGATGAAAAGTATGATTTTATGAGAATTCTAGCGATATTAGAATACCGTCAAAAGTATTTGCATTTAAGTGAAAGTGACGTTCAAACACGATATATTCATCTAGGTACAAAATCGTTATTGCAATTTTACGGTTCGAAATGCATATAAATATGTTTTTAAAAAATCCATGAAAACCTACAAAACGGATATTGAAACATTCAAGAAAGCACGCCCATTCCTTCCTTTGAAGTCCAAAACCTGCGAAATGAAGATATGTTGTAGTAAAGATGAAACGACACACTGCGCAAAATATTAAATAAAATAAAACACATTAACACAGTTAAAATAAATACGATGGTTTATAGCTATTTCGGAAGCGCGTTTAGGCTTCCTTCTTCAGAACCCTAGTTACACTAATGTGACACACGTGCTAGAAAAACTATCGATGCCAAATTGCTAGTCCAAAATTAGTTCGGGTAAACCAGTTGTGGGTCCGTAGCCGCGTCTTTTGCTATGGGACGAATGAAGTTTCTCCAAATAGAGGACATGGAATTGAACGGAAGCTGATCGTTAACAGTAGAAGAGGAATGCGAAAGAATATGGAAGGCTTCAAAGAAATTGAGGTCGGCTGGTGAAGAAACTTTCTCTATTAGATGGGCCTTGTCGAAAGAAAATTTGTGGCCAGCTTCCCAGGCGTGTTTGGCCAAAGCAGATTTTTCCAGTTGTTGTTTACGCACGTAGGCTTCATGCTCTTTAAGACGAAATCGAAGGGCCCGACGTGTTTGACCAATATAAACACGATTACACTGGCATGGAATGGAGTAAATTCCAAAATAATTGCAATCAGGAATAATATCCTTGAGTTTGGAATAACCGAGTTTATTGATTGGAGTAAAAGTGACCTTGAAATTAAATTTACGGAGGATGGAAGCAATTTTTGAAGAAATTCGTGGAACGAAAGGAATGCTGATAAAATTACAAGGAGAGGAATCAATCAAGAGTGTACTGCACAGCTTAGGTCTAGTGAGTTTCTTCAAAGCGTCGTCAATAATGGTAGGATTGTAACCACGATCTCGAGCGATGTCAAGAATATGGTTAAGTTCAATCTTGAGTAATTCTTCAGATGATGACAATTTTAGAGTACATGAGACCAAACCTGTAGAACGTGCTTATCGTCTAATTTTGTGGATGGGCGGAAGCAGCATGCGGCGTTTGGCTAACAACAAAATGTTTCCGATATACGCTGGTTTGGAACCCGGACGGCGATCTATGTACCAAAACGTCCAGGAAAGGCAATGAACCGTTGTTTTCTTCTTCCAAAGTGAATTGTATGTGAGGGTTGACGGAATTTAAGGTGGTGAGAATTGTAGAGAGATCTGAACAATCGTTTGGAAGGATAGCGAATGTGTCATCCACATATCTAATCCACAGTTTAAATGGTATGCGATTGAGAATATCCTCTTCGACATAATGCATGTAAATATCACATAAAACGGGTGAAAGAGGATTTCCCATGGCAAGGCCATCAGTTTGCGAAAATAATTGATCACGGAAAGAAAAGCAAGTCTGTGTGATACAGATCTCCGTAAATTTGACTAATTCACGGATTTCAGCATCAGCAAAATGAAATTCTTTCATACGAAAGATAAGAGCTTCAAGAGCTCCCTGAACGGGAACATTTGTGAAAAGGCTTTTGACATCGAACGAGACTATTTTTGAAGAAGCGAAAGAAGAAGAGGAATTTAATTTGGAAATGAATTCAGAAGAATTAAGGACAGTATCATGGTTGTTAGCCAGGAGAGGAGAAAATCTGCGGACGAGAAATTTGGCTAGGGGATGGGTTGCAGTACCGATGTTGGAGACTATGGGCCGCAATGGAATGCCGGGTTTATGAACCTTCGGGAGGCAATACAGTCTTGCGACATTAGCAATAGAAGGAACTACGGATTTGTTAGTTTCGGGATCCAAGATGTTTGATGACCGGACTATTTTACTAACATTAGAGAGTTGAGCGGAAGATGTGTTTTTCTTGAGCACTTTATAAGGACCTTCACTGATGAGGTTGTCGACTCCTTCAATGTATTTCTCTTTGTCCATAACTACTATCTGCCCGCCTTTGTCTGCTTTAGTGATAATCAAATTATCGTTTGAATACAAATCCTTGATCACACGTTGGTCCGAGATAGGAATGTTAGGTTTCGGCTTGGAGTTGTAGGACAAAGCTTCCGCCACCAGATGCCTCAGTACCTCTTTTGGCCGCAGTTGATTTTGCTGAACTGTAGAGCACGCTCCACAGGAGCGATAAATCTTTTAGGATGAACGGGTTTTGAAATGCAAAAATTGGAGTTCAAAGACAGCAGGTTCAGTTGTTTTTCGGAAAGTGGGACCTTAGAAAGGTTAAGAACCGCCTTCTGAATTACTGGTGGTTGGGTGGTCGGTGGAGTATCAATAAGCTTCGAAAATTTGATTGAATGTCTGGAATGAAGGTGCGCGGAAATAACCAAACATTTTTCAAAGCTATATGTTGTTCATTGTGAAAAAGTCAACATCACTTTAACCATCTTTTCAACTGAATTCCAGAGTAAGAATTTTCGATACCTTTCTCATGATATACATTATTTTTAAATCCTCTCCCCGCCGGTTACGGACACGGCACTGAAAATATATCCCATAAAATATAAATATACATCTCCAAACACAAAACTCTTTTTCTTAAGTTTCAATAATGCATGCTGTTCTATTTTATTTGTTACATAACGAAAGTGATTTAAAGGAGCAGAACTTTGGTCATTTTATGAAGAATTGCAAGTAAGCCAAAATAAAATATTTTGGTTAGAAGCGATATCGTTTTTTATATAATAATAATAATAATTCGAAAAAACAAGTAACAGTCATCCCGATTGTGATAGGTGCACTGGGGGCCATCACACCTAATTTAAAGAACTTCCAAGAAAAACTGGACATTACTGACATAACGACAACAGACCTACAAAAAACTGCCTTACTGGGCACCGCCTATATTTTACGAAGATATGTAGACAGCTCTCAGGTTTCTGGGTGAGACTTGAATTGAACCAAGAACTCCAGATCAAGAGGATAATGATTATCTCCTTGACTGTGTAATACAACAATGTATAACGGACATAATAATAATAATAATAATAATATAATGATGCAAGATATAATACTCGTTTTATATATTTTAAGGATTTATCATAGCGTTTCTGAAACGCCGGGTCTTAACGTTTATTGTTTTCATTGACATTGAGCCTCCAAATTAAAATATTTTCAAGCAAAACTCTTAAGCTCTTAAATTTAATTTTAATTTTTAATATTTTATAATAACAGAACAGTATTCTAATTAGTAATTGTGAAACGACTAAAATATTAAACGGATTATAACTTAATTGGATGCTTAAAACGTCTTTTAAATTTTATTTGCTTTCGTAGAATTCTTTCCTCGTGAAGAATGAAAAGAAGTCTGAAATTGAACCTATATATGAGTATGTGCAATCTATAAATAAATAGTATGTTGAATTCGTTAGGTTTGGGTTACGTTATATAAAATTTTAATTTCCCAATCATTAAAGTTTCCCTGGAGATATATATATATATCTCCAGGGAAACTTTAATGATTGGGAAATTAAAATTTATAATAAGAATGCAGTCGCAGAAGAAATAAAGAAATTACGAGGACTGAGATTATAAATAAAGGACGGAGAGTCTTTTCTTTCTATGTAAATTCTTTAATTGCTTTACCTTTTCTCATTAATTTTAACTCATTCTTTGAAAAGAATGCGAAAAAAAGAACGCTTTAAAATGAATGATTAATTTGCAAAATAATTCATTTTAGTGAACGCATTCTTTCTTTCTATTAGTTTTTCAAAGAATGAGTTAAAATTAATGGGAAAAGGTTTTAATTCATTTTAAGTTTATGAGCTTTATATTATAAAGTAGCATATGACTTAATAATATGGAAATTTTAATATTAATTAAATCAAATCATAACATTTAGCTTTAAAATCGTGAGTACAAAAATTGAAAAAGTAAAGAAAGAAAAAGAACATCTTTTATGTGGGAAAGGAAAAAAAAATTTAAATAAAATTGTTGATTTCATTCTCTACTTTCTTAACAAATTTACATTACATAAATATTAAAAAAAATAGACAAAATCTCTCAGCTGGAATTCACCATTAAAATATGAGAACACGTAAGAAATATATTTCTTATGACTATTAAAAGATATGTCTTTCCTGTAGTTTTATTTGCATGGTTATAAATGCTATATTTAACGCAGCGTCGGAATGTTATAAATACAAAGATGACAAAAGGGTGGAATTTAATACGACACATAGAAAATGTATGAGATAGTCAACTTCTGGGCACCTCCTGCAATGCAAGGACCAATATCCCACCTAAAATAAATAAACAATGGGACATGTCCAAAGGGTTTGAAATAAGAAGCAATAGTTTCAGATTTTAAAGTTTTATTCTTTTCCTTTGCAGCACATGGAAAAGAAACTTGTTTGTTTTCAAAAAATGTATTTTTATATTCATAGGATAGCTACTCGCCATTTTCATGAAAATAATGCTTAGTTCATTGATAAAAGGATATTTCGAGACTTAGTTTCTGATGAGGGAATAACCTTAGTTTATTGATAACCCTAGTAAGTTGATCATTTGGTAAGTTGGTAACTCTGTAAGTTGATAATTTAGATTATCTGGTAACTTTATTTATTACATTAGCTTACAAAATTAAACTTTTTTCTGCAACTTTTATAAAAACAACCATCATCACATTTTCGAGGGTGCTGAATATGAAAATGATAATGAAAGTTTAGTTCTCATACTTTAGTTATTGTAGAATTTCAGAAGTGTCCTTAAAAGCGTATGCAAGTATTTACCTTGTTGCTTGTTGTTCTCCCTCGGAGAAATATCACCTTCAAGGCGCAATTGCTTTGTTTACCATATGTATTCTGTTGCTTCTGATTCTATGAGTGTCAAGCAGTAATCGGCTAATATTGTTTCACTCTCTGGTATCCATGTCTTCCATGTCCGAAATTTCTTGATGGAAATGTTCCCCGTGTTCGTCCCTAACAGCACCACGGTTTTCGGGGCATAAGTCCATGTGCGAACGTAAGAAGTGTAACTTTGAGGACATCGTATATCCCAGTCTACTTTATCACTCTAGAGAATTTTCCACAAGTTCTTTATAGTTTCTGCATTTTGATCTTCAAGAAAGTTGGTGGACACTTGAATAAAGGAATTCGAGGCTAACTTCTCATCACCTTTTTTTTTGGGGAATATTACTGAAATGTTCATCCTTGAACAGTTTGCTCATTTGCGGACCAAAAATTCTTTTCTTTTATTTTGGCTTCATCGAGATGCAAGTATTTCATAGAAAAATACAAAAATGCTTTTCTAGGCTTATCCATGGCTTTTACGAAGTGTTTCATAAGGCTCAGTTTTACACGAAGAGCAGGGAGTATAACTTTGCTGGATTCGACACGTGGTTCGTAAAAAACTATGTGTTCGAAGTTGAAATGATTGACGCATATTTTAATCTTTCTGTTTGTAGTGACATGCTCTGGCACGTCTCTCCCACAGACATAAAAAGTAACAGAAATTGATGTAACCCTGTTGAAGGCCAAGTAATATGGCAAAGACATTTCAGATCACTGGAGATCTGCCATTTAAATTTGTCATAATTTCTTATGTATAAGAGTTTCTTCATGTTGTGACACGTTTCCTTCATATAAGCTGCTTAACCAATCGGAACAGATGGAAACAAGTTTGCAGACGGACAGTTTTTAAACTTCACCTTGATGAATCCACGAACAATCATCATTCACCAATTTTGTGGTCAATTTTCAGGGCTGTCATGAGACCCTCCATATTACTGCAAAATATAAAATTATTTTCACAACTGACAAACCGAAGAAATGGGGTATGGCAGAACCAGAGCGTAGTCACATTTATTATCTGGTCAAGACAATTCCATTGCTGTAGTCTAGATGTCCACAGTTCTGCCTTTAGACAATTGTAAATCTCATACATTCAACTCACACTGTGTGATTTTATGTTGCTGTACAGACTCCTTGTTACTCCAGAATTTTGACGTACTCTGTTTTGAAGGTGATGGAGTTGTAGGGACTCATGATACATGAACCCACATTTCCAAAAGGTTTAATCATGATTTAATGTTCACCATTTTGTTTCCCCGCATATACGCTTTTCCCATCCAGAATCCAGATGGCCCGACTCATCAGCGGTTCGCTCTGTTCCCGGCGACGGAAAAGATATTAGCTGCAGGCGACGATTGAGTTTAGTGTACAACACGGTACGACGCAAAAATAACTTAATTGTATTTCTTCAAACTCCTTGACAGACATTTCTTGCTTATAAGTACCCCTACTGGACATGATGATTACGACCCTCCGAGTGTGACACCACGAACCCTTGAGTGGAACAGCAAATCATCAATTAGTGTTAAAGGGGTAACCAATGAACATTTGCGTATGAAAAGGGTGAACAGCCAATAAGATCATTGCGAGTGTAGAGACGATGAGGCGAACACCAATAAAAGACATTCTTTCGGTAGGACTCTTAGCGAGATGGTCACGCTGCCCATGATGGACATTCATAATGTCTTACAATAATAATGTCAATTCTTAATCGTAACAATTTAAGTTATTTTGCTATGTGATTGTAAATAAATTGTTTAACGTAGAGACATGCTGTCTACATGGTTCATTCGATTCTTGGTATCCCTGACTTAATTTCGATAAGGTTCCAGGGTAACAATCCACGTGAGTTGTCGCAGGAGCTAAAACCCTTCTGATATAACTTATAAGCTATCGGTGATATTATGGAGTCTATCACCGCTCCATCGTTCTGCAATCCGTCATAGAACGATAACCAAATCTATAAATGTAGAAATTGCAATTGATAAACCCTACAAGTGATAATCCGGATTTGCCCACAGTTAATCACCAGCTCGATATTAGGTGACGCAGGACTTAACATGTTAAGCTCAGCAACTCAAATGCAACTAGAGATGAAAGTCTCATAGGACAGTAGCATCGACCAAATTAAAGTTTCCCGTAAAAGCAAGGAGTGGACATCTGACGTAGCGATTCAACAGGGACTGCCCGCCAACTTGACGGATGACAACCGACTTAGGAAATCAACAGTGATGACTCGCCACCTCAACGGAAGACGACAGCGTGAAATCCGGCAGAATAACCGCGGACAACGCAAACGCGCCATAAACTCTCTCTTCTCTTCTCTCGCAAAGAAAACCGCCAAACAGTAAACAGCTCTCGGCGGGTGCAAGGCAGTGGACGAAAGCCTGATGCGAAGCAAGCATCAACAAGGTAAGTTACTTTATTTAATGGCGATGTGTGTGCATACCGCTATTTGATAAATTCAAAATTACTGCGAATTTAGGCTATAAAATAAAGTGTTTTATATTTCGAAAAATAAATGTTTTTGTGTGTTCGCTTGGCTAAAGCACAGACATCCTCCTGTTGTTACTTAAAAAAAAAAAAAAGAAAATGGGGGGAGATTAAGTACAGAATAATAACTGTGGTAACAATGCTGGTATTTCTGATAATGCAACAAGCAGTAACTCGTAAATGGCGATACTATCTGTCAAAATGCATATATTTCAAAAAACGAATTTAGACGTCTTTTTCACTCAATTAGAAGCTGCTTTTCCAATCATCATTCAGCTGCATAGCGAAAAAACAAAATTCAGTTATCTAATAACGACTTTAGACCCTTAAGTATTAGCTCAAATGAGAGAGATCATCGCATATCCAAACGTGGAAAATCAATATACAGTGTTGAAGCAAAAAGTAATGGAAATGTTTCAAAATTCTACTGCCATAAAAATTAGGAATTTATTAAACGAGTTAAGGTTAGGTGACAAAAGACAATCAACTTTGCTCAGTGAGATGAAAAATTAAAAAACTTGCTGGAAACACAGTCACTAACGAGTTTCTAAAAGCAATCTGGTTTGAGAAATTAACGCCACAGATGAAGTCAGTACTAGCAGTAGTGGGAGATGATTTACAGCAATTAGCAACTGTCGCAGACAAAATTAGCGAAGTTACCGCTAATAAAAACACAGAGGTATTTCAAATAGCAAATAGTTTGCAATTGGAGAACCTTTAAAATCAGGTAGCCAGTTTGGCGGAAAAAATAGAGGAATTATCCGCCAATAATTGTAGCAGAAGCGCAAACAGACAACCAAACGCATACAGGCGCGGCAGGAGTAAGTCGATCCGGGGATATAACAAGCCAACATGCGCGTAAATGCAATAAATGCGTATGTATTTTAGGAAAATACTAAACAAAATAACATAATTAAAATTTAGAACTACAAATAACATTTTTTATTTTGTACAAAATCATGCAATCGGCGATATACTTGTACAATTCTGATTGGCTTTGCTACACACCACAATTTGTAGAAATTTTCAAAATTAAACATTTCGATTCATCCGTTCATGACGCAACAAAAGGTCTTCAAGATCGTCGTATGGCGGCCGCCGACATAAAATTGTAGAAATTTTTAATTTTCAGGGCTTTCGCTTTTTAGCGAAAGTTGTATTAAATTTTTTTGCAAAATACAATTTTCTTTCGTAAAAATGAAAAAAACTTACGCAGCTTAAACTCTAGTCAAAAGTTATGTTATTGCCAAAGAAAATACACAAGACCCACATGTTGCCAACCAGTATTAGACAATAAAATACTGGCTGGATATTACGAAATTAACATGTATTTTTTTTTATTTTTATAGAAATTAAATGTTACATGATATTAAGAAATAAAATGTATATTAAAACTAATGTCAGGATGAGAATGTGGGTCATCGACATTTCACCGTATATAAAGGCATTCCGACATTCTCGTAGTGTCATTTAATTAACGGACAATCCACAGTAACGGACTTTTCTATTTAACGGACATTTTTGTAATTCCCAGTCCCAATGCCAGTTATCTTCTAACTCATAAGAATAGACGACACTTGGGTCCCGAGGTGTCCGTTATGCAAAGACTTTGCTGCAGTAAGAAATACATACTTTAAAGAATATGGCTGGATAATATATAAAGATAATAAGTGGGCACAACGGAAAGGACGTCTCAAAACGGAAACACACGGAATAAATATTTATAAATTCAAGAATTTATATATAATATATTTATATATATATTTATTAATAATATTTATAATCTTATACATCCAGTAAAAGATGGGCAATAGTTAATAACTTAAAACAGTAAAGATGCTGATAATAATTGGTATATATGTATGTGCATATTATTGTATCAATGAAAATATTCATTTAATAATATATTAATAATAATATTATATTAAATATTTCATAACCTTGTACATTTCTTATGCAAACATTTTGCATTTAGCTCAATCCTCGTACAGTTTAAAATCGCGTTTTTGGTTTGTTCGTTTGATTATCACTTTTTAATGATATCCTTTAAAAATCGCAATGATTTAATTAAAATTTTTTAATTCTATTATTAATAAATGATTATAAAAATACATTTATTATTAAATTTATACTCGTCTACCGTATTTTCGCATCTATTTCTTTAACATTATTTGCCGATTTATTCATTCCACTTCACGCGTAATGGTATACACATCTGTCAGCTTTTTAAATATATTGCATTTTAAGCTTTTCTTTCCCTTCTGTCAATTACTAAATCCTTTTGTTGATGTGACATGCAAGATATAAATAACAAATTTAATCGATTATTGCGAATATATATATAAAAGCACGTGCTGGGGTGGGACACTGTAAGCTGAATATATCAGATATTTAACCATAAATTATACTACAATTATAATACCTTGAAATCTTTACCTTCGTATTAAACTTATTGGCGTAACTGGAAGAGCATGGGATATCCCTAAAAAAATTTAACGACTTTGGAAAAAAAATACAAATTAAAGCTACATCTTGATCACTGGGGTGAGGCTTTAGCCCCCATATTCCTATGTGGGTGCCACAGCCCTGTCCCTGCCCACAGATCCTGTTCAGAAGAGTGTATATTTATGCTCTCTTGAAATTGAAGGATTGTACTTCACACGTTATATGTGTTTTACTAATATGCAGTTTTATATATTTTGCATATGCTGTTTCATGCATTTTGTATACACAGTTTTATGCAGTCGGTATATACAGATTTAGGCAGTCAGTATGTGCAGCTTTATGCATTTAACATATGCAGCTTTACGTATTCTGCATGTGCAGTTTCATATACTTTGCATATGTGGTCTATGCACTTTTCATATGCGAGTATGAACTTTTCACATAGCAGTTTTATGTACAAAACGTAGCGAAAATTATTAGTTCAGATTTCGTATAATTTTGTTTCAGAGATGAACGAAAACATGCATGAGTGAATGCTGTCGTTCATTTTGTCTATTCTAGAAAAATGTATCTTTTGGGATCATTCTCATTGTTTTAGTCACTCGTTTATCGATTGAAAATGGGGATCTTATTCAAAATATTATTCTTATTCAAAAATAAAAATGAGGAAGATTATTCTCATTTAAGTAATTAAGTCACTATTTCCATTCAATTTAGGGAATGGCCATTCACATATTTACGCCACACTTCTGCTTAACTTTCATCTACTTGATCATACACTTTATCTCTCTCCGACTCTCGTCTCTCATCTACTTTATCTTTATATACTTCATCTATACCATCCTCATACATTTTATCTTCATATAGCTAATCTTCATACACTTTCTATTCTCCTTCCCCCTTTCTCTGATATATTTTATCTCTATACTACTGGCGTATACAGGCGGGTGATGATGGTCATAATACCCCATTGAAATGAAAATGTGTATATATACTTATGAATGTATGAAGTTTTAAATCTGTGACTTTCTTATAAATTTTTTGTGTACGTTTATGCTTTATTCATTTCATTGTCAGCTACAGTATCTTCATATTTTTGTCTTCATATAATTTATCTCCATCAATTTGATTGTCTTCCACTTGATCTTCCGCAACTTGAACTTCACCAACTTGACTTTTATACACTTTATTTTCTCATCTACTTTATATTCTCTCTTTCATAAACTTTCTCTATACACGCTTCATCTATATCACCTTCATATACTTTATCTTCATCTATAATATCTTCATATATTTTTGCCTTCATATAATTTATCTCCATTGATTTTATTGTCTTCAACTTGATCTTCAGCAACTTGAACTTCATCAACTTGACTTTTATACACTTTGTCTTCTCTCTTTCATAAACTTTCTCTATATACACTTCATCTATATCACCGCCATACACTTTATCTTCATTTGCTTTGTATATAGATTTGCCATGAAAGACTAAAAACATTATTCCAAAGAGATTCAAATAATAGTAAATAAAGCAAAAAATTAATAGCTGTTTAACTTTTTACCTTAAAGACTAATTCCAGTGCCATTTCCTCTTTTCCCCGCTTACATTAATTTTTGTGTGAAGTATGGCGCAAAACGAATTAACAAAACCCCATGTTAATTCGATTTTCGCACGAGCACTCATCTTGTCGAAATGCGTTGGTACCACACCTTTCATTATTTAATTACGATTTTTTTGTGGAGATGTAGGTGGTATTTTAAGAGGGCCGAATTAAAACGCTAAATCGGGGAATAAACAATTGTTATTTAGACGACGTGCTGCAATTCAGAGGCCAAAATTGTAAATGGTTTTTCTAGTATTGATATTCTTAACGAGATGCACACCGAGAGAGGGGGGGGAGGATACAAAGGGCCATATGAATGCATAAAATTATGTTGTCTCGTATTAAAAATTGTCGGCGACGTTATTTTGCTTACCGAGAGTTTTTATCAATTTTTAATATAAGACAAAATAATGTTGGGGGTGCATGTGGCCCTTTATATACCTGGATACGCCACTATTATTAACAGCCTACATCAATATTTTCATTTTTCTTTTGGTTTCTCACCATTAAGAGTCCCGTAGATGGAAGGATTCTTGAATATTAATGATGTTTTGTAGTTCAGAGATGGCAATTTTCCAATAAGTATATCTGGAATGGTACCACGACGAGCAACACCAGAATGACTGTACATAGGATAAAGATTTGGGTACACCACACTGCCTGCCACAAGCTTATAAAACAATGTGTCAGACTAGTACAACAATAAAAATAGTGTAATGACCATACAGAATAAAATGTACTGAATTATCGTTTCAAAATAAGGAGTTGTTAACCTCTCTCGCGGATGGATATTTAGAAAGACATGATAAAGTTTCAAAGGCGGCAAAGAAGGATTTGTTCAAAAAATATAAGTTAGGATTGCGTTCTAAGACTGAAGGACGGGTTGCTTGGGACGGGACAGATGACTTAGTACGACATCCGATCTCCCAAACATGTTTGCATTCAGTCCAGCTTAACAGTAGTTAAACCCAGTCTAGTAAACTCAAAGGTTGAGGTTCTGACTAATTAATTAATTTAATGAACATTGAAGAATATTTAACAGACACAAGTGAATATTTGGTGAACATTAGTGAATATTTGGTGAACATTAGTGAATATTTGGTGAACATTAGTGAACACAAGTGAATATTTGGTGAACATTAGTGAATATTTGGTGAACATTAGTGAATATTTGGTGAACATTAGTGAATATTTAGTGAATATTAGTGACTATTTAGTGAACATCAGTGAATGTTTAGTGAACATTCGTGAATATTTAGTGAACATTAGTGAACAATTAATTTATCGGACAATATAAAGCTGAGATTAAAAACGTTGAGAAGATATTATTGGAATTTAGAATTCAGAAGGGCAATATGGTTTACAAAATGCCCGATTCAATGAATATTGTTGAAACGGTAATTTTCAACAACATCTAATTCAACGTTGTTAAAAAGGGAAAATAACTGCTGCAGCTGAGTGTTCAGTAATAAATTATTATGATATTATATAATATTGATTACATAAGAGATAGAGTTAAAGAGCAAGGAATAGAAATGTTTACAACACTCAAAATTTAAGGCAAATGAAACGATCAATAAGAAATTATTAGAACTTTTTAAAATACGGCGAAACATGTCATTTTTGTTTCCATGGTAGATCCTTCTTAAGAGTAGATCATTCAGTCATTTAATTCTTGCAGTTTTCAAAAAATCAAAATTCATTTAATGCTTTAATAAATTTTTGCACCATTCCTAATATGATAAATTAAGAAGAAATTCTAAATTTTCTCTCTCTAATTATTTTAAGCACTTATTAATTAACTGTCCGTAAATTAAAATTTGCTGTAAATGTTAGCTGCAGGCATTGTCTGATTTTTTTGTAACTCTCCAATAAATTTTTAATTTTACAAAAAGAAAAAAAAAGAAAAAAAAAGGGAGAAAAAACACGCTTAAATATTTTATTATTTTTAAAGTAATATAGTTCCAAGATTCTGTTTTGACATAGTGCTTTTACGCGTATTCTTCTCATGTGTGCTTCCACCCGTTTTGGATCTGTTGGGATATATATTTGCGTATATATATTTCTACTATAGGAAGTATAAGATATAATATACTATGATATAGCTCTAAATCACATACACACGGAAAACCAAGTATTCAATAACAGGTCTATGTGCAGGATTTAAAAAAGGGGAAGAGATTTTGGTAGAAACAAATTTTCACTCATACGGAAGTTTTAAAATTAATAATATTGTTTAAATAGAGGGACAACCACCAAAAACACAGCCATTTTGAACGGCTTCGCTGAATAGAACACTGATAATTTTTTTAGAAATTTTTAGCGAATTTATTATGAAGTGGATTTTATTCTACATTAATTTATATTTATCTATATTCATATATCGGTTTATTCGGATTATAGCGGACCATATTGGATTATACTGAGATTATATCGGATTATTTTACTCCGAGAAAGATAAAAAGCTTTCGCTCTTTACTTGAATGTCTGCATCAAGGCAATATTTGGCACAAGAGTTTATGACGTCAGTAGGATATATATTTTGTCTTACATGTCTATTAAAAGTTCTTATTATATCTGGGAAGGTCCAGCAACGTCTAATCAAAACAGATCTCGAGTTCTTATCTTTCAATGTCGTTATCAAGGTTTATTTCCTTGCTAATTTCTAGGCTTATTCATTAGTTTGTTTTAGCTTATATGATTCTAAATGGGGGGATTTATCGCCATTTAATCATAACAGGAGAGACGCAAACAATTGCTTTCTGAATTGTTGTCTAATGGCATTAGTCAAGTTACAATACATTAGTCATCAGTTATCAATACGAGTATATGTGATATTTTCTAAAGGTTGCGTACAAAGGTTCATACAAAGAACTCCGTTCTTTGTATGAAGATAAAGATTGCATTGTATGAAGATAAAGATTGCATTGTATGAAGATAAAGATTGCATTGTATGAAGATAAAGATTGCATTGTATGAAGATAAAGATTGCATTGTATGAAGATAAAGATTGATTGTATGAAGATAAAGATTGCATTGTATGAAGATAAAGATTGCATTCTATGAAGATAAAGATTGCATTGTATGAAGACAAAGATTGCATTTCAAATTTTCAGTAGTAAGTGGAGTTTCCAATTTTCATTCACAATGCAATCCTTTGCAATGTTATTAAATAAGTTTATAAAAACGGAAATAGTTACATTAAAATTTTTTTTTCTATTTTTGCTTTGCGACTATTATATACAATATATTAATGCTAATATTTGCTGAAGCATTTTATGTTTAAGAAAATCAATCACTCAATCAATTTGCCTATCTACCCAACATACAGTATCTAATATAATATAATCTTATTATGAAATATGGTATATATATATATGAAACACAAATTCGTATAGTTCTATTGAATATCAATTCTCATAAATAGGTTTATAATATTCAGAATTCTGTTAAATTTGATTGTATGTCGCTGGGAAGAGCAACTTATATAAATTCCGAATTTCAAAACCCGAATTTTACATGCCACATGAAATATAAAACTGAGCATTTTAAATTGGCGATTGTTTGGAAAATATTGTACAATTTTCCTCTAAGCGTGTCTCGCAATTTTAGTCGCATCACAAAGTGAATTATAGAACTTCCTTAGGCGCTTTGCGCCATATGTTAATTAAAATAATATGCTGATGTCGTATCGAGAAATTTGTAATTTTTAAAATCCATAGTTAAAGAAACGAAAGACGAATTAATTGAACAATATTTTGCAAATTAATTTAATGTTAAAATAAATGCTAACTAATAAAAGAGCAATTTTATTTTTTAAAATATTTTTTCTTCTAATTACACCATTATTTGTATTCTCAATTTTAATTGTTCGAACTTAAAAATAATTTTTTTTAAAAGTCTAATACATGATTATACTTTCATCAGTTTTTAAATTTTGCCTTTTTAGGGATATACAAATCATCTTAGCATAATTCCTCGCGAAACTTTTTTCATAACAGGATTAATGCTGTTTATCTACAAAAATTCTCTTTAAAAATATATTAGCTATCGCTTTTAAAGAACTTTACTAAGAAGTAAAGAACTTCTTTATTTAGAAGTAAAAAGCACCTTTACTCAGAAGTAAAGAAATTCTTTACTCAGTTGTTCAGTATTGTATAATACGTATTGTCTAATTTGTGCAGCTATACACAAAACATCTGAATATCAATGATAATACCACAGTTTTAGTCAGCTTTCTTCTTTTTTTTTTGGTTTCCGAAGTTCAGGCCACCGGCGCCCTGGGAAGCCGCGATTTCCTCAAAGGGGTGCCGTGAAATAATATTACAAAACTTCCATAATTTAATTTTTATGAAGCTGGTTTTTTGGCGGTCGCTCTGATAAAAATCAAGTATCGCGCCAAAATCAATGTGAAAAAACAAGTGAGGGTGCCTCTTTCCAGCGCCATCCCAGGATTTGAGGAAATATGACGTGATCAAGAGGCTCATCCATCCCAACTAATTATAATTAATTATCCTTTTCTAATTACATTTTTTTGTGAACTTTAATTCATGTATTATATATTTTTACTTGAGTGTACTTGTAAGATATTATTACCTCCCACAGGGATAACACAATTGCCAAATATTGGTCAACACACAAAGCCACCGGGGCGAGATTTTTGTGAGTTTTTCGTGGGGGATTTTTTATTACAAATAAATTTGACACCCACGTATTAGTAGCTCAAACTAGAGCTATTTTTGTTTAGGAGAAAAAGAGACGCCGTCCTCATCCCGGATTCGAACCAGGGTCCCCGCTTTGAGCTCGCGGTGTCTTAACCTGCTAGAACAAGGAGGGCTAGAACAAACACTTTTTTCTCCGTACATTAAGTTGTGGGTGTCAAATTTATTTGTAATAAAAAATCCCCCACGAAAACTCACAAAATTCTCGCCCAGGAGGCTTTTCTGTGTTGACCATTATTTGGCAATTGTGTTATCCCTGTGAAGGGTAATAATATCTTACATCCTCATATACGGAGAAAAATGCGTTTGTTCTTGTTCTCATTCGTCTAGTAGGTCAAGACACCGCGGGCTCAACGCGGGGACCCTGGTTCGAATCCGGGATGAGGACGGCGCCACTTTCTTTCCAAAAACAAAAAAAAGCTCTAGTTTGAGCTACTGATACGTGGGTGTCAAATTTATTTGTAACTGAATGTACTTGTTAGAATTTAACAGAGGGCGCCTTGGGGAAATCTGGAACCAGCAAGGGCGCTGAGAATCGAAAAGTTTGGGAGTCACTCCCAAAATGAATCCATCCTCTACTCTACTCAACCCTACTCTACTATACTCCACCTTATATCACGTAGTCCAACGCATACATTTCTAATTTCACATAAAGATTCTTTATACAAATGCACCTCGCATAAATTAACTTACATGGGTATTGTCTGGCAAGGAAAATGCGTGAAATGGGTATATGACGATATCGATGGTAAGGATATTTTCCGCGGATCCGAGGGATATAGAATGAACCAGGTTCAATATTTTCTATATAACGATAAACTGTCTGTAACCATACCATTTCCCGATTCCTTAGAGAACAGTTATAGATGTAATTCATTGTTTTATTAAAATAGAGAGAGAGAGAAAGACACCTACGCTTTTGAAACTCGCCAGCGGTAGTGTTTTACCAAGAGAGAAAGTAGTTAACTTCACTATACCCATTTTCACTCAAAATGCAGGAAAACTCCGAAAGCTAAAAGGAATATACTCTAAATTAGGGGATTTCAAATTGTGCATTGTGGGTTTCGGTTAAAAGCGTCGCGATGCTAATATTTTACATTACACGTTATACTCAAACATTTATAACATGCGATTTGAATTGTTGTAAGATTTATTTTAAACTCTTTGAATTTCTGCTTAGTGAATTATCCTCGAACCGTACGGTTCGGTTGAAAATTGTATCACCTGGGTTCGATCTTAATTTTATAACAGCAATTGTCAGAGTTAAGTTTAACACTATCGTTGATGGGGAATCTCCTTGGTTTACACCTCTCCATATCACATACGGTTAAGTTCATTAGTATCATTTGTACCAAGTTAATAATTTTGAGAGGATGATCATTTTTGGAATGATTTGAGGAATCATTTTTGGAATGATCATTTTTGGAATGATTTGAGGAATCATTTTTGGAATGATTTGAGGAATCATTTTTGGAATGATCATTTTCGGAATGTTTTGAAGAATCATTTTTGGAAGGATTTGAGACCTTCATAAAGCTTACTATTTAAAAAACAACATTAATTAAAAAATGTATATTCAGGCTCCGGTTGTGGACAATTTTCGTGGGAAATTTGCTGTCCATGAGATTGGCAACAATATTTCAGTTTATAATTGATGGATACTTTAGATTTATTTGCTCACGGGACTTAGGTGTCAGGGAGGAAGTGGAGGGAGAGAGAAAGAGAGAGTGAGAGAGAGAGAGAAAGAGAGACAGGGGGTGATAGGACATTACTTCCCATTTTTAAATTTGTGTTGGTTTGCTCTCAGCTAGTTTTGTTGTGTAAGGATATTTTTATATATATATATTTAGTATTTGCCAGATTTTTGGACTTTCCTTTCGGTATTTTACCAATATTTTCTTGTTAATGTCACATCATTGAGCATTGCTTTACATATTATCTTTTGCATTATTTACATTAATGATCATAAATTGTTGTAATTTATTGTACTATCGACTAAACTAAAAGGATACTAATTTTTGAAAACGAAATGAAAAAAGATTAATATTGAATGGTCTGTTACCAAACAGCATGTGAAAAAAGCACAAGGCATAAAAGGAAAGAAGAGAAAGGAATCTAAAAAGTAAAAGATAAGGATTAAAAAGCGTAAAAAATATAAAAGAGAAAGCAAAATAAAATAAATTAATTAACAGTTACAAACAGTGACCTAAATAAGAATATAAAAATAAGGAACTAACAGGAAATAAAGGAATAAGAAAAATGCAAAATAAACAAAGATAAGAAATAAATAGGGGAAAAATGAGACGTAAAGAGAACATCAAGACGTTAAAAGATAGAAAATAAATAAGTGTAAAAATAAACACGCAAGAGAAGAAGAAATAAAAAAAAAGGTAAATAAAAATCATAGAAAGAGACATAAAAATGGAGATTGCAATAATTTGAAGAATAATTTTACCTTTTAATCAAATTGTTCTTTCTTCTAATTCTTATTTCCTTTAATTCTTCTAATCTAGTTTTTCTCCACCACAACGTGATTTTGACGATTGCATGCGAATTTCTAGTCTCTATAGTGTAGACTCAATTTTAGATGGACGCACTTATGATCTTTATATAAAGTTATATCTTTACCAGATGGATATAATTTGAGATGTCTGTGTGTGTGTAAAGATGTCTGGGATATTTCAGTGGTACACCCACAGTGACTGCTATAGTTGGGACGAGGACGATTTAGTATAAATACGTTAATAAAAGGACTAGACGGCGCCAGACTTTAATAACAAAAATTGTCGTCTTATACTAAATCTCTGGCCCAAGCTGTTGATTGCAAAGTTGGAGAAAATTTTCTATTTCAAATTTCCGGCTGTCAAGAACATCTATTCAAAAAAATGAAACAGCTGAAATGGACGCTTTTCCCTAGACGTAAACTTTCCTGCAACTTACAAGCAGACTTTTATATTGCCCACGTACATGCAGGCAACCAGTGTTTACAAAGTGAGCTATCGTTAATTCTGCACTCATCTAAGACGATTTTCCGTCGATGCTTGCAATTTTTTTCCTCGTTTGAAGTGTATGGACATTCAATATTAAAAATATCTTTTAATGCGTGCAGCGCATCCAATACTGCGTAGCGCTCATCGTTTAATGCGAACAAAAGTTTTAAAAATGTTGTGCAAAAAATGACTTTCGCAAAAAAAATCATACGTCATGCATTTATAGCATCGAGTGAAAATAAACGCTTTTCCATTGTATGTATTTTTTGCATTTTACGTTCTTCCAATGTAATCATTCTTAATATTTTATCTCAATAATTTATTCATTTATTAATATATAATACACCATGCATACTATATTACTGTATAATACTTGCACAGTAATGCAGTATAAATTCATGCTACATTATTGTACAAGTATTCCCTGTAGTTTTAACTGCTAAGATATGCTCTTTTCCCCAATGCTGGTTCCCGTTTGCAGAGACCGTCGACTGTTTGCAATACCAAGAGTACACTGTTCACATAATACAGTCAATGTAATATTACTATAATATGTTCATACATTATATTCATGAAATCAGAAAACTAGACAGAATAACACATAAAAGAGTCATTTTAAAAATTCACCTGACTTGGAGACCATTTCGTGCTACAGAAATTTGTTTATTTATAACTTACAGAAAATCCTCCTATTCCCTCAGTTAAAAGAATAGCAAGAAAATCAACAGAACTAGCTTAAATTTGAAATGTCAACAATTCGGAAGGTAAAATCCGACAGACAAGAGGGTTTCTAGAAATTAACGTCTGTTTAGGTTCCGTCTTATCCCCAGGGAAGTTCCAAATTGTATAAGACTTTTCCACGGCGATAATAAAGAAAGATTAGACTTCCTAGCTCCTTGTATAATATCTTCAGGATCTCTGAAATTATATTCATAAACATGAATAACATTAGTATAATGTTCAATAATTGCACACAAAAAACATGAATACCACACTCTTTGTAATAAGATGCAGTTAAAAAAATATGTAGAAGGTATGCATTTAAACCTAAATATAATTGTATGAAGTATAGTTTCTTAAACTAGTAAAATTAAAATATGATTTAACGCATGTGCATGGTCATTTTTTTACAATTCAGCGTGTTTAATTCAGTATTTGGTTAGTACTTTCCGATAGGCATAAACCTAATAGATGAAGTTGCGATGACTCGCCACCTTTTAGTGAGCGTCTACTTGTGAAGATTTCATGCTCTAATCCATAAACAAACGAGCTCCTTCCAAAACTATTGCTCCCTCAGTATACGAAACAACATTGATTTCTAGTTTATTGATGTTAGAATCATCGTCACTCTCTCATTTGCTGAAATACTTCTATAATATCAAACAGTTCGTTGCAAATATTGTAGTTTCCATTGTTTTTAGCCATTCAAAAATATCCATTTTTTTAAATTTCTTCTCGATCAGTACCCCTCCCCCATTTGCCGTTTCGAGAAGGTGTCCAATTTTATTAGGCGAATAATAATTTGTTATATTTATGTTTCGGGGATGATATACATTGTGATATGATAGCTTGCGTCTTAAAACTATGAAAACACGAGCACACACACACACATATAAAGTCTATAAAAACACAAGTACATAAAGAAATCTGTAAAACACAAGTGTATAAAAACGTTTATAAAAACGCCCAATGTATATGAGCCCAGAAAATCCAAATATTCCGCTAATATGATCTAATCTTTGATCCGATTCATTTGAATTGGCCATTTTTCTGTAATATTCATCTGCTGACTGATCACTCCATATCACATACTAAACGATAATTATAAATCATGTCAGTTGAAAATCATTTTTATATATTTCTGTACATGATCATTATATACCGCTTGTTAAAAATTCTACAGTGTGTTCAGTTGAAAAATTAACGCGCTGTATAAATGATAGGAGTTGAGTAGAAAGTTGAAAAAAAAATTACAACGTCAACTTTTATTGAAAGGGTTGAAAATAGTAGTAAAGAAATTGGAAAATAGTGTGAGTAGAATTTTAGGGAGGAACCCCACCCCCTACCGACCACGAATGGTAACCCCCACCTTGTGATATATCATTTGAAACAGAAAAAATGTAGGGCTTCTGATGAAGGAAAAGTAAATCCACGCGTTCAGTTCAGAAATAATGGCAAATAAGTTTTGAATGAAACCTCAAATTAAATACACAAACTTTACGTTATTAAGTGTTTAAAATTTTTTCCATTTCATTATAGAGAGTAATGAAGTCTCTGTTCGAATTCTTTTCGAATTTTCTGAATGCTTCTCGGGGAATATTTCTACATTCTCTAATTATCCTGTTTTTGAGATCATTAATATCGTTTGGGGGAGTGACGTATACTCGAGATTCTAAGTAGCCCCACAGAAAAATATCGAGGGTGGTTGAATCGGGAGATCTTGGAGGACATTCCAGATAACACCTTCTCCCAATCCACTTAAAGGAAAATGTGTTATTCAATTTCTTAC
>QLNU02014176.1:142977193-143025924 GCA_006491805.2 Dysdera silvatica
TATCGTGAACAGTTATTCACGATATGACAGTGGGAAGCGATAAAATGGAAATGAATACAGAAATAAAATTCATGTTAAAGGAATCTTGGATAAAAATGACCGTTGGATGCTGGAGGATGAATCAGGCTTGGGTATAGGGACTAGGATGGTGGTGAAGGTCAGCTTGCGGTCCAGACAGATGCTATCGCAAAAAAGAAGCCAGGAAAAAAGTTATTTGAACAATAACGTGGCAATATAAATATCGACGGTGCGCCGGAGTAATATATCGTTAGGCCGTAAAAATCGAAGAGGAAATTTAGGGAAGGCGGGACGAAGAAGGAGGCTCCGTAGGGTCGAACGGGCAAATGAAACCGCAGGTCGAGTGGTCGGTGAGATAGGAGGAAAGGACGTGATTGGAAGGGAGAATTGATCAAACCTGAGATTAGCTAGAATAGGTTGATGGACATGAAGGTCGTTTATGGATGAGGAAGGTGATGGGAGATTTTTAGAGAGGATAAGAGATCTGATCCCTATTGAGAAAGGTCAGAGGGAGAAGAGGGTCTGATCTCCGTTAGAAATGGTCGGAAAAGGAGCGGATCTGCACTTCGAGGTGAAGGGTCGTGATAGAAGCCGTTGATGAGAGAAAATTGTTCGGTTACGAGTAAGATTGTTTAAACGAGCGAGGGCCCTAAAGTCGCAGTTAGAAGTGGGGAAACGTTGTTCCCAGACCCAGCGTACGAAGATTCGTGCATATTTGTCTTTGCCACAAAGCTTTGGCTGCGAGAGCTGGAGTAGTAGCACCCGAGCAGTTTTTCCGGCGCATAAGAGCGAGCAGACGATTGCCTAGAGTCACATTTGCCGGACCAATTCCCGAGGAGATTTCCTGGAGCCACATTTACCGGACCAGTGCCTGAGCCGATTTCCTGGAGTCACATTTGCCGGGCCAGTTTTTCCCGAGAAGATTTCCTGGAATCATAATTACCGGACCAACTCCCGAAGCGATTTTTCCGGAGCCATGCCTTCCCGGACCGGTTACCCCCACGTTTTCCCTGCGCGTCGAACGGACGTAGATGGATGGTGGACGGAACCCGTGTAACGTGAGTTTGTTTCTCTCTTTACCCTTGATATGAGGTGTACCGCGATTCTGTAGGAAAGGGATAGTTTGTAGAGTCAGGCCTCGAGTAAGATAAGCGCGAATCAGGGAAGATAGTGTTAGAGTTTTTTTTTTAAATAGTACAGAAAACCCTTTTATTTGTGTAAATATTTGTATTGCATTTTGATATTGCAACAATATGGCATATATCCATTAGGTGAAATTGGTGTTTTACAGTAGGTGTTAACTGTATCAATTGCAACGAGTAATCATGATTCAAACCCATAAGAACAATGAGGCACGCAATGAGCGTGAAAGCCTTCGCATATTGTAGTTACAGCTCCTTATACATAGAATATATCAGATACAGTTCATTATTGCGTCCCAATACTTATTTGTATGCAATACAATCATGCTGGCCTTTCAATAGTAAGATTACATTAAAGATTGTTATTGTTTTCAAGTAGCCTTATGTCTATCTTAGCGCCTGGTTATTCACTGGTTGTTTACAGGTAAAACGCCAGCTAATAGTATAATCGTTTATACCACAGTCGTTTAATGACTAGAGTGAACTACTCCTTCGTGATATCGTTCTTAAGAGCTTTTTAATTAAAATAATCGTTGTTCCAGAGTTCCTGCTCTTTACTCGATCATAAATAAAAACGAGAAAATTAAACCTCTCCCTCCGCCACAAATGTAAACAAGTCTATGCAATTTATGAATTAATTAAAAAGGTTTTAAATTAATTTTCTTCGAATTTAGTCCTCGGTTCTGACTAAACAATCGATAACGAGGCTTTTTGAAGTAGCAATTATATTTAAATTTTGATTTCAATGGCAATTTGAAATGTTCGTTCAAATTTTAATTTCTTTTAAAATGTGCGCTCGAAATTATTTTTAATACCCTTTATTCATTTTCAGATGCTTTGAAAGGAAATGAAGGGAAAATTGTCATGTGTAATGACTCAAAGTAATCTGTGAAATGTTCTTACTTTTTTATTTAAATTAAAAAAATGGGGAAGAATTAAAACCCAAACAGAAAAAGATACACCCGCTAAAATAATTATAAAAATTAAATACATAAATTCTAAGTTCATAATAAAAAATTTACAGTATGACGAATGTCATTATGGAATACCAAACATTGAAGAATTAACAGATGCAGAATAGACAACTTGCAGGTTGTAGAGGATGAAAGAAGTAATGTATCAAACGCTAAAGACTTTCTATAATATTTTGTTTAAATTAATGTATCTAGTTATATCATTCACTATTATGATTAGTATCTCCACAGTAATGTAATAATTATCATGAGTTTAATATTTACTTACATATAAAAATATAATAGTCGTAATAAAATGCCATGAGATGAAATTAAATCAAATATGGATACTATTTCTGGCAGGAATATTTTGTGCTGAGCAGCCAAATAGCCATAAAGTTTAGAGCGGTTGTTGGATAAAAAAAAATATTTATATATTAAAAATTAATAATTTTGAGTTTATGGACCATCATTTAGAAATAGCACCACCCGGATTTTTACCTTGAAAAAGCTGCGATTTTTCTATCATATAAAGGAGAAATAGATAGCTTTGTGATATCAAATATATCGGGACTGCAGCACGTTAAAGTGGTATGGATAAAATCTCCATTTTCGTAGGATTTACACAGCAATGGCTAAAATCTCTCGTGCCACTTGGGGATTGCGTAAATCCCTTCAATTTAAATAGAAAAACGATGCAAAATTGGACGTTTAAGAGTGTGTTGGGTTTCAAGTTATTTGTGAATCGGCCTTTGTTACAAATGCATTTCCGTAGAGAAAAGCGATTGCATAACAAATTATCGAAATGTAATGATTTAATTTGTGGAGGCTTCCTCCAATTGATAGAAATCTATTTCTTTTCTAATTAAATTGATTTTTAAATGCAAGAAAGACTTAGTTTGCCGTTTGTACTTTAGCCCGTTTTAAATATAATTTGATCATGCATTACCAAAATAGGTCTACACAGATTTAATTTCTTCTTTTTATTTCTCTCTTTCCTTATTTCTCTTCTCTTTCTCTCTGATTGCGTCAATTTCAATCTCTCTCTCTTTCGTTTTCGTATGGACGAAATAAATCTTTTTATTTATAATATAACGTATGGCATCACTTTTCGACGATGTAATGGGTTTCTGGAGAAGAAGAAGAAATAATATGAGTCTGTAAACACCTTTTAACCTTCCACAGATTTTGGTAATTGATAACCTGCGTTGATAAATTTAATGAATGAATCAGCGCCGATAAAAGCGCATGCGCAGAAGGATTATTCCACCTACATACGATTTCTAACCAATCGGAAAAGCCAAAGGACTGAAGATCTTCTCTCGATATGGTTGCAATTTAGGCGACCGATCGCTATTTCTTGAGGAGTAAATGCGCAAACTGGTGTTATGGTTCTTTCTTATTAAAACTTTAAACAATAAAGCACCCTTCTTTTAATTTATAATAAAACTAATTAAAATTTAAAATAAAGGAGAAGTGAATCTATATTTGTGTTTTTAATCGGTATTTTAATCTGGTATTTAATTTTCAATTGATTTGACATGCTGATTGGGAATTAATTTGGAATATTTATTAAGAATTAATTTGTGGAATATTAATTAAGAATTAAGTTGTGGACTATTATTTTGTGGAATATTTATTGAGAATTAATTTGTGGAATATTAATTACAAATTAAGTTGTGGACTATTATTTTGTGGAATATTAATTATAAATTAATTTACAATTAATTTGCGGAATATTTATCATAAATCAATTGGTGAAATATTTATTGTAAATCAATTAGTGTAATATTTATCGTAAATTAATTAATGGAACATTTATTGTACATTGATTAGTGGAATATTTATTGTAAATTAATTACTGTAATATTTATTGTAAATTAATAAGGAATTAATTTAGAATGCTAATTTTGCATTTATTTAAAACAATAAATCGATATTTATTTGACATATTGATTTAATACTTATTTGATGTATTAATTTGATATTTATTTCACGTTTATTTGACGTGTTAATTAGACACTTACTGGATGAATAAATAATATTTGCAGTGTTTAACTGACATTGTACCAAATTTGTTTTTGCTGTGCGCAGGGGCGGCCGCCCGGGGCCCCGTTTGGATGGGGGAGCCAAACTGAAGTCAAGTTAAAATTTTTTTAATGGACCCAATAGTAAAAAATCTCTTTAAAAAGAGACAAGTTTAAAGAAATTTTTAGAGACATCTTTAGAGAAATTCTTTCAGAGACTTTTGGCCACTTTTATCGCGTAGGCTATATGGCTCACTGTGCATCTGTGAAAATCTCCTGTTTTCGCTGGAAGGTTGGGGGAGGGCGCCAAAAAAAAAAGAAATCCATGCCAGGGCGCTCTGGTTCAAAAACAACCTCGAGCCGCCCCTGGCTATGCAGAGCAGATAGTACTTCTTTGTCTGTGCCGATTCTTAGTGGGGTGTGAGAGAGATATCAACTTAGATGATTGCTTGGATAACAGGAGTACGTACTATTTATTTCATGGAACTAGTCTCCTCAATCTTGAATTTGTTGTTGTGCATCTACTTAAGATCTACGTGTCTGCACCAGAGCTGAGTTCGGGTTTTTTTTAAGGCCTAAGCCCGTCGAGCCCGAATTACGCTCTTTTCTTTTGCAAAAAAAACGAAGCACCCCAAAAAATAACCCGACCATCTCGAAATTTCGCATGCGAATTCTTTTAGACCAAGTATGCAAATGATTAAATTTTCAAAGCCAATGAGTGTTAACTTCGATCATAGCGCGCATTTCTACTGCGCAACTGGCATCGTATAAAAGAGGTAAAATTTGCGAACGGTTTATTTTTTTTCGTTATCAGCGTTGCAGTTCCCTGGAGACGCAACCAATAATGCCGTTACGACGTTGACGAGGACCTTATAACCAATTGGATGACTTCGAACGTGGTCGAATAGTCGGGATGTGTGAAGCTGGCTGGTCCTACCGAGCAATAGGCTGCCACCTGCACCGTACGGACACTGCTGTTGGTAACAGTGTGTCCCTACAGAAGGTGTTGGTAGCAATGGTTGCTGCGAGGAACTTATCGGCAGAATAAAGGCTCTGGAAGGCCAAGGTGCACGAATTCGAGGCAAGGTCGGTTGGTTGTGAGATAGGCCCGAGCTGACCAACGGCATCCAACGTGCCACAGTTTCTTCCATACTATTCATGACATTTTTCACTATCCCACGACTCTTGGAGCTTGGATGAGGTGGGGTTACGTTCACAGCGGCTTTTAAGACGTTTGCCTTTAACCCCACACCATCGACAGAGTCGTCTGGAGTGGTGTCATAGCCGATCATCATAGCTGCCAGCAGATTAGCATCGCATAGTGTTCAGAGATGAATCCCGCTTCAGTCTTGGAGCAGATGACCATCGGATAAATGTGTGGAGGTGACAGGGTCAGCGGTCCCAACCACCCTTTGTTTTACAGAGGCACACATCAGTTAGTCCTAGTGTCATTGTGTGGGGTGCTACATTCATTGGCGTACGCAGGGGGTGTTGGTGGGGATTGAAATCCCCCATTGAAATGGAATTTTTTATATTTAACACAGAAATACATGTTGCAGTTCTGTAATCTCCCTATTGGGCTTATAACCTCCTTTAAGAATTTTCTGCGTACGCCAATGGCTACCTCATACGACAGCAGGACACCCCTAGTCATCCTGCATACAACTTTCAAAGCTCAACGATATGTTGATGAAATCTGCAACCGTTGGCGTTACTCTTCATGACACGACAGCCTGCGGCCATTTTACGGTAAGATAATGCCAGGATCCACACGGCTCGCATATCTATGAGCAGCCTCTGTACTGTTGATACTCTTCCTTGGCCAGAAAGGTCACCAGACTTTTCGCCAATCGAACATGTATGGGACATGGTAGGCCGCCAGATTCGGGCACCGCAAAATGTTGCAGAGCTGGTGCAACAAGTAAGGACTGCCCGGAAGAATATGTCGCAGGATGACATTAGGAAATTTTACTACTCTTTATCTAGACCTATAGAAAACATGCATCGCCGCCGGTGAGGATGGGTTCACGAACTATTGATTTTAATACTCAATGTGAAATTCCTGGCCATTGGTGGGTCCTATCCTACGGTCTTGGATTGTTTTATCATTTCCTTACCTGTGTATGTGCTGGATGTACTCTAAGCGTGTCCAAGTCCGAACTACCAAATAGAACTTTAACCCCTTGACGGACGATTTGAAATTAAAAAAAATTATTAAACTACACTATTTATTCCCCTTCAAATTTTCATATGTACGTATTTCTGCAATCCTCGAAAACGAATCACACAGCTGCATTCCTGGGAGAGTTTCGATATAAAGAAGTCGGTTTTCAGCTTCAGTTGTATCTATCTAATGAGCCAGAGAAAACTAGAAACTCTGAAAACTAGTATGAAATATTGAGCCCGCGGCAGTTTCAGGCCCGAGGCCGGGCTCACCCCATCGCACTTCTAGTCTGCACATCGTGAGAGGGTGTATAGTTTTTAGTTTCCGATGTCGGATGTAGTTGTTTACGTTTGTTCTCTGTTGTTATTATGGTTTCTTCAAGTTCTGTAACTCAGTGTCTATCCACTTGATAAATCCAAAGGAATATCTCAGTATTAGTACCATATGTGTATTCATTGCTTGTGTGATTTTTTTTTTTCGATTCGGCTTGGATTTCACAATTACCATTAGTCCGCCTTTGTATGATTGGGATTATTTTGCTTTAACTTGTTTGTGTTCTCGCCTTTGAGCCTGAAACCCTCCAAAGTACTTACAGGTTTTCTCTTTTTTTCATAATCTCCATCCGTCCACCATCTTCCAGCTCAGTGGCACTTAGCATAGGTTTCTTGGTACTATTCAGTATTTTGCATTTATTTAACCTAAATTCTATTTTTATGTTCTTTGAACAAGTTTCTTTTAATGTGTGTCCATTATACATTGTTTACAATTTTCAATTATATGAAATGTACATTTTCTTATCTGTAAACAAAGTCCTTTGTAAATTAAATTCCCGAAGATCTTATGCAGGGATATTTTTATCATACAAAACTCTGCATTTTGTTATTTTCTATATTTGGTAGATATATTTTACTTTTCGTAACAAGAGAGTTCTTTTCTTCTTAAAGAATTTTCTCTTTTTGAGGGTTCTGTGTTTCTCTTTTAGTTTCTCCGAGTCCTTCCAATCTTTCGATGAAACACAAGAATGTATCTTTTCATCCTTTTTGTATCTTGAAGTTACACTGAGAAAAAAGTATTACTTTAAACTTCCGTAAAGAACATATTATGTTATGGATGTTATAGTATCCAATAGATAATATTCATATGTTCGAATTATTTTATAACTTTAAAACACGTGTGTTACATAAAATAAAATACATTAACACAGTTTAAATAAATACAATGGTTTATAGATATTTCGGACTGTTCTCAACAATTTACACCCACAGAGTAGGCTAATTTAAAAATTTAAGAACGAAAAAAGTTTGGAATAAACACATAAGTGACAATCATTATAATGTAGTTGCATAACTTCAATTTATGTAATTGAGGCATTGAAAACAACAATGGTACAAGCACATTTTCACTTAAAATGCGATACGAAAGGGTGTGCGTCGAACGAACCGCAAGTTTCATTTTGGCCAACAGTAACGTGGCGCCATCTTGTAGCCAATTAATTATGCCATGGATATATATACCACTGTTGCAGGCAGCAAGGGAACCTCAGACTTAACTAAAAAATTTCATTTTTGTGACTTATACCGACACGATTGTCAAGGAGATAATCACTATCCTCTTGATCTGGAGTTCTTGGTTTAGTTCAAGTCTCACCCAGAAACCTGAGAACTGTCCATATACCTTCTTAATATATAGGCGGTGCCCAGTAAGGCAGTTTTTTGTAGGTCTGTTGTCGTTATGTCAGTAATGTCCAGTTTTTCTAGGAAGTTTTTTAAATTAGGTGTGATGGCCCCCAGTGCACCTACCGCAATCGAGATGACTGTTACTTGTTTTTTCCAGAGTCTATTAATTTCTATTGCAAGGTCACGATATTTGGAGATTTTTTCGAATTCCTTCTCTTTAATTCTGCTGTCATCTGGTATTGCAATGTCGATGATAAATACCTGTTTTTCCTTCACCAATGTTATGTCTGGTATATTGTGTTTTAAATGTCTGTCTGTTTGAAGCCGAAAGTCCCACAGGATTTTTATTTGGTCGTTTTCTGTCACTTTTTTTTGCTTCATGTTCCCAGTAGTTATTATTATTAGATATTATTATTATTATTATCATTATATACGTGTTCTCGTACTTGCTGGTAGAGACTCAAGGCAACCGATGTTAACTACTCAAGCCGTCTTTCTGCTATTTAGACGTGTTTAGGAACTTTCTGAATTTTCGCCATGTGTTTATGATTTTGGTATTTTGTGGTTAAATGCAGATGCTGGGGTCAATCTCAGGCGTTTCCAGTTTTTCGTGCAGTATGGTTGACAATAGGCTTGTGGCTGACAGCATTGTAGGTACAATGTCAACCCCTTCCACATACTATACATATCTTTGATATAAATCTGAGGTCTTGGTATTTGTTAATGTTTGTTGTATGCATCGATTAATTGATTATTATCATTATTATTTCTTCAAGATATTCATATATTTCACATCACAACGAATATAAAACCTTTAGTAATTGTGTGGAATCTTTGGTTCAATTTATGCTTCATCCAGGGAGTTGAGAATTGTCCATATATGTTCTTTATGTGTATGCAGTGCTCAATAATTAATTTCCCGAGATCTATTGCTGTGATTTTTGTAATAGCTACTTTATCCAGATATTCATTCAGGTATGCTTGTTATTAACTTATTCTTGTGCACTACTTGGCATGCATCTGGGTAATTCGGTGCACATCAGATTTTAGAATTCGAATAAGTGGTTTCATTCATGATGAATATCGTTTGCCACTCACATTTTTTGGCAATTGTGTCAAGCCTACAAAGGGCAATACTATCCTTTAAACCGGGGATTATATCTACTTTCTATATCAGAGGCAAGTTTTAGAATTTCAGCGGGATTTTTGCCTGTTGTTTGCTCTGCGCGGGAATATTAAATTATTCTTTTTCGAGATCAAAATGAAGGCACTTTGGAAGAAGTTTTGCTTAGGTGTGAAAAGATTAAAATACTAGTAAAAAAAATAATGCTATTATACACTATCATTATTTTTCACCAGTATTTAAAATTTTTGAACATAAAGCAATTATTATTAATAATAATGTTGTAATCATTTTTTCTAATATCTGACTTGAAGATTTTGTTCTTAATGTTGCAATCGGAATCAACTGCAATATTTCATGGGAATTATTCATATCACTAGAGAAATACTGATGTATTAGATCGTTGTAATAATTTGTTTCTTGTAATAAATTCATTGTAATAAATTGTTTAACTTCGTTAATCTTTATAAATATTGGATGTATTAAAGTCTGTCAAACGATTAACATATAATGAATCATTATAATTTAATTAGATGATCTCTGATGGTGTATAATGTATTAGATTGTGATTGACATTAATGTATTAGATTTATGAGATAGTATTACCCTTCTCAGGGTTGACACAATTGCCAAATGGCCAACACGAAAAGCTACCGAGGGAATGATTTTTGTAATTTTTTCAACAAAAAAGTTCGTAAGTTAAAAAAAAATAGGCAATATATTATACCGTTATTGGACGTGGAATTTCTTTAATTTGGCGGGATTTAAAATAACGTTGCGAATTGAACTTTGGGAGATGTAGGGAAAATTGATGTGTAGGGATTATTTTAGTTTGAGATTAATGGCCAGTGATTCCATTTAGAGCTTCCGTTTCGGGATATTCGACATAAGTTCGATGGCAAATGGATGCTACTAGGCAAACATTCATTAATGACTGTCAACACAAAATCAGTTGTAACCTGTAAACGTAAACCACTTACGAGTGCAAACCCTGCAGCGAGTATGGAAAGTGGCATGGATTTTCGCTTGTTCTCGGTCAAGAAATCCCATGAGGCCGGCCCTGTTCATCAACTTGTCAGTATCCTAATACTAAGATATCGTATCTGACGATGTTTCACTTGGCCTGTTTAAACAGTTCGGATTCTACTCTATTGTCCCTGGCTCATATTTTGACATCTAAGTTTAAGATTAAATTAAAGCTTTTGTAAACCACTATTGTCGTGTATTCAGTACGTTATGAATTTTAATTGTATTTTTAATATTGCATCCCTAGAAATAAATAAAGTGAAAAATAAAACAAAGAAGAGAGAAGAAAGGTGTGACGCTCTAGGAGAAAATGTCTGAATGGAGAAGGGGAGGATCAAAGGAGAAATGAAGTAAGAGTGTGGATGAGAAAAATTTGACAGAAAAAATGGGCAATAATCGTTAAGTAAGGTTCTTCAAGGGCTGTAGCACCAAAAAAGAAGGCTGCCTGTAATAGCCACATAAAAAGCTGATGCAAAGCAAGGTGCTAAACAAAATAGTCATATAGTCACATTGTTATACGTTGCGTGACGTTCCTTTCAACCGATTCGTATTCCGGAGCTTGATAACTTGGATTACAAAGGTTCCGGTCTTTCAAAAGACGGGATATCCTGGAAGAGCATGATCTGGACTTCTCTTAAGCCGCAAAACATAATCACATATAATTACGTTGTACACGTCTACGTATGATTGCCAAGCATGGTTGTTTGTTTATAAGGTTTTCGATGACTTACAAACAAGCATACAGTGTGTCTTAAAAAGAACTGACAATTTTAAAAATGGACTAACAAGCAAACAGTGAGAGTTATTGAAGTTATTCTTGCAGAAAATTAATCTGTGAGGACAGGACATTTTTTAGTATGGTTCTTTGAATTCTCATGAACTGAAAGATGGCGATGAAGTATGGTATGTGGCGCATGTTCGAAGGCAGATCTGGGGAAAGAAGCACGTCGTGTGTGCCTTCCACAATCACTGTGTGCGTAGAGAAATTTACGGTATGGGCAACTGTATCCAGCAGAGACATCATTGAACCCATGTTTCTAAAAGAGGCAGTGTATTCAAGTCGTTATATTCAAATCTTGCACCTTGCTTGATTCAAAAATCACCAATTTGTGGTCATCCTTACTGCCTTGGATGATTCAGCCGGACCTTGAATTGGCTAATACTGATTCATGAAAACGATCTACAAAAATTTCTGTCCTCACACATCAATTTCTTGCAAGAATAACTTTAATAACTCCCGCCGTTTGCTTGCTATTACATTTTAAAAATAGTCAGTGTTTTTAGGACACCCTGTATGTTTAAATCACGTGAAAGAGTGGCAGTATAATTCCCATTGGTGCACAGCGTATTGAAGTTAGATTTGCGGTAGGAAAGACTACTTTTGTTGAGTTGCACTGCTCGGATTGAAACGCTTTAAATATTATTTAATTAGCAAGTACTTTTTTAGAGTATTTTACTTAATGTTTGTTCATCATTTGATGATTTATTTATGATGCAACGGCTGAAGTAGAGCATAGTTGTATTGTGAGGATGTGTTCCAGCAAAAATACAGTGTCATGCAACGTAGTTAACTAATTTGCCATACAACTCATTTAACATTAATTTGCCATATAACGCATTTGACATTCATTTGTCAGACAGAGCGTTTGACAGTAACTTGTCACACGCCATATTTCTATGATTAATTTGCCATACATCGCATTTGCCATTAATTTTTCATGCGCTTCATTTAATATTTATTTCTCATGGAACAAATTTAATATTAGTTTATTATGCAGGGAATTTGACATTAATTTTCGTACATTGCATTAAATACTGCTAAAATCGATCGTATTTAACATTAATTTGTCATTGAATGCTTTTAGGATTAATTTTTCATAGAACGCATTTAACATTAATTTGCCATAGACAAGGGCGGATAGGGCCGCCGACAGCCCTTGGGCCGGTGTGCCCTCATGGGCGATAGGGCTCTCGCCTCCGAATGGGCAAGCACTCGCGCCCTCCAAAAGTCCAAGATATGCTCCTTTTGAGAGGACTCAGTCCGCCACTAGTCATAGAACGCATTTAACATTAGTTTGAAGGCAAGAATGCATTTTTAGCACATAACTTGAAAGTTAGTATGCATCCTTAGCAAATAGCTGGATGGCCAGCATGCATTCTTAGCAAATAAGTTGAAGGCCAGCATGCATTCTTAGCAAATAAGTTGAAGGCCAGCATGCATTCTTAGCAAATATCTTGAAGGCCAGAACACATCTTTAGCAAATAGGTTGGATCACTCAAAATCTGCATTTATAAATATTGTTAAACGCTGGATAATCGAAGTTTTGGAGAAATGTCGTTGGAAAATCGAAGCTTTTTGACTTGGAATCTTACATCACCACTGAAAACTAAAAGTTCTCTTAACTGAAAAACAGGATATAAAATTCTATAGTGAAAGGCATATAAAAGACTATGTGTTTGGAGAGACTAGGAGAATGTGAAATAAAATATTTGGAAAAGGGAATGGATAAGAATGGGAAAGTATAATAACTATTAAAAAAAACTACCAATGATAAGAGATTGGGAGCGCTGGGAGGACTGACTAACGATGGATAACAGAACTTTTTAATCCGTTAGCAAGAGATCATCAAAGAATGACAATTGCCTGAGATAAAGAAAGAGATAAAGAAAAATAAGGCATAACATCATGGAAAAGAAAAGCACAAAACTGTGATTCACAGAAGTACATTCGACATTTTTAAAACAAACAGATTAAGAATGTGTCAAACACATTACGTAAAATGCAATACCGCAACAAAAACTGAGAAATACTATTAGAAAAAAATTATTACTAGAGAAATATTACTATAAAAATTATTTAAATTAGTTAGTTGTAATTCCTAGGCAATATCGAAATAAATAAATAATTTTTCTATTAAAAGTAATGCCCAAAGAAAATCAAAACTTTGATAATTGGTTTCAAAGAAGGAAGCTGAGTAATGGGTTATAAAAAAGTTATTTTTGGCGAAATTTGATGGGAGTTTGGCGCTATTACCCGCGCTATCGTCACCAAAGGAACATCTCCGGTTTGGACAACGCGCTTCGCATCAGCCTGTTGCTGAAGTGTTTCCAGAGCCGCAATATAAAGTCTGCAAAAATCCAAATCGAGGCAATCTGTTTTCAAACTGTGGACAACGTCAGTCCTAACTGAAGAAGCAGTTCAGAAAAGTCAAACGCAGCAGCGCAAAAAAAACAGTATTTGGTTCCAAAAAGTTTTCGAACTTGGGGAATTGATTTTAAAAGAGCTAGAAGTTTTCCAGGAGTGGTAAGTGAAAATTTCATTTAATTATTTTTCGCAAATATATAAACCCACATGCTTTATGAAACGTGCAATAAAAAACTTTCTTAAAAATTGGGCTTAAATGATGAAATTATTTATGCTATTTTATAAAACTGTTTATACAAATTTAATTATGATATTACTAACAATTGATCTGTTTTTCCCAAGAAATTGACGAGGGAGCAATTTTTAAAAGAAAAATTGACTGGATTTCAATCGGAATTTAAATAAGTTTTCTCTGTTATTTAATTTCTGGTTTGCTTTAACTTTTTGGCGCAATTTCTTTTATCTAGATCGAAAAAACTTTTTATATTTTTAATAAAAGTTATCAAGTTTTAAAACAAATGCAAGAGAGATTTACATTTTAATAGTTTAATAAAATTTACCTTATCTACGTAATTTATCAATTAGTATTTATAATTTACTCCAGTAAAATTAACTTAATTTTACTTGATTATAACGACCAAACTATTAACGTGTTTATATTTGTTCACGTCTTTAATAGAGTTAAAAATACATTGAAATTACGTATGTCTATATATATATATATGGAAACTCAGTGATTAAAAATAAATAATTGGATTAAAATTTAAGCTCAAAAATACGTAAAATACTTTAATCGGATCTCTTTACATTTTTTTAATTGGGAAATATTGAGTGCTTTTATTGTTTTCTTCATTAACAGAGTAAGGCTGTCGAAAAATTAGGAACACGGACGCTCAAAACTAAATTGGAATCTGATTTAAAATTGCCTTTTATAGATGAAATAAAAGCAATATTTTAAGATATATGCGTCATAATTAGATGACAAATATGTTTCGTGAAGTCAAAGTAAATTGAAATGTATAAAATTTGATGACAATTGTTTTTACATATACAATATAGTATACTGAAATGCATATAATTAGATGACAAATGTTTTCCCATTTATGTTATAGATCACTGAAAAAAAGTTTTCCTCGCCCATTCTTGGAGGAAACAGGCTTTGGGACGGGCAGAGCGCATTGTTCCCAAGCCTCTTTTTAAATCACTTCTTAATGTGCCATGTCTAGAAACTTCCTGACAATGTGACACGTGTTTAGGATTGTGGCTTTTTGTATTTCAATGTAGGTGTTTGGGTCAATGTTGAGTATTCCCAAATTCGTCGCAAGCGTTTTTGGTACTATCCCTGTTGCTGAGATGACTAACGGGATGATGAAGATCTTTTCCATACCCCATATATCTCGTACTTCATGTCTGAGATCTTGGTACTTGGTGATTTTCGTTGTGTAGGTTGTCTGTATGTTATTGGTGTTGGGTACTGCTATGTCGATTAAGTACGTGGTCTTATTCGATTTATCGACGAGGGTTATGTCAGGACGGTTATGTGGGACTGTCTTGTCTGTTATGATTGCTCTATCCCAGTAAAGCTTGTGTGTTTCGTTCTCATGCACGGTCTCTGGCTCATATTTGTAGTAAGGGCATTTTTCAGTCAGAAAGCCAGCATTCGCTGCCAATTTCTGGTGGACTATTTTCGCTACTTGATCGTGTCTATGTTTGTAGTCTGACTGCGCAAGGATCTTGCATCCTGCCATCACGTGTTGGATTGTCTCCGATGCCGCATGACAGTGTCTGCATTTGTCGCTTTCTATGTCTTTTCTCTGGATGAATTTCTGATTGTTCCTTGTTGCGATCACTTGGTCTTGGATGGCTAGCATGAATCCTTCTGTCTCTGGCTGGAGAGTGCCTTTGGCCAGCCAAGAATTTGATGCCTTCTTGTCAACGTGTGGTTGCTGTAGGTCATTGTAGTGCCTGCCATGTAATGGTTTTCCCGCCCAAGTTCTCAGTTTCTGTTCGTTGGCTGTTTCGAGGACACGCTCCTCGGTACTACACAGGTTTAGTGGCGTGTAATTTGCATCTGCTTGTATTATGGCTTGGATGAGTGGCGATCGGGGACTCTTCAACTGGAAGTATTGCCTCATGCTCTGGATCTGCTTGTCATGTAAGTCTTTGAGGTCCGCTTGTCCGCGTCCTCCTTCTTCCCGGGGTAGTGTTTGCCGTTCAATTGCCGTTGCAGGGTGTAGTTGTCCGGCTCTTCTTTGGATGGTTCTCATTTTCCGCTGGAGTTGTTCTAGTTCAGTGTTGGTCCATTTGATGATCCCGAAGGAGTAGGTGAGCACTGGTACCGCATATGCGTTAATTGCTTGCGTGGTGTTCTTCCCGCTCAGTTTCGTCTTCACAATGCTTCTAAGTCTTTCTTGGAATGCTTGCGTGAGCTGGACTTTGACTTTCTTGTGCTCCTGTTGCCGTTTTTGCATTATCCCTAGGTATTTGTAGGTTTCGCCCTCGTCCAAGGTCTTCAGTAGTCTCCCGTCTTCGAGTTCGATGCCTGGTAAATCTTCTTTGCTATTCTTCTGTATTTTGCACTTATCGAGGCCGAATTCCATTCCTATGTCCTTGGAGAATGTCTCTGTTATACTGATGAGTTGTCGGAGTTGGGTGATTGTTGGCGCGTATAGCTTGATGTCATCTACGTACATGAGGTGGGAGACTTTATGTAGGTTTCTCTTGTCTTTCTTCAGCATGTATCCGTATTTACTTGCGTTCAGCATCCTTGACAAGGGGTTTAACGCCAAGCAGAACCACTGGGGGCTTAGTGCGTCTCCTTGAAAGATTCCGCGGCGGATGGGGATCTCGGCCGTTTCTATTTTACTGTCTGGCGTGTTTAGCTGTAACCGGGTTCTCCATTGTTTCATGCTGCTCTGTAGGAATCGGATGATTGAGGTCGGATGAGGATCGGATGATTGAGTGAGTGAGATCGCTGATATATATATATAACAGGATGACAATTGTTTTTCCGTTCATGTCAAAGCATAGTGAAATGCACATAATTCGATGACAATTACATTTTTTAACTTAAACCCTAGTACATTGAAACCTGCATAATTTTTTAATTATTCTTAATGCTTATTAAATCGCATGTTATCATGTGTGCTCTCATTTATTTATTGTATGATTATTATCAATTATTGTATGACTATTATCAATTATCGTATAACTATTATCCATTATTGTATTATTGATATCAGTTAATATTACTAATATCAATTAATGTATAACTATTATATTGTATTATTTTATTATTATTATTATCACTATTATTGTATTATTATTATATTTAAATTAAATTCGAAATAAAATTTAATGTCTTGAGCCTTGGAAATAACAAATTTATATAATTAACATTAGTAAAAGAATTTATAAAGCATGAATGCATTTGAACTAGTTAATACAACCAAATAAATATGAAGTTCTATAAAAAAGGATTTGTTAATTTTAATGACCGAACGATTTTCGATGAGAGAATGAGTCGTTCAAAATGAGCACTTAAAATTCTAAGAAGCAAGAGTTTTGAGAATTTTTTCTCATATGTCGAGTAAACTGTAATTCGAAAATGGTATTTGTTTTCTTCATATACTAATTTGAAGTTTATGAAGTAGTTCAAATGATAATAAAATAGATTTCTGTGACTGTTTTGGTCCTCGACATCTTTGAAGGCGATTAAAATATGGAAAAAACGAAGACTATTGAAATTAGTTAGTTATACCAAATTTTGCAATTTACTTAAATGTTTTGTTAAGGCCCTCCAGGGATGAAACACTTGTCTACTTAGTAGAATCTTTAGATTTGAGTTCGAATTGTGCAGAAGGCTTATCGGTTTTTTTTCTTACCAATCTGCGCTTAAGGGTTCGAATACCTAGGTCACAGGAATGTTTGGATACTTTGAAAAACCGTGGTGCAGCATGAATTCAGTTGTCTTTGTTTCATAAAACATAAAAAATGGCTCATTAAACCTTTGCACTGGACATTTGTACAAGCATTTTAACGATGGCAATTATTTGCATACAAAAGGTTAAACACTGGTAAGATAGAAAATAGAGCACCCGTGATTTCTGACGCGTCAACAGTTGTCCCTCATGAGGAGTGATAGAAAGTGTGGTAAGCTACTGACATCCGAAAGCTCCACTGATCTTTTATCTATTCTATTTCATCTATGTTCAATAATTTTTTATGTAAATTGCTTCCTTGAGTTTTTTTTTCATTCCAATGTTAATTATAATGGTATGAATTATAATTTTAATATAAATGTACCTTTTAATGCCAGTCACATAATAAATAATAAACTTTGTTCGAAATTGCAATATCCTGGTTTGAAACTGATGGGTAGAATTGAATATTTTGTTCTTCTAAATACAAGATTTAATAGAATAAAATCATGTAATAATTACTAATTTCTATAAATTACGATGAAAGAATTAATTTAATCTATATAATTAAACCATTAATTTGTATTATTAAATCTTAAATTTACATTATTAAACCATTAATTTGCATTATTAAATCTTAAATTTCATTATTAAACCATTAATTTGTATTATTAAATCTTAAATTTACATTATTAAATCATTAATTTATATTATTAAATAATTATTTTATATTATTAAATCATTAATTTATATTATTAAATCATTAATTTATATTATTACATTATTAATTTGATTGCGATTATACTTAACTTATATGTAAGAGAATTGATCAAATCCCTATCATAAACCTGAAAACCAATCCTGAGAAAACCCAAATCGCGAAATTCTAAACCATTAACGTAATTACAATATTATATTGATATAATGTTATGTATATTAATTTGTCGCTTTATATTAATTATACTAAGGAAGTTTGTTAATTACATAAGATATTGCCAATTAACCAACAGATCTAATGAGTTAAGATCAAGAGCCATATAAAAAAAAAAAGGACATCCCGTATTTTGATAAATTAAAGAAATTATATAAAGATTTTGTTTGAATAAAGAAAAAATTTATGTAAATAATTACCATAAAGGATTAGTATAATATGTCAAATTTATATGCAAAACAAATTGTTTGTGATCGCCATATAAATCCAAATTTGTTGCAAAACTGTCAAATTCCACCAAAAAAAAACATTGAATTTTTTTTTGTATTTATGTATTGTAAATAATGTATTGCGTGTAATGTTGTGTTCAAATATAAACAGGTATAAAAGTTATAATTTATACGTTTTAGTTGTTTGAAATAGGAATATATATTTTATGTAGGGAGTGATTTAAAATTAACACGTATCCCGAAAACGATGTTCTTCATGCATATAACGACGTAAATAATTACTGGGAAGTGTATGAATATTAATGCCATTAAGTGACATTTAAAATAATTATTTAACTATTATCATTATTATATGTCATGAACAGAGCCATTAAAGCAGTCTACTTCCATAAAAGAAATAATTAATTATTATTATTACTATAAACTAATAATTATATATATTTTATTTTTTACTACTTCTTCGAAGATACATACCTTTTAATTATTACTAATTTTTTACGGTTTGGCCAGTAAATAATTATACTTACAAAATGAAAATACAGCTATAAGTACGGTCGTGCTTTGCAATTACTGTTAAAGAAATATAAATTACACTTATTATATATAATTAATTTACAATTTTAAGAGAGATTTATAAAATAATAAGCATTAGTCTCTCGCGAAATAGAAACGGTGTTTAACAAATAATATGATTAGCTAAATTCCCAACACTGGAATGACATTGCCGTTTATATTTCTATTGCTTAAGAGTTGCGTAAGAACGCTGATAATTTTAAATAATTTAAATATATATAAATTTACATTTATAAATTATACTTAATTTTGTAAAATTTACGACAATCCGCTGCGTAGTTGGCTTAACTATTCCAGGATATAAATTCTCAAGAGTATGTGTAATAAAATTTATTAGAATTTCCATTCTTCTAGATTTTGCAATCGAATGTTGAAACTGAAACCTGAATTAAAGTAAATTTATTATTTAAGCTACGAAAAACAATACCCTTAATAAATTACGTTTAAATAAATCTAGAAGTTGTATGAAATTTATTAGCAGCAAATTTGTATTTCTTTACTTTGTGCTAACAATTTGAAGAAAAATATTTATATTTCGTTAAAATTATTATTTTCTAATTCAAAGTGTTCAATTTGTTCCATTTTTTTGTTTAGTAGGTTTGTTGCTTTTGTTTCTTCTTTTTCGTTTTGCATCTTTAAGATATTTAATTATTAAGATAAATGGAAGGATCTTTAAGATAATTTATCTTTAAGATAACTAGAGAAAAAAAGTTAATGTTTTTACAAAAGATTAAAAAAAGTAATAACTTTTTCAAAAAATTACTAAACAGAAAACAAATTTCTAAAACGCAAACGTTATTCTCCATTCAGTAGATATAATACCGTTCTAAAGCATTTCGTGACACAATAATCTGAAATTACTATTTTCGTTTCGCAGTAAATTTACCAAAATTACATTATATGATTCTTCCCTCTTTACTCTGCCATATGCGCTTAGTGATCGCTGGAAATTACTCCCTTGTCCTTTGCTACACGAAAAATTGCTGCATTTGTTTATCTAAATTAGTCTTTTAAGATTTTGAGTCATAATATTCTTCTTCTGCTGGGGCATCGCTTGCCTGCAATCTTTCCTTGCAGGATGATGTGAAGAAAGTTATACTGCGATGCGTAAATATTATGATATGTGATTACAGAAATCGAGTTACAGATGTTTTAAAGACGTAAGAACTAATCCGAACGGAGAAGTGGAAAGTTCAAGAATAAGACCATTTAAATTTTGATAAAACCTCCATATATAAAGTACTTCAATAAACAGACATGACCTTTGCTATGCATATCGAATGTATTATGCAGTATATTGTAAGATATTATTAACTTTCTCATGATTAATATAATTTCAAAATAGTTAGAACAGGAAACAGCGGGGCATGTTTTTTTCTATTTTTTTTTCGTAGGGAAATGCGATGGATAATAGGTTTAACACCCATGTTTTTCAGATAAAAAATTGGAGCTTTTTAAGTATAGAAGAAAAAGAGACAACGCCCTGTTCTGGAGTCGAACCGTGACCCTCCGTATGAATCGGGGTGCCCTAACTAGCTCGGCCACCAAGACGCGACCGCTGCTCTCTTTCTTCAAATATAGGGTTTGTAAGATATTACTACCTTTCTTAGAGTCAACACAACTTCCAAACGATCAACACGTAGTCACTATGGCACGTTTTGTTTTGCATTTGTTTTTGTATATATTTATTTTGAAAATATATAATTTATTATTTTAAATATTTATTTATTTAAAAGAATACAAAAAGTATGCCTCGGCTGCTTCTTGTGTTGATCATTTGGAAATTTTGCTAACCCTGAGAAGAGTAATAACATCTTACAAACCTTATATACGAAGAAAGGGAGCATGTTTCCTATGCCCCGGTAGCTTAGCTGGTTAGGGAACTCTGGCTCATGCGGAGGGTTTTTGGTTCGGCTCCGGGTCATGGAGGCGTCTCTTTTTCTTTTATGTATAAAGCTCCAGTTTTAGTTATAAAACGGGGATGTTAAAAATATTATCCATTTAGTTTATTGTATCTAAAAAAATTTCATAATAAATACACATTTCTTTATAAATAATATGAATCGTAATATACTAAAACATCCCTAATACGATCACCGCCGGTTCCGTAAAAAGTGGAGGCTTAGAGGGGTGGTTTGTGAATGGAGGTAAATTTAGCATTGGGTCTATGGAGGAGGAAGCAAATCTGTTTCCAGAAAAAAAGATTGTTAAGGCAAGTGGTCGTTGAATATAGGTGGTCGTTAAGGATTTTTTCTCTATGTACAAGTCATGTTCATACGGATAAGTATGAACCGGAATTAACGAGAGAAAATAAGCGGAACATCCTTTGAAAAATATTTTATTTATCTAGTAATCATATATATTTATATGTGTTTCATGAATTTTAATGATTTTGTATACAACACATTTCGATGACGATTCATCGTCGAAGTGTTTATACAAAACATTTTGATGATGATTCAGCGTTAAAGTTTTTATACAACAAACTTCGATGACGATTCATCGTCGAAGTTTTTACACAACACATTTCGATGACGATTCATCATCAAAGTTTCTATACAACATATTTCGATGACGATTCATCGTCAAAGTTTCTATACAACGCATATTGATGACGATTCATTACAAAAGTTTCTATACAACATATTTAAATGACGATTCATCATATGAATGTTTATTAAGTCCATTGAAATACGTTGTTGAGAACATTTTCGATGAATTGAGAACCCACGACGTTTTAGAATGTTTAACGAATAAAAAAAAAATCCAAATTTGAACATGGAGATTCACAAGAATTTCGATGTATAGACAGAGATATTTGATATGTAGAAGTCCTGTTATAATTCCAAGACTATCATTTATTATATAACAAAAGAAAATAATAAATAACCCTACGAGATATCTTCACTGCCGCATCACGTGTCATACAGAGAAGCCGAACTCAAGGCATCTCTTCCCCGTTTTTTTTTCTTATAATTTTTATCTGCTATATCTACTAATCGTTTCATAGACGCATTAAATTAATAGAATTATTGCATATCTATATTCATTCCAATGAATATTTGTTTTATATTTCTGTTTTCAAATTAGAAATTTATTATTTAATTGTTTTATTTTTCGTTTTTTTTTGCGATTAAATACTTACCCTAGTCAACGGCTGTTGTGGTTTATGCTCATTTTTGATATATGGGCAAAACTAGGGCCCCCGTAACAATAGGGCAAAGCATTAGCTGCCATTTTGTTGTACACTTCCGGTTTCATAACGCAACGTTTACTATTGGAAAATTAGTAGTTCATTTTCTTCTTCATACAGAATCTGTTGTAAATCTAAATATGCTATATTTATTTCTCGAGTGATTAGAACAATTCCCAGCGGAACACTCACCCATTTCACCTTATTTTATTAAAAATAACACACTTGGAAATCACTCAACTTTAACGCAGCAGTGAATGAGATCACGTGATACCATGGCATCAAAATGGTGGATTGCGCCAGCTCCTTTTTTAGTAGTCTTAGGCAAAACTGCTCATTGATTCATCCAACGAAAGATTTGGCGTATCTGAAACAGTTGTATTCCAATACACTATGAAGAATTCGTGGACAGTTCATCAATTTAAATGTTTCATGCTAATTAAAGAAACTGGTAATTAAATTAGATATTTCATTTATTTATAAAACTATTTAAGCCGTATGAATCCAATTATTACTACAAAGGTGTTAATTATTTAATTGATTTAGTGAATTTATTATTATCACTGAGGTTATTACCCCATCTTCTCTTTAATTTGCAATTTTCCTTCTGGTCATCGCATGGTAATTTACGCTGGATATTTGAATCTTTCCTTAATGAAGATGATATATATATGCACAAGGTATCTAGGGGCGCTTATCCCCTACAGAAGAAAGGCTCACCCTGGAAGACAAAAATTACAAATAAATATGTAGCATTGCGATGGCATTGGGCAATATCCTTCCTAAATCTCGAGGTTAACTATACCAATACGTAATACAATGTATGAATGTGCAACTGACCTACAATTTTCAAAAATATGCACAATTGTTGTGAAAATATACGTAATATACATTATTATGAAGACAAAAATACAAATAAATACGTAGCAGTGCGTTGGCATTGGCAATATCCTTCCTAAATCTCGCGTTAACTATACCAATATGTAAATACAATGTATGAATGTGCAACTGACCTACAATTTTCCAAAAATATGCACATTGTTGTGAAAATATACGTAATATACATTATTATGAAGACAAAAATTACAAATAAATACGTAGCATTGCGATGGCATTGGGCAATATCCTTCCTAAATCTCGCGGTTAACTTACCAATTGTAATACAATGTATGAATGTGCACTGACCTACAATTTCAAAAATATGCACAATTGGGTTGTGAAAATATACGTAATATACATTATTATGAAGACAAAAATTACAAATAAATATGTAGCATTGCGATGGCATTGGGCAATATCCTTCCTAAATCTCGAGGTTAACTATACCAATACGTAATACAATGTATGAATGTGCAACTGACCTACAATTTTCAAAAATATGCACAATTGTTGTGAAAATATACGTAATATACATTATTATTACTTTATTAGAACTTTACTTTTATATACACGTAAACTACGTTTTTCTAATCACATGAGCATGGGCGTCGTTTAGGGAGGGCATGGGGTCAGTTGCCCCCATGGAGTTGAAATATATGCAATATTTTTAATACATTTAAAAGTTAAATTGGCAATTTGCTTCTGGTTAATATTGGCAAAAAAATGCCCTTTGATTTGCCTTAACGACGCCCTTATATAAGATTTCCATGATTAGTTAATGGAGGAATAATTACATGGCAGACCTTCGACTCTTATACTCCGTAGTAGAATCCATTTTTGGCTTATGATAGCTGGATAAAAGAAGGTCATCCGCGCCTTCAGTCTGAATTTGAACCAGGGACTTCTAGCTTATCGTCTCAGTGCTTTGACGGTTGTACATCCGAATACAGCCATGTATGGCTTTTTTCTTTCATAAATATGTTTATTAAATTGATCTCCATTTAATTACTTAAATGAGCGTATTCAGAAATCAATCACTATGATTGAATCTGGCATTGTATAATGGTTTCCATAAGACCCTATTTTTAGCTATTAATATCCAGAGAAAACTAGATCATAACGCACTCACTCTAAGTTCTAGAGTGAAACATGAAAAAGTGGAGGCTCAAGCAATCGCATTAATTGGTCCTTCTACATCCTTCTTTAATTACTTAAACGGATTCCTTTGGTGGACATATGACAAAAATGGGGTCAAGCCACTGGGATGTTAACCAAGTGGTCACTAGTTTGCATTCATCCCAAGTGTATGGCAATTATTCCCATACGTTGTGAGACAAAATCAAGATCTTAGATAACCAAAAAAAAAAAAAGAGATGAAATTCTTAACCGCAAGCAAATATTTTATGCAAGAATTAATAAATTTGTGTTCATGAATTTTAATAATTAAAAATTATTTGACTACGTCACTTTTCTTTCGTCTTACATAATGTCTTTCAATTCTTTATGAGAGGTTACGTATCATTAACTTGTGATTATGATCCTCCTGGGATAGATAGTTAGCAGGTTTAAATTAGAGCTAGTTAAAATAACTTTACTTTAACGCTCCGTTAGTTTCGTTTAGGAATCCCTTTCTTTGACAACCACTTGTCATTTTCGCATTTAAAGAGCGATAGCAGAAACATTTAAACATCTCTTTAATTATGTGTAAGGACCCTGAATAGGAAGTATACAAGGATTATCTTAAAAATTCTTTTATCTTATAGCAATAAAGAAATGCGATTTTTTGCCCCAGTTTTCCATCATCACTTAAAATTTTCATTTTTAAACACTCTGAAATATAAAGATATTATTTACGTACGTAAAAAATACCGCCAAACCCCTCATTAGTGGTCACTCACCGCACAGAAAATTTTGTCCGTAAGAGAGGGGTGACCGTGGAAAAAGGGGGCATTCTCAAATGGCTGAAATATTTCATTTCAATCATTTAAATAATTCATTTCGAAACTTATGTATTTTTAAGCACATAAAACAAGTTCAAGATAACGAATATAACCATTCGTTGACTATAACAAGTAAATTTACAACAAAACGTTAAATATTAAAATTTATTTGTCTTGGAAAAAAATTTACCACTAGCTGTTTGGAGCGTTTTATTCACCAGCTTCTCTTTCGCAATGTCTTTTCAATTGAGACGTTAAATTCACCATTTTTCCGTCGTTATGCTTACGTACTAGCCGAGTGAACGAAAATAATAAATTTGAGTTCTGGTAATTTTACATTATATATGACTTATTTGTTATTGAAGTCTTTGTTAAGTATTAGTCAGTTGAATCGACGAGTCCGAGTCAATTGCTACTCTTTATTTAATGGGAGAGAAAAATTTCCTCAGCTCTTATTCTGTTTATACTTAGTTTTCTGTTGTGGAAAACGCGGTGAAGGTCGAAGTAATTAATTTTTGTTCGTATTTTGTACGTACGGATTTTGTCCATCAAAGTTCGTATTTTATCTGTACAGGGGTTCTTGTCTAATGGAATGAATCAACAAAACGGTGTTCGCATTCTTATCTGAGGGTGACCGCTAAGCAAGGGTTTGAAATACATTATTGTAAATCAGTTTCTAGAGGGGATTTTTTATCTGACCATAAAAGCGGGGTGACCGTATCTGAGGGTTGTCCGTTAAAAGGGGTGTCACTCTACGTTTTTCTTGTTGTTTTCAAGTTCTTCCTGGAGATCTATCAATGAACGATTGGGGAGGGGCTAACGAAGCGTGGCGCGTTTCTGATTGGGTCATCCCTTTGCGTTGTTGCTGTGGTAGCACGGTTACCTAACGCGCTGTTAATCCGGGTTTGAATCCCAACTGTGCTAAGAGAAATACTTACCGATTAACTGTCCACTGTAGTCCGGGGATTGGCTCCCTAGGTGGTCAGAGGTTCGGATTCTTCGGGAAAATGTAGGTCCACTAACCTACAGTTGAAGAACCTGCGCTCTACAGCGGAAGAATCTAGGACGGCTAAGAAGATGATGAGAACCAATCCTATAGGAAGAAGGAAAGTGGGATGTCCTAGGAAAAGATGGCGTGGAAGGACATCTGCGAAGAATGGGTGTAGGAGAATGGCAAAGAAAGTCCTTGGATAAAGTCGTCCATTCTACTCTATCTAAGGCCTTCGTTATAAAAACTTATTTTATAAATAAGAGAATACGAATCATATTACAGTAAAACCTCCCCAAGGCGACCACAGTCAGTTCTGTGAAAAAGCGGTCGCTCAGAGAGGTGGCCTGTGAATGGAGGTAAATTTATCATTGGGTCTAGGGTGGAGGGAGAAAATCTGTTTCCAGAAAAAATGGTTGTTAAGGCAGGTGGTTGCTGAATAGAGATGGTCGTTAAGGGAGGTTTTAATGTATATACCAAGTTATGTTCATACGGATAAGAATAAATCGGAATTAACGGAGAGAAAATAAGCTGAACGTTCTTTGAAAAACATCGTATTTATCTAGTAATCATATACATTTATATGCGTATAATGAAAGGTTAATGTAATTCTACACGACACATGCGTTAAAGAGGTCTAGGTCTTGCAGGGACTGTAGCGCCAAAGAAGAAGAAACTACAGTGACGCACCGATAACTCATTCTACAGTGCTATTAGCTCGGGTACGACTTCCAGTGATATCGTAGGGCGCGTACCGTTTTTCTACCCACCGTAGTTCGGGGTTGATTTTCGCGGAGACCGAGGTCAGGATTCCTCAGAATTCTGTGAGCCTCGATGAAGGATGATCGTTGCTGTCCTTGCGCCATGCAAACACGAACGAACGAAGCGGTTATAAGGATGCAAACATGCATACCTTGGATTCGAGTATACATTCACTCACGGGTCAATGGCTTTTTAAATAGTAACGATATTTTTAATACAGTAAAGCCTGTCGGTAACGATACTACCTATAACGATAATCTGTGTTTGACGATATTTTTTCTCCGGAATCGACTGATATAGGGTGCATCAGGTTCAGCTAAGGCTCCTAAGAAAGGAAGCTGGCGCATACCTCCATTTTGATGTCCACGTTATGGTTACAAATTGTATTTATTGGCGACATTTTAAAAGTTGCGCCAATGTTTACATTAGTCGGATGATTGCGCGCTGCTGATTATTTTTATGCCGAAATGGCGATTATTTCGCCAAAGTGGAAAACTTTTATCGTTAAGATAAATGATATCGAAAGTGTACAACAAAATGGCGGATGATGCGTCGGCCTAATTCTAGGGGCTTTAGGTTCAAATATAAGGATGAATTACCTATAAAGACAATTTTTTCTGTCCCTAGAATATCATTATAGCTGGAGTTCCACTGTATAATGATGAATATGATGATGATAGCGGTATTGATATCCAACTTCTGAACATCAGTAATACAGTTGAACCTCGTTAATACGAACACTAAAGGAGACAGGAAATCTGTTCGTATTAACACTAATTCGTATTATTCGAAAAGAATGGGGGTGGGGGGGGGATCTTATTACTAAGTTATTTATTCGATTTTTGGTTACCATATACGCATTTTGTTCTTATATGGGCATAAAGGTTCTCATATGGACGCCATTGTCAGGGTTGTCAATGTTTCGTCAGCATATGCATATAAGTGACATTCATATGCTTATAAATTGTCATGCACATGCTTATAAGTGTCATGCATATTCTTATAAGTGTAATGCGCATGCTTATAGCTGTAATGCGTATGCTTATAACTGTAATGCATATTCTTATAGGTATAATGCATATTCTTATAGGTATAATGCATATGCTTATAAGTGTAATGCATATACTTATAAGTGTCGTACACTATATTATATCTAACTTTTTGATTGCTATCTAATTCTCAAAAGGTTTATCGCTATATAATTAAAGTAAACGAAGTAGGCAACATAATGTGGTAAAGTAGGTAGTAGCGAAATTGCTGGAAAGTTAATATGAATCTACTCAATAGAAATTAAATGCAAAAAGCTCAGAATTATCTTAAATAAATCGAAAAAATAACTCCCAAAACGATAAATAAAAACATGTAATTTTAAGGTACAGGCATACAATTTGGAGCGCATTGTAAAAGAGATTGAGAGAGAATGATTAATTTTTCGAAGTAATTTATTAATATAAATATTATATGATATCCAAGGCGTGAAAATTTAGGTCTATCAGGGCCCTCCCCCCCTAGCGAAACATAATAATTCGAGGAAAATCAAATTGAAATCATCTCCTTAAGAAATGTTAAGAAGAAATATCGAGCTTCAAATTATTACTCAATTAAATATTCCAAGAAATTTTGATAGCAACTGAATGATTAATTTTGGAAATGTTTACTTTCGGAAAATATAATTTAGTTTGTAAAATTTGAATAAATAATTTCATATGCAGATGTTTGGAAACTGGGAATTTCATAAATGGTAAATTAATATTCAATAGGAATACATAATTAATATTTTACGTCTTATATACAAAATTATATAAAATTTGGTATGTAATTATTCATTAATTTGAGATATAAATTTTGAAGTAAAACCGCCATGACTTTGACTTCTCTGCGTGTCATAAAATGAGGCAGAAAAGATATTCGTAGGAGCGTTTATTTTTTATTATAATATTAATTGTCATAAGTTCTTCCACTAAATGATTTACAATCTTTCGTTCCGAGGACTTATATTTCAGTTTTGAACATAAAATTGAACTAAAGATCTATATCTAAGTATTTTTAATAAACGAATAAGGTTCAAAATACTACTTTTATTGCGTTTTAAAAAATTATTTACAAAAGTTGGAATTTATTGTACAAAACGTACAAATTTTATAATCTGTAGAACAAAATTATGTAAATGAAGGGTAGCAGAGCTTTTCTAAAACGTGTTAAAACTTTCGATGAGACGTCAAAAGCTACGTTTAATAACGCTGTTTATAATATTTAATTCTTATACAGAGGTTTTGCTAATTTCAAAAATTTCTAAAAATCCTGATAATCTCAAAATCAGCACATTTCAAATGTTACATAAAAGTTGATGTATGCCTGCTAATTAATCAGCACATTTCAAATGCTACATAAAAGTTGCCTGCTAATTAATCAGCACCTTTCAAATGCTACATAAAATTTAATGTATGCCTTCTAATTAATTAACACATTTCAAATGCTACATGAGATTTAATGTATGCCTGCTAATTAATCAGAATATTTCAAATATTACATAAGATTTAATGTATGCCTACCATTTATGCATCTATTTATTAAAGTCCACAATTTATTTATGTATTTATTAATGTATAGCATTTATTTATGTATTTATTAATGTATAGCATTTATTTATGTATTTATTTATTAATACCTATCCCTTATTCGTGTATTTATTAAAGTCTTTCATTTATTTAGGTTTTTATTAATGCCTACAGTTTATTTATGTAGGCTTGTCTATTACATATTGACATTTTCTTTTCCTCCTTGACACACACAATATCTTTGCTAAATAACCTACATAACATAAAAATTAACAGTAAAGCTGCGCCTAATTTGGGTTGGGTAGAACTGAAAAATATTTTAAGAATCTTGTGTCCTTTGGATTTATCAACACCCACAGGACGAGTGCATAACATAAAGCCAGAAATGAGTGATGCAATTTCTGAAATTTTTTTTTCCAAAAAGACGCTAAAATAAGGAGAACGAAACATGAAAAAACAAAGCCTTAAGAGACAAAAGGTAAACCTTTGAAGAGCTTGGAAGATAGATTTATCTTTCTTTTTTTTTGTTTGTGGTTTTACGGCTCAAAGACTACAATGGTCATGCTGCGCCGGGACCTACTGTTTTCCGAGGAATCCGAACCTCTTAAGGCCTAGGGAACCAAACCCCGGACTACAGTGAGCAAATTTCCCCCCCCCAAATCCCCACCACCACCCCCGATCCTTTTCAAGTCAATTTTCCGGTTCTCCAGTTTGAAGGTGGCTGTATAGACTAATTCAAAAAACAGAATGAAATTTTCAAATAATAAACAGCATGCAAAGGGGCGCTTCCTTTCCAAATTTCAAACAGATAACTACTCTCCTTTTTGAGCTGCGAGTCGCCGGAAAAGCCCGTTTTTGAAAATTTTCAAACATTCAAATTCTTGTGCGTTAAAAGGGCATGGAAATAACAACTCCAGTTATTTTGAGGTACCACACTGAGACAGAGAACTAACATATAAAAAAATGTAACATTGATATCTCTTCCCTTTCATAAGAAAATTGTTTTCAAAAAATGATTTCAGCGATATTTCGGTCATTATCACATTACTCGGAATCTTTTTTAAAAATACCCTAAAACTTTAAAACTTACGTGATGTAGGTAAACAAACAACGTAAATTTTAAATCTTTTTGAATATTTGATTTATCTTTGCTGCTTAATAAAATACATGCGATTTTGTAAGTACTTGATTTTCGCAAAACCGCACGAAATCTTGTTTTTCCGATGCCTGTTGCCAAAATAAAAAAAAAAAATTTCAATTGGTTTTTGATTTTCTTTGCATATATGTTTCAGCATACAAAGTATGAAAGAAATCAAAAATGGTCGAGTGATCCCCATTTTTCGAAATTCTGTGCAATGACCCTATAGTTATATAGAGCCATATTTTTTCTATATAGTAAAATGAAATTTGAAAAAATTGCTTTATTTTAAACATATATTTTTTTTTAAATTAAAAAATCTGCGAAATTTTATCTTTGCGGAATAAAAGTAAATTAATTAATTAAATGGATTATTAATCATGTAATTAATTATAAACGCTATCAATTATAAACAGTAAGTTTGTATCAAAATAATATCCATAGTTGTTATTCTGATAATGTATTACGAAATTTAGCAAGGTGTTCTAGAATTCTCGTTTAATAATTCTTGTTCTTAAATTTTAAAATTTTTGCTCTTGAGTTCTAAAATTCTTACTTTTGAATTCTAAAATTCTTGCTCTTGAATTCTAAAAATTTTGCACTTTAATTCTAAAATTCTTGCTCTTGAATTCTAAAATCCTTGCTCTTGAATTCTAAAATTCTTGCCCTTGAATACTAAAATTCTGGCTCTTGAATTCTAAAATTCTTGCCATATTGAATTTTAAAATTCTTGCTCTTGAATTCTAAAATTCCTGATTCTATATTTAAGGCTTAAGAATGGCAAATAACTTCAGTATTTACCAAATTCACCTAATGAAATATCACCTAAGTGTATTTAAGATTGTATATCAGATTGAAGTTGCATTTGTTAACTCGTGTTCCACTGGAAATTACCAAAAATGAAGCTTGTTCTTGTTCTTTTGTGTTTTTTAAACCTACTTCTTCTCAAATACAATAAGATGACAATTTTTCTGAAAGCCAATATGAAACTGACCCTATAATTGACCTTGAGATTGTGATCTTAAAACGACATCACTTTACAACAATAATGGCCAATTAAAATTGGGCGAAGGCCAGACTTGTAATTTTTTATAACTGTTTTTTTTAATCGAATGTTAAAAACACAGATACAAGCAATTAATTATGATTTTATTCATATACTAATAATTGTGTTTTTCTCTATAAGGCACCGTTGCCAAGTGTAAGAAATTAAATTATCTACAGTAATTATAAGATGTGAAATAAAAATTCGCATTATTGCTAGTTGCTAAAACTTTAATTGTAAAAGTATGTCGCCAGGTTGTTACAATGGCAACAGCCAACAAGCCCGTGTTGTGAAGGTCACATCACAAGTTATTTGTTTTTATGTTATTTACAATTTTCAAATGAATGAATCATTATATGGAATTCATCGATTTATTTATCATCGACGATCATCAATAGTTTTCTGTAATTCATCGATTTATTTATCATCGACGATGATCAATAGTTTTCTGGAATTCATCCATAATTATTGACTCTGATATGACCGATAACTCAGAATATCATTTACTGTAACAGAATTTATATTCTATCGATTAAAACAATCAATATATCATATTTAATTGATTAACAGTTTCTTGAAAAATATTGATATTTAATTTTCAGAATAAATATTTTGATAGATAAATAATCATCAAACCCTAATTTGGAAAATCATGCCAATTGAAAATAAATCGATTAATTAAAAACTAAATAAATTGATCACCGAAACGTTACAGATAATAAATAATGAAAAATAAATTAATATTCATCTAATTTAAAAATGCATTAACATCGAACCAAATTTTTGAAAAGGCTTTGGTTATATGAAATACTTTACTTCTGGCGTGATGGAAAAATCCTACTAGAAAGCATAAGGAATTTTATAGATACAAACTCAGTAAAAACGTGGCGATTTTATGGGTTCATGCTCAGGAAAAACGTGAAAACATTTTATTCTTCATAATTATATTGACTTAGTGTCGTTGAATGTCTGGAGACTGCACTCTCATTTTAAAAGGTAGAGAGCGGCATTCCCCCAAGTTACATTCACGATAACTGCAGACTGTAGCACCACCTACTAACAAATTAATTCCATTGAAGATTCAGCCTCTATATCCGTTCTGAAGATAGAGCAGGGTTCTATAATTAACATTCATGATAAATGAGGACTGTAGCGATACACGTTTTTTTTCCTCTCGAATGTCTAACTGAAGCGCCACATAGTGCCGAATAAAACTTTCACATAACGCACAAAATAAAATATCACAAAATTAAAATAAAATAAGCATTGCATAGTTTAAATCTTACACTTGTATTTGATATACAGTTATAGATTAAAATTATTCCACATATTTTCCTCCCTCCACCTTTTTTTCAGCGCGATATAAAATGAAATTTTCATAGTAAGCAATTTCATTTTACAATATGTTAGTTGGAGTTCCTGGATATTTAATACAACTCGAGTTACATTCGATTCTTCAAGTTACCCAATGGACCAACTAAGACGCAGTAAGTGTAACTCAAGTTGCAAAAGAAGTGCCAACCAGAATTTTGGAAAGCTCAATATCGCAAAGTGGAAAACGCATATTAGACTATATAGTAGACTATAGACATATTAGTACATATAATACATGTACTGTAGAGATGTTAGTACTACATATAGTACATGTACTGTAGACATATTAGTACATATAATACATATACTGTAGACATATTAGTACATATAGTACATGTACTGTAGACCTATTACTACACAGAGTACACGTAAGGTAGATATATTAGTACATATATTACATGTACTGTGGACATATTAGTACATATAGTACATGTACTGTAGACATACTAGTACATATAGTACATGTACTGTAGACATATTAGTACGTATATTACATGTACTGTGGACATATTAGTACATATATTACATGTACTGTAGACATATTAGTATATATGGTACATGTACCTACTGTAGACATATTAATACATATAGTATATGCACTTACTGTAGACATATTAGTACATACAGTAGATATATTAGACTGTACAGTATCTCTTTAATCCGAAATAATCGGGACTGAGACCTGTTCCGATTAACCGAAATCATTACCACAGACATTTACTGTAAGCTATAATTGTTTGATGTGTGTGTTTTTTGATGTGCGCACATATTAGATAAAAGACGATGGGCAGGCGACGGAAAAATTCGCCTTCTTTTATGGGAAATTTCAATTTGTTGGCAACACACTCTGTGCCGTTTGTTTACGTCTTGTCAGTCTTTAGCACGTAACAGATAAAAGACGATGGGCAGCCAACGGAAAAATTCGCCTTCTTTTATGGGAAATTTCAATTAGTTGGCAACACCCACACTGCGCTGTTTGTTTACGTCTTGTCAGTCTTTAGTACGTAACAGATAAAAGACGATGGGCAGGCAACGGAAAAATTCACCTTCCTTAGTGGGAAATTTCAGTTAGTTAGCAATACACACCTTGCTGTTGGTTTACGTCTTGTCAGTCGACTATACGTGTTCACACGTAACAGATAAAAGATGATGGACAGGGAATGGAAAATTTCCTCTAATTTTATAGTTGGATTATATAGTTGGATTCAAAATATTTCAATTAGTTGGCAACACACACTGCACTGTTTGTTTACGTCTTATCAGTCGGCTACAATTGCAGCCGACTGAAAAACTAATCAACCGGATTTTCGGATTAGCGAGGTTCCAACTAACGAAACTCTACCGCATTTATAGAGATGGAGGATATGTGGAAAAATTTGGACTGCACATTAAACAAAAATCAAACGTTATAACTATCCAATAGCGCATTTAGACTTCGTATCTTTATTTAAAAAGCTATTGACGTTAAGAAATGCACAAGGGCTTTTTTGAAAGTTATACATTGTCCCTGGGTATTGCGATAAATATCATTTAACCTCTCCCTAAAAAATTATGGATTAAATAATTATATTTAAAATACATATAATCTGGTAAAATACACCCAAAAAGCCAATAAAATTTGTCATGTAATTCCATAATAGGCATAAAAGTGTTTCCGTACGCTATTCCATTATTTTTGTTTCACGTTAGTAGGAGTGTCCAAGCTATGTCAGTAGGGCTTAAATGGGACTGGAGCCTGCTGGAGCTTGGATTCGGAACTTTTCCATTTTTGGTGATTATTTTAAAATTAGCCGGAGTCCCTAATGGTTCATGAATTGCCAAAAAGGTCGTGAAAATGAATTTGTGATTAGTGTCATGTATTTTGTTGTCCAGAAAAATGGACATAAACAATTGATATGATTTATCGATTCTTTTGCAGCCATTTGATTTTTTAATCGATGTATCATAATATTAGGGCTCCTTCACTTTTTTTTTGTTAGAAATTAAGCCCTGTGTATCAGCAGTAAATGCAAACAGGGTATTGAATAGTTAGAACTAGATAATGCAAAATGTCGTCTGGATAATATTTCCTATGTATATGGTGTAGTTTTCTGTAATGTATAATATTCGAAGATTATAATAGATATATAAATTAGTAGATCTGGCTTATTTTGGTCTAACAAGTGATAGAAATTTACCGGCAGGGAGACTACTGCATTTATAAAGATGGGGAAGATATGTGGAATAATTTTGACTGACTGTTAATTGAAAACACAACGTTAAAACTACACAATACTGCATTTAAACTTCCTACATTTATTTAAAAAGTTAGTAATGTTTAGAAGCGCATAAAAACTTCATGGATGACAGTTTTGATAGCCACCTTTTAGCTTAAATTAGAGCTTTTTTTCCGTAAAAAAGATGCCGTCTCGATTTGGGGCTGAATCCAGTATTCTTCGTATAAATCTGAGTCCCGTAAGCTGCTCGGCTATTGGGACACTAGAACGATGCCCGTTTTCATATACCGGTTTGTAAGGTATTATTACCCTTCCCTGGGTCAATACATTTGACAAAAGGCTAAAACATGAATTCACCATTACATGTTTTTGTCATTTTTTCTTGGGCATTATATATGGATAACAGTTTTTGTGAAAAATGGTTTTCTTAATTCCCTCGGCAACTATGTTCATGTTGTTGAGTTGTTAAGGCACACTAGTTCATACGAAGGGTTCTCGATTCGACTCCGGCCCGGGACGCTGCCTTTTTTAATTCCTCACGACACAAGCTCTAGTTTGAACTAAATCGTGGCTGTTAAAACAGTTATCAATCTTAATCACCACGAAAAATCTATAAACACCTGCCTTGGTGATTTCATCTGTTCATCTATTGGCAAACTATGTGTTAACTTTGAAAATGCTAATAATATCGTACGAGGAATTTGTAAACACCCTGTATAAGTATAATTTATGTAAAATATAGAACATTTATAGTATGTATGATATAACAGCTATATAATATGAATAATATACAGTAAAAACACAAAGTTACGCAAATCCTTAGTACCATTGTGAAATGGAAATCATCATTAAAGTCCTAATAAGAGGAAACCTAAATTTGGCGAATTGCTTCCAAAATGGCGATGTAAGAAACTAAAACATCTAGACGACGGTAAATTGCCCATAAAAGGTTATTTGGCTCGTAATATTTATATGTAGTTTGTAGTTAAACATCAGATAAATGTCACTGGTAATTTGGAGGTAGGTTTACATGAAATAAAGCATAACAAAACCACGTGTTTACATTAACTGATCTACGAGAAAAGAGTTTAAATTTTCTTCAAGTGGAGTTTTAAAGGGAGCGACCCTGGGCGAGTATAATTAGAGAATATTTGTAAAAGATTTATGGAGTATTGATAATAAGGATACAAGGTATAATTATCTATCCCTTTAATAGCTCTATCCCTTTATCTTCATCTTCTTCCATTCTTTTTTTACCCATCTTTTATCTTTTATTTCTTCTCAAGCTTCCCCATGTTGTTCCCTGTTACATTTTTTATTCAATAGTGAGCTTTCAAATCGATGACGTCATAGTCATTTCTTATGCGCAATGTTTAACTGCGCATGAATTCAGGGCCGTTCTGAAAATGTGACAAATTATGTTCTCTTCATCAATATTGCTCCCTTTTTCCCCTCCAAAAACACCGTCATTTTGGAATCCTGTATTCGGGTTTGCATTGAACCATGCAGTTTTACTAACAATAATATTAATTTCAAATGGAACATATTAAGAAGTCGTATATTAAAATTGCAGTATTAATAACAATGAAATAATATAAAGAGCTTTTGTTTAAGAAATAAGCAATGTGAATCCTTCTTTTTTAATTTAGTTCCTTGGGGATGTAAGCACTTAACGAAAGACTTACAACAGATCCAGTATTTTTCCAGTTTCTAAGCATCTTCCTATGTTCGGCTCTCTCTCTCTCTTTCATGTTGCATCCTACAGTTCTTCTTCGTGCATTTTTTGTTTACCTCCTTTTGTCTCACAAACAGGGTTCCTGTAATAAGGATTGCCTCTGAACGGTACTCATCTTCATCGGTGTATTTCCTAGTCAGTTATATTCCCATTGCTTCGATTTTCCTGATCTAGACCCTTGCCCGAGGTTCCTCATTTTCTACTCTTGTTGACCAGGGGACATTCAATTTCGTACGGAGGCCGCTATTGATAACAACATTAATTTGTTAGCATTTTTGTAATCACCAAGGTTCAAAATGCCTAAAGCAAGATTGAATTAGCGTTGCTGAATTCTAGAAAAACCCATTAAAATCATGTTTTTTTTAATAACCGTAAACGCGCTCAGAAAAATGATGAAGTAAATTAAAAACAATATGGAGTAACAAAAATTGTGAAGAATAAATTGTAAAGAAATATTTTGAATGACGGAGAAAGAACTGAGTCAAATATTATTATTATCAATTTACAATTCGAAATCAAAATCTTCGTTTATGAAATTATATTCCAAATAAAACAAAATTTCTAACTCTACAATTCGAAAATTGGTATTTAAAACACTTTTAATAATAATAATAATATTTAAGGTGTTATATGTACAGCGGAACCTAATAAACTGACACCTGAATAAAGTGATGACTTTTTCTAAGAGAGTAGAGATTTAGCCATGCCTATTAGCAGATTTTACTGTATTTGCGTAAAGCTATAAAACATGTTAAGATTAAATCTCTCTCAATGTATTCGTCGACAAAATTAAACTTAAGTGAGAAATGTGTTGATATTCAACCGAACACCCGAAAATGTTGTTGTAGTAAGAAGTGCCGAATACAGTTTTCTCAAAATATTTCAGTTGAATGTAAATATTAGTTCTCTAATCGCTTGAAATTTTATGAAAAACCAACCGAATTTTGAACATAGATATTAATTATTTTTCAGCTAAAGTACTTTCCTTTGTGTAATACACCATTATTCCAAAATTTATGAGCTCAAAAAGGCGCCAACAAGCTCCTATGACATTTGGGACCATGTAGTAAAAGAAAACAAATGTGGTTTTGAATTATAGAACAGTTCTTAAACGTTTTATTATTCATTTCAGGATTAACATTGCAATAGAAAGCTTTATAATAATGCCTGGTTTACCTATCAACCTTGTTTTTCGAACGTTACATCGGAGGGTAGTAAAAAATTAAAAATTTTCAGAGAGAAAAGAGGAAAAAGAAAAGCAGGGGTGGAAGAATTTGAATTATGACATTATATAAGATATTAAATAATCTACACATTGTAAAAACATGCATTATATGGTTGAGGGATTGCAATGTTTGTTCATTTTTGTTCGTCGCTTATATTATTATTAATTAATCAGAAGAGTTTAGTGTACAAATTTGGCGCACAATACGTATCTTTGGCTCAAACTTTGCACTTATTTTTAAATCGACTTTTACATTTCGCTTCATACCAACACAAAGATCTTGTACCATATTTAAACAGCAAAGCCTCGGACCAGTTTCTCTCGTGTGCTGTGTGCTACATTACTTTCTTCTTTCAATACGATGTCTGGATGGATGCCTAATGAACTAGCTTTCAGTCTTCAGAACTTTGTGCTTCAAAAACCACCAATTCCTCATTTCTGTCCTTCATTCCATGAGTTAATATGGAGCTCAGCATGAACGGAGGCTTCAACTGAAGTAAAAAATGATAGTTTAAGGAAACCTTAATAGGGATAAAATGTAAAAGCGAAACATGCTTCTGGAATAGAACCACAAACCTTCGGTATGTCGATACGATATCCCGTGAAATTAGGCTACCCAGAGAACTAATGAATGGTAACATTCTTGCATTTATGTTCTTTACGGAGGCGCCTTTATCATTAAAGAGTAAATCAATCAAATTTTATTAATTCAGCTCAAATGGGGCTCATACAGTCTTAAAAGAAAAAAAGGGTCATACACCAGGGTTGATGTAAACCAGCGGTATTTAATTTAGTGTCCCACTTCTGTGAATATTAAGTTGCTAATCAGCCCTGCAATCTAATTAAATGAAATTAACTGAACAACCCCCAAACTTTCCTTTTTCCTAGAACGTTAAATTTACTTTTGATTATAATTTTCTTAATTTGGTTATTCTTCAATGAAGTGAAAAAGATAGACACTTTTGGGTAATATTCTGACCAGTTCTAGCAAAATAGTCAATTTTATTAGCCAATAACTGCGCGTCAAAACAAAATGAAAAACTTGTGTCAACAACTCAGCGTCAGAAATCTTCTCGCTTAGTTGGCTAATGATAAAGGGTTATAAAAACATAATTATGAGCAATTAATCGTTAATTTGTTCGCTTGTAATGACCCAATCCGCGTAGAAACGGCGTTATGAAGCACGTGGAATAATGCTCCATAAAAATGGCTAAAATAGGCCGATTCTGGCTATAAACTGGTCAGAAATAGAACTGAACATTTACTTTGTATATATGGCAGATAGTAATTCTCTCCTCCTCTCCATTCTCCTTAACACAGATCAACTTGTAGATACTATAATAATACTTGCACATAAAAGTTCAATTTTTTCTGAGATTGAAGCAAACAATAGAACTAAAATTTTGGTCAAAGTATTGGGGAGGAGAGAGGAGTAGAAATCTGCTCGCTGGTAAAATGTTTGACGTCATTGGTGGGGTGTCGAGGCCTGGCTAAGTTTTTAAAAGTGTTGGTTCTAACATTGTAAGTATAACTAGGAAGTTTCTGAAAGCCTCCAGAAACCGAGCAACTGAGCGAATAAGGTGAATGTATTAAGGATTTTACTTTGAATTGTGGTTAATTTATAAATCATACTATATTATTATATATATATATATATATTCAAAAAATATATTTTTCCGCAGAAATCTATTTATTATTTTTAAATATCGAATCCATGTGGAAATATATATATCTAACTAAACGTATACTAAAATCATATACATCATTTATACTGCAGCTCATTTATGAATATCGATATAATAATTATAAATATTCATATTTACAATTATTTTATGACTATAAAGATTCTCATTTATAAATATAGATTAGATAAAAAAATTATAAAAATATACTTCAATATATATATGCTATTTATACCGCGTCGGACACCATATTTTTGAAAAAATATATCGTCGCAATACATTTACTTCAACCATCTTGGGTAACGACTAGCTAATAAAACAATTTTTCCTCAAACAAATAAATAAATAAATAAATAAATAAATAAATGAATGAATGAATGAATGAATAGCATTATAAATAAAAACTCTAAATAGAACTAATGTATTATACTCATCGGTGTATGGGAATCTCATTCAATTGGTTAATGAATTACAAATATCCTAAGTCTAAAATTAAAAAAAATATTAACAGAAATTCAGTTAGAATTACGGAAAGAATCTACCCTTCCTTCCCATGTAAGGGCTCTATAGTGGTGGCCATATAAATATTTCTAGAGGGTACTGAGAAAAATTATTACCCCCTTCAAGGCCGTAAAACATTTTAGCAAATGTTCAAAGTACTAAAATACTGCAAAAATAAGTACTACTGCTTGACAATTAGTAATGAGCTAAAAAGTACCTTATTTTAAAATGTGACTGTAAAACTTTTGAAAGTAAATGCATAGCAGAATCAGGTAAATCAAATTTTTAAACAACGACTGGAGGGAGGTGGGGGGGGGGTTCAATCCTCCCCCCAACTCCTATAGGAACCCATGCTCTCCGCAATAAGGTCCAGCTTCATATCTCTGCCAAAAGATCTAACCTAAAGCTTAAAATATGAAAACTAATACATTATTAATTTAATTAGATGTAATTATATTCTTTATATATTCTGTATTTATTCCTTACACTTACACTATATACCACACAATATATATCTCAAATTGGGTTGAAGAAAAAAATATTATGACAACTAATACGAAGAACTTCAGAATAGTTGACCAGCTTTCGCCATTATAGGAACTGTCAAGAAATATTCGTTGCGTGGTAATAAATTGTTGGAATATGATAATTACACTTCTATATTACTTCACCAACGCATAATTTTGCTTGTTTGCATTGTTACTAGGGCACTCAACAATATTAACAAAGTGAAATTTATTACCTTGTGGGCTTCCACAATAGAAATTCTAGTTCACTTCGCAGGCTTTCTTAACTGTTGCCACTTAGAAACGCAAGAAAAACAAACTTAATAAGTTCAATTTCTAAAATTGGCAAAATGCCAAATTGTTTCCTTTTACAAGATGTTTTGCACATGTGTATAATTTTACTTTCAATATCTGGCAACAAATATTTTGTATAATTATATTTTTATTTTTTATATTTGGCAACAGTTTGTGTAATTGTTTTCCGAATTCTAAAATCAAATCAGTCTTCAATTTACCATTGACGTGTACACACGTATTACAATGTCTCCGCCAAAAAGGAGTACAACTTCTTTAGTTGTTTAACGTTGCATTGTAATTTAATTATCTTTTGGCGAACTATTCTAAATATTTAATGTTTTAATAAATATTATTTTAACTCAACAGAATTACAGCATGTCTTCAAAACATTTTTTAAACGAAGTTTGTTATCTAACAAATAACAACAGAACCAAACATTTAAAGTTACATCTACATGCTTTCACACAATTATGTTTGGTGTTAATCAGATTCGGCCTAGTGTGTTTAACTTCATTGTGTGGTACTAGGGCGTCCATGATTTGGCGAGCGAAAATTATTAATTGGCACCTCTTCGCCAAATTGGCTCAATTGGATACACAAATAAGCAAATTTTTTATTATAGAGTAGAATAATTATTCTTGATAATATATCATCATTAAAATAAATGGAATTAAAAATATAATTTAAATTTTTTTTTAAAATGGCCATGTTAAAAGACGTTCGTTAACACACTGTACTGTGAAGGCAATATTGTAAATCATAATGAATTCTTAACGGGTGAACTAATGGAACCGTACCCAGGAACCCTAAACTGACAAATTTTACTTATTTGTTATTTTAGGGTTCCTTCTATCATCAGATTATCCTTTGTTAGAACAACATATGAATTATTATGTTTCTTATCACAAAAATTTATAAAGGACGATGCCAGATGTCTATGGGATTTTGCCTACGGCGTTCCACAACAAATCAGACGCCATTCGACGCGTCTCACTGAGTAGATAAAATGTGTCAATGCAATGGGCGCAAAGCTGTCAGATCATGAAGTAACGAGTTATAGGTCATAGAAGGTCACCCTATGAGGAGGATCTCCAATGTTATTAGGATTTTGTCTATCAGCATTCCACAACAAATAAGATGCCATTCGACGCGTCTCACTGAGTAGACAAAAAATGTCAATGGGCTCAATGCTGTCAGATCATGCAGTCACGAGTTACAGGTCACTAAGGAAGAGGGCCAGTGTTATTCGGATTTTGTTTATCGGCGTTCCACAACAAATCAAATGCCACCTGTAACTAGTGACTGCATGATCTGACAGCTTTGCGCCCATAGACATTTTTTATCTACTTAGTGAGACCCGCCGAATGACATCTGATTTGTTGTGGAAGGCTGATAGACAAAATCCTAATAACATTGGAGATTCTCCTCACAGAATGACCTTTTATGACCTCTAACTCATGACTGTATGATCTGACAGCTTTGTGTCCATTGACATATTTCATCTATTCAGTGAGGCGCGTCGAATGGCATTTGATTTGTTGTGGAACGCCCATATGTCATTTTTGGCATCCTCCTTTATTAAGTTAGTGTAAAAAAAAAGAACCCCAAAAAATAATCGAGTCCAGAGCCCTAAATACGCCATGACGGCCCTGATCATAATGGGCGTTAATCTGTATTATTTTACATTCTAAACTTTCACATGTTGCCTGTTGCGATGGGATGGATGGATTAACATATCCACCAATACAAAACTCGCCAACGCTCAGCCAAGTTGAGATCAAATACAGCCTAGAGTTTTTAGAACTTGCCATTTTGACCCTTGAGTCAGGGGTGTAGCGATTAGAAAATTGTGGGGGTTGAAGTACGTTTAAAATTTTAATGTGATTCGGTGTCAAGGGGAAAAATGAATGCGCCTTGATATCTAATGTGAAAGGCTTGAGTCCCCCCACTTTTCCTACTCCACTGCCTTGAATCACTGTCTGTCAGAAATAAAGTTAAAATTTGAACTTTTGAATCGACTCTTCAGAAATATGGATACCTCAATTTTAAACGCATTTCTTTCGGGAATTTGTGACCGTGAAATGGGTTTCCGACCTAACCATAATAGCATTTTCCCGTTAGGAGAAGTTAAAGGGATTACAGAGCGATTTCAATTCGAGATAAGTGCATTTAAAGTGAAGTGAAGTAATCGAATCTGTACGAATCGAATTCTGAGGATTTAAGGCCATTAGTAAAATTAGTTATGGAAGAAAACATGGCATAATGCAATGTTCATCCTCAAAACATTTGTTAAAAAAATCTCGCTTCCATATTTTCCGCATTGTTAGCCACGTTTCGATTGAAAATGACATTTATAAGTAAATTTCGTTTCTGTGATATTGCGTCTGTAGTGGGACTACAGACGCGGCAGAACTTCTATTTTCAGAAAATATATTTTCGAATATATATTTTTAGGATTATGGAATTCCAATTTCCCAAATCCATTGTCACCAAACCCACGTCGGAAAGTCAAAATATCAGAATAACTGAAATTGTATCGATTTGGCAGTCCGGCACAAATTATGGCACAAACCGGAAACACATATTTAAATGTGCATACATCTAACAGGAAAGGAAGGTTGTTACCTTAAAACAATTATTTACCTGACTTTTACCTTGAAATAATTTATTTATTACCTTAGAGCAGGGAATGAAGCTTTGATTGAAGTAATTTGAATACACATACATAAATATAATATATAATACACATATATAAAGTAATAATACCATGAATGCATATACATGATTTTATCATTGCTTTTATACTGAGTTGTTGCATAATTTCATTATAGGGTAACACATAACATAATCATGACTATGATGATGATTATTCTAAGTAAAATGAGTATTATATGAATTATTATTTTTACATAATTGCATATTTTTGGTGAACAAGCATACTTATTACTACATATAAATAAATAAATAAATAAATAAATAATTTAAACGAGGTAACATAATATATAATGATACTTAAGAGAATTTAAAATGCTAATGGAATATTGTATTGTTTAGTAAAAATGTGAAAACAATTAGCTCAGAACTGAAGACTTATGTAAAAACATGTTGGTACAAATTTGAAGTGAATAATAGTAATTACAATAATTATTATTATTTTATAAAATAATCTATTGTTGACAATTATGATATATAAAGAAGCTAACGAGATATCAAAAATAATTATGATATTTAATTTTAATTTATGTTTTGTAGTCTATGCGTTTTTTATTTCTTCCTTAAATTTTTCCTTTTTATTTTTAGGTTTTATCTTTTTTTACCTGACTTTTCTCTTTCTGTCTTTTGCTTTGTTTTTTATTCTTACGTCACATTTTTGCAATTTTTTCATCTTACGCTTTATACTCTATGAACTGTACAATGCAAAATAAATTTCAATTATTTTGAATTATTGAATATTTATTTATTGGTAATTTAATAATTTCTCATTTTTACATGTTTTTATTATTTAATATTTTTTAGTTTTTTGAACTGCCGGCGTTCGATCCAATATTTTCGTAAATAATGTCTAAAAATATAATAGACTAGATAACTTTGGAACTGCATACATTTTTCAAAACCCACATCAAAAATAGTTCCCATGTGATGATATAAAAATAAAAAATAAATTTTAACTAGAAAAAGATAAAAAAAGCTTTCATTAAATTTGATTAAACGAACTGTATCCCTCACACTTTTAAATTAGAAAAATAAATTCAAAGTTTTAATAAAAATTTTACGATGTAGAAAATTAATTATAAAAAAACAATAGGTTGGTAACTGAGTTAAAGAATAGGAATAAAGTAGTGTTATTGAGCCCAGAAGGATATTAAATTTTCAAGGATATCTTAAACTGGAAATAGATCGCGAAATAGAGTACCTCTGAATTAAAATTGTCAACAGACTTAAGAGGTGACGAAATATTATGCAATGAAAAATGAATAAATTAATTAATTTCTTAGACTGACGCGTTGTGTTGTAATGGATATATAATAATTTAGGAGGGAAGGGAGCGAATCCAGACAATATTTTCGGTAGCGCAAAAATTGAAGACCTATGTAGTAGGCTCATTATAAATGAAATTTTTTTATTTTTTTGAGAGGCGTAACTTCCTACTGAATTCGAAAATGAGATTGATTTAAATCAGCTTCCTTCTAAAACGAATGAGTTATATAAACCGAATTGTGTTAAATGAATGGGAATGTGTATCAGTGGTATGCGAAATCAATCCATGACCACCAAACCACTGAACCGATGTGCTCGCTTATGATAAATGGGCTGATTCCAGTTCGTTTCATTCATTTCTTTATTCATTCATTTGACCAGCTCATTGGCTCACTGATTCATATCATTGGTTCATTCGGTAATAGATTTGGCACACCCGAAATATGTCCGATGAGTTACTTCTGTTTAAAGAATAGGAATGTGAGTAGTGGAGTGAGTCGGTCAAATGAATGAGTCATTTTTAAAGACTGCGAATGAAGGAGTGCAAGCTCTCAGAAAAGAATGATTCCGTCACTCTCTACCACTTAGTTTTTAATGTGTGTACGTTGGACATGCGTGTGCTGCCTTTGTATTGTGTACTGTATGTGCACAATGTACACTGTGCGATTATGTTTCGGTATACCTCTTTTTATATGATTTATACTAGAAAACCTATTAATACTATTCTTCCTCTATCTATAACGTAGGTTTTAGTATTATGAAACGTATAAAAAGTGGAGTGCTGAATCTTAAACGAATTGTGTAATTCCTCTCCACAATGTCTTTGATATTTAAAGGGTATCTTCTTTGGGCATGACGTGCGTGAATTGTATTTGCTTATTTTGCGTATGCGTGTTGTGTGATCGATGCCGTGCACGTAGCATAAGTGCTCAGAGCGTGTTATGTGCGTAAATAGAGGGGAAAAATTAAAATAATCTGCTGGGGTGATTTTAATTTTTTCTTCTATCAGTCCTAATTGTGATATGTAAATAACATCCTTCACAATTTCTCTTCGCAGTTTATACAGACTTAGAACTGGCAATTTACAAAACAAATTCGCTTAAAAGTGTATTTTTTTTAAATCGAAGGAAGAACCTTTGTGTCCTGAAATGCAGTAATTATGAGTACAAGCTGACAATAATTATTATCCACTGCAATTTTTGAATATAGGCAAGTGCTTTCAAACGTTGACTGAAGTCATTGTCTTCATTGTATTTATTAAACATTGCTTCTATTTTCTCATTCCACATCAAAATATGCATTTTTTGGTTTAGTCACTGGACCACCTATCTTTGACCCTTTGATTACATAACCTGTATGTTGAGCATCCTGTATTTGTTCATTTATAAGCAACCATATATGCAGGGTTTCTCATAGGGCGCTATGAGGACTTACGAGCAACACCTCATAGGGCGCTATTAAATCTCGAATGCTAACTTTCAATTGGATCCTTTATTCTATGTCTTTGCCCATATAATGTATTGTTATCCTGGGGCTATCTAGTTTTTGCTGCGTAAAGTGTCCCTTAAATTTTGATAATTTTCAACATTTGGGGAATCAACATTTAGTTTCAGGTATCCGTCGATTGCAAGTCGACAGGTGATTGCAACAATACAGCACATATTTTAATTCGTAATCGCATATCTTCATTTTTTTCATATTTAGTAACCATCTCCATATTCTAAATTTGTTCCACAAGTGCTGATTGAAGTGAAACGAGCAGCTATATTAATTGTCTAGAGGGAATATTTTCTTTTATTTTTTCCCTTTTTTTACTTTTAATTTTCCCTTACGCTTAGAACATCTATTTCGAAGTTAACGCTCTGCGCACTTATACTAAACTTACGACCCTGCGGGATCATGGTCAATTTGTGTACGTAAAGGGAGGAAATTTTATATATAATTTATATTATTAACATTGTATAATAAAATTTTCAATAAGTATATATTAAATTACGTATATCATATTTGTTAATTATATAATATAAAAATAGTATATAATTAATGTTTTATATTGATTTCGCTTCATACACCTGTTGCATATAGAAGAATTTGATGACAAACGAACGAACAAAAATTAAAATTTTATTGAAAACTCTTCTTGGCAGATACTTCCTGATAAAAATTGACCAGTATATTTGGAGCTAAATACGATAAACTTGACCCTAGGAGCCCATACGGCGGACGGAGTAGGGATGGAGGATCTATCCAGCCGTTAAAAAATTTGGTTTGCCCCCTTCTGCCAGGCATTTATTCTCAAAATGTTTACAGTCACATTTTAAAATAAGGTACTTTTTAGCTCATTACTAATTGTCAAGCAGTATCAATTATTTTTGTAGCATTTTAGTATCTTGTACACTTAAAAAAATGCTCGACAATCCAGAGAAGGAGATAAAAAAATTTCTCGCCCCCCCTAGAGGTACTCATATAGGTTTCCACTGACTTGACCTGTATGTAAATTTGTTGAACCGTACCACAAAAGTGCCCGTTTATCCTGCGAATTTTGCAATTTCTTTTAAATTTCCATTCCTATGTTTGAAACTTCATTTATGAGCCAAAACTATTGTGAACACGTCTTGTATCTAGGGCAAACATAGTGAGTATGATGGCAGTATCAGAATATAGAAATGGCTCTTCTGCATGTAAAGGGTTCAGATAACGCCAAATTTTATTTAGTTGCCGATAGAACAACCATTATTTTCGTGTGGATACGAACACGAATTCTATTTCCGTGCAGTAACAATAAAATCCTAATCATAGCTTATCTGAAATCTCAGTATCAGTTTTTCATGTTATGACCTGCCTAAAACATTTACCATTCATTCCAAGCTGATATTTTCTTTTATATGATTCAAGAAATATCCTCAATTAACTTTTCCGCTCAGCAGCACACAATAGGTGATAATTTGGCTCCATTTGGCGAAGAGCATTTTACCAAATCTTGGGATGTTTCACCAAATACGAAAGTTTGTAAAGTTATATCATAAATAGGTATTCAAAAATTACCTGAACACAATATAATAAAAGTATATAGTAGTAATGTTACATCATATATCATAAAAAAGTTATATGGATAACATATTTAGGAATTACGTATGCCATATTTTAATATATTTCTATATACACAATTGAAAATATAAAGTTTTAATAATTATATATGCTATAAAATCTTTTAGGGCCAAAAAGCGTAAATTTTCTAATTTATAAAACGCATTAAAAAGTGTTGATATTTACATTATAAAAATAAAATAAAAATTAAAATTATATATTATATATATAAAATTATTACCATTAATGATTATAAAAATGCCGCATAACTTATTTTTTATGTAAGTAATAACCATTAACTTGAAGTCGTTATCAAAAAACCCATTTTAACTTATTTTTATAAAAGAAATGAGTTTCGTTTGAAGTTCTAATTCCATTTAAACTGGTAGTTTCAGTTATATAAAATTATTTCGGAATTTTGTGATTAATAAAAGGATTTAAACCATAATATACTTTATAATTAATAGAACTTTGGAACCACCCATAGAACCGTTATTAACTCATGTCTTTTCCCTTATTTAAGGCTTTCTCTCAAGATCTTTCTTGTTCAAATTTACCCTCTGAAATAAAGTTCTAGCCCAGAGATAATTGAATTTTTATTCGCGAAATCCTGTCTTTGATAAAAAAAAATTTCTAGCAAACATCAATCTTGAATTCCAATTATTTTTAAATCATTATTTGTTTTGTGTGTTTTAGATT
>QLNU02014176.1:143031420-143042681 GCA_006491805.2 Dysdera silvatica
GGGGGGTGAGAAAAATAATTATGTCCTCCTCAAAGCTGTCGAATTTTAGTGAATGTACAAGATACCAAAACGCTACAAAAATAATTGATACTACCTGACAATTAGTAATGAGCTAAAAAGTACCTTATTTTAAAATGTGACTAAAACTTTTGAAAGTAAATGCATAGCAGGTCGGGCAAATCTAATTATTAAACGGGTAGGGGGGGGATCGAGCCCGCCTCTGCCCCCCATATGAGCGCCCATGCCCACTGTTGCTGTTGCTTGCCTCAACAGAAGTCTCGTCAATGTTACCAAAGTTCAGAGAAATGTCGAGAACATCACTACTTTCATCTTACATTTTTAATAAAATAATTTACCAGTGTCTGTTGGCCTAATAATTTTTCGTTTTGTTAGCACAAGGGAGAGGCCCCGGACCCTCTCCGCTCCCTACGTGGGTGCGCCACTGTTTTCAATCGTCATAAATAATACCTTTATAGACAAATTTCACCGTATATGCGATCTGCTTTTAGTAAAATGCTATGGCAAATGCAAGGGTATGCCAGCAATTGCAAATGCTTCGATAATCACGTGCTGCTTAAAGGAGACACCACCCGCCAAATGAGATGGTTAGTTGAACGGAGCTCTTGGCGCTAGAATATAAAAATATCGCCAAAGTTTGGAGTTTTTTACTAAATTTTAAAATGTTTTAACCTTTCTTTAAAACCATCATAACCTTTATTGCAAATCAAGAGCGAGTTAAAATGCCATTTGCTATCACGAAAAATATTAGTTCACTTTGCTTTTTGTTATTCCAAATTTGTAACGAACTATTTCAGATTATCTAGAGCAGAGGGCTCTTAACTAGGCAACTGGGAATCGAGGAAATTCTCCCAGAGATTTCACGCTTGTGGGGGAATTCCGGACACAAAATTTGGTGGATTTAAATCACAACAATGCTGATGGTAATTAAATCAAAATTTTTTTCATATTAGCTGATGATGATGATGCGGAAAAAACGGATGTTAAATTATTTGTAAAGAAAAGAATGATTTTTCGACACCTGGTAGGACCCTAACCCATGTCCTCTTGAATGACGGTCCTCTACCAACTAACCTAGAAGCGTCAATAATTTCCTCCTTTACGAGCAAATAGATACAGGTATAAGGCTGTCTATGGACAAGCTCGCAATTATTATTGTATTGCCACATTGTCGGCTAATATGAAAAAATTATCAACTTAATAATATTAGTTCTAGTTCGTCCTATCGGACGTTCTTGCTTCTTTTTGTCGCTTTGGTTACAAAGTAGTCACAGTACTGTCATACTGACAGCGAACTTGTCCGTAGATAGCCTTATATGTGCTCGTAATAGAGGAAACGATTGACGCTTGTAGCTTAGTTGGTAAAGCACTTAACCGGCAATCAGGAAGCCGTGGATTCGGGTCCAATCAGGCGCCGGAAAATAATTATTTTCTTTCCGAGTAATTTAACATCTCATGAAATGATGTTAGCTAAAAACGTCTTAAAAGGGAGGAGGGAAGAGTATTATTGTGAGATATATGGTAAAAAGGAAGCATGGACAGAAAGGTTGACAACCGATGATCTACAATTTATTAAATTTTAAAAAATTTATGATTTTATTAATTAAAATGCACTTCTGTGGCATGTTTGGTTCAATAACTTCCTTTCAACTCTGTACAGAAACGAAGCTCAATTGTTTAAATTAACGATTAGCCATTTTTTAGTATTTCCTGTTCAAAACTAAAGATTCAAATTAATGATTAAAGATTTTGGAGGACAATGAGCAATTTATTTTAGTTTTTCAATTATAAATTAAAAATCAAGTATTTTGAATACCAAAATAATTTATTATAGTTAAAAAGATAATTAATATAATTATACGAAGAAAATTGATACTTAATATGTTACAACTCCACAAGCAATGACTATAATTACAAGAATCCAAAGAAAGTGTAAAAATAATGCTAAAAGAATTGCACAAAATTCGTCAGTTGAATTTTTTAAAAAAAATAGCGTATTTACTAAAGTAATTAATATTATTTACAAAAATTAATTCTCGTTGAATAAATTCATGAAATTCTGAAATAAAATAAGCGTGAAAAATATTAATAAATTTCGAAACGAATTAACACCAATTTTATTTAGGCATTTGATACTTGGACACACAAAAACACGAACGCCACATCCTTACAAAACCCTTTCTTAAATTATACTACTAAGAATTATTATACATGCTCTCCCCTTGCTTCCTCTCTCCCATTCTCTCCCTCTCTCTCTCTCTCTTTTACACAAAGAGAGAAAAAGTCCATCTCCATTTTGAGGATTGGGCTATTTTTTAATATCAGATCTTTCCCAGGTAGCTAGTACTAGAGAAAAATCCCGGTCGCGGTGGGTATTTTCTTAAGATAAAAGCAGTTTTAAGTGAGGTAGCTTTTTGATATCGCTGTCTTGTTGTCTTCTCTATTTCTATTGTATTTGAGTGATGTTCTAGGTTTGTTCGAATTATTTTTAACTTCTGCTATTCATGGTGATGTTTTGGCTTTTTTGCTTTCACGATTTTTCGATTATAATCTATGGATTTTTGTATTACGTTTACCTTATTATTATTATTATTACTACTACTACAGGCTATCGATTTTTATACTTTATCTTCCATTTTTATATATTATCCTTTTATGATTATATGCAAATCCGCAGTTTACGATATATTTGGGTGGTTTCATCCATTTAGTTTTATGAATCTTTTCTAAGGACTTCAGATCAATAAAGCTGCTTGCATATAATGTGAGCTGTGTCGGATTTTTTTCTTTTTAATTGGTGGTATTATTTGTTGTTTATTTCCAATGCGTTGAGAGGTGGGCTTTATATATCTGGAAACGTATCCGATGCACCCACTACAACCGAGACAACTGCAACCTTCCTCCTCCAAAGACTCTCCATCTCTATCTGCAAATCCTTGTATTTATTTCGTTATCTTCTCAATCGCATTTCGTCTGCCTTTTCTGCAATCAGGCACTTCAATATCGATCAACCAGACGTGTTGTTTTCTGTAACAATGATATCCATAGTCTTTTGTGGAAGGTGTTAATCGCGCTCGTTTAGAAAATCACATAAATTTTTGCATTCTCCTTTTCAATAACTATTATATATCCACACATGATTATTATTGTTTTTCATTTTATTATCATCATTGTTATTATTGTTGTCGTTATATCATGGATGTATTTTACAGTACCAAGGAAATGTTAAACTATACTCTTAGTCTATAATTACTGGGTTAGTTCAAGTCTCATACAAAGACCCGGAAAAACTGTTCTTATGTCGTCTTAAAACGTGAACTGTGTCCAGTGAGGACGTTTCTTGCAAATCTTCTGCCATTATAGCCGGAATACCCAGTTTTCCAAGAGTTTTTTAAGTCAGACGTGATGGTTCCAGTTGCACCGATCACTATCGGGATAACTGCTACATGCCCTTTCGAGGATCTATTGAGTTCAATCACGGCAAGCTATTTAGTTATTTTTTGGAAATGCTTTATTCTTTATTCTATTGACGTCAGTGGTTACAAGGTCCATAACGTAAACCTCTTAATGTTATTAATACCATTACTTGCGTAAAATTTTTTAACTAGCAGACAACATGGCCGTCGTTCTGATGCCAAATAGCGTGGCTTCAGATACTATTATTAACAGACGGTGGGTGAAACGGGCGTCCTTTGTATGGCTGCTTCACGTAAGCCACTTCTTACCTAGCGATTATGACTGGGAATACTCTGGCAGCCACCTTTCCAATTCTCTATCCTGTCTAAATCCTCTTTTTCTCTAGCGAATATGAGTATTATCTGTCAACACTGATGCAAATAGCGTGGCTTCAGATACTATTATTAATAGACGGCGTGTAAAACGAGCGTCCATTGAATGGCTGCTTTACCTACGCCACTGCTTATCTAGCGAATACGACGGGGAATACAACGCTGCCTTCGGCGGCCACCTTTCCCAATTCTGTCTTGTTAAATTCTCTCTTTCTCTAGCGAATATGAATATTATTCGTCAATACTTCAAGGTATTACCTTGTGTCCAAAATACATAGATGCACGCCGAATTTATCATCCTTCCTAATAATCCGCACCTTTTCCTTCAACTGGTAACACTTCTTCAAACCAACACAGTACGTTTTGTGCTTTATAGCGCTTCAGAATGAAAAACGTTTACTAACTGAAAAAGTACTGTATTCCCATGTCACAAGTGTGTGGAACGGGTAAATAATGACGCAAGTTTCGAGACTTTGTTTGGAATTGTTGAAATATTGAAGCCATTTATAAACTTTAAGGTGACAGTGGTATTTGAAAACTTACGTGGGAGTGGAACAAACATTTCTTAGTTTTACAATTTCAATTTCACAAAGGCATAAAATGTCTTTAGTTTGCCGCATATATAAAATTTAGTAAATAACGTGATATTTCTGTATACTTTCGGTTGGATGGTATTAACACGTATCATACCATATCAACGAAACATGTATTAAAAAATGTATCTCATGTTACAAAGCATGCCCTAGGAAGAAAATTAGATAATTTAGATGAAATATTCCTGAAACGCCTTCTCTTCAATATTGGCAATTAAATAATATATTATTAATGTAAATAAATATAATTAAATAATAAATATATGGCAATTGGCTTTTACGAATACGTTACAAATTATTGTATTTATCATTATCAATAGATTTAAGAAATACTAAAAGTAAATTATTATCTATAATATGGTGTATTTATAATGGGTTTGAGAGTCAGACGAATAATCCGGACTCTTCATTCCAGCGATTATCCAAAGCTTGTCGTTTTTTCTGCAGCTTCGTACCCCAAGGTTTGGTTTTCTAAATCAGGGTTGTCCAACCATTTTGAGAAGCGGGCCACTTAAAACATTTCTATGGATCTCGCGGGCCATCGAGCTTCCTAAGAAATGAAGATAAAAACTTACTAAAAGCTTCAATTCAGAGTTGCCTCCGGATATTGGTTTGTTAACTTGTGATATGGAAAAGGATATCTTATACTGCCCCCGCGGTTTTTCCTTGTTTCTGAAAAACAAATAGTTTTTTTTTTCATTTTTTTTTTATTTCAAGCATTTGTAGTGCCGGATTGTGGCCCGCGGGCAGTATGTTGGACAACCCTTCTGTAAATGAAAAAAGTTCGACTTCCTCGGAAATTTTCAGGCTTATTTTTGAAGGCATGGTTAAGCTTAAAGATTGAAGTAAGTTATGCAAAGGATATTACAATACGTGAAAATATATGGCAAATTATTTGGTGATTGATCACAAGGGTTGGTTTTACAAGCTCAACCCTCAGCGAACTTAGGGCCCTACGAAGCGGAAGAAGATGATAGTAAATAAAAATTTCATTCGGGGGCCCTGTGAAACCCCCCACTTAGGTTCTCTTGATGGTGAAGTCGGTCCTGATTATTAAACCTTTGCTCCTCTCTTATGTATTTATATTAATATGTGCGTATTTGGGCATTTATTAACGTCAAGATGTATTTATTTTACTTTATGAAGTAATATTCAGTCATTTATTATTATTATTAATTGTTATTTCTATAATATATTGAAATAAAGAAGGTCATTCACACATTATGGAAATGAATGCAAATATCTATTGCAATATGCAGATTAATACTCAGGTGGGTGGAGCCCCGTCACATGTTTTATGGCTATATAAGCTTTGGTATTTAACGCAGGGTTTTAGTCTGATAGCAGAAATGCCTCCGAAAATAAATTCTCGTTTAGAAAGTAGCGGCACCGCTCTTTTCGAAAAGAAATACTACTATTTTAAAATTGTGAAAAGGCGCAAGAGGGAAGTATATGTCATTTTCCGAAAGGGTGTTTATAACGTTCTTCATCAAAGTGGAAAAAACACATGGCTACCTTAGTAGGCTAGAAAACTGTTCCAAGATTATATCCCAAGAAAATCCGAACTAATTATCTTATTCAAAAGTGGAAGCTATGGTTATGACTGAAACTCCTTCAACGCAAAAAGACATCGCCATGAAGTTACGAATATCTCCTGCAACGGTAAATGAAATCATAACCCATGATTTGAACCTTAAAGCTGTACACAAACCGGAGGTTCACAAGCTTCTGCCTCGCCATATTCAGGAGAGGGAGACCAACTGCAAAAAACTGTACTAGAATTTCTTGTCTGGCAAAAAATGTAAGAAATCTGTGACTTTAGACGGGGCCTGGCTTTATCTAAGTGACTATAGTAAAAAAGAGCGATTTGCTACCGCCGTCGTGATGGGACCGACAATTAAAAGTGGTTTTGCGAATTCAAAGAAAGTTTCTTTAAGTAATTTATGGTGGTTGCTGAATTTAGTTGTAATGAAGAATTAAAATTACGTAAAGTGGGATCTAAGATTAAAATCAATTCCCAATATTATCAAAGAGATATTCTGGAGCCGATTTTTCGGATAGATATTCCTAGTCTCTATGGAAATGACACCCAAAACGTTATCTTTCATCAAGACAAAGCTTCTAGCCATACTTCGAAATCAGCCAAGAATTTCATAGTGAAATTGCAAAATGAAACCGGAATAAATCTTTTAGCCATATTTCTGCCAAGTCATACGATGCAACGCCGATGCATTTTTGTGCTTTCGATCTCTTACAAAATGCACTTGGGAGCAGGCGGCCATCAACATTAGAGGGTTTATGGGAAATATCACAAGAGATGTAAGAGAAACTTGATATGACTGTACTTCGAAACGGCTTCTTATTATGGAAATATCGTTGCAGAGCAATATTCAAGAACCATGGTCTTCAAATAGAACATTCCAGGAAAAACAAATTTGGATAATTGACGCAAAAATCACAATTTAAATTCGCTTCCATAATGTGTGAATTACCTTCTGTAGTTTGCAGCACAACACTTTAATCATGGTAGATAAATAAAACACAATACTGTTGCAGTTAGAAATTGCATAATTTAATGTCGTGACAGCTGTTTCAGTAGCTTCTTGATACTTTTTTCAAACAAAATATACAAACCAAAAAAACTGTTGATTGGTAATGCTTGTCAAGGTTGCCACTATACGAGTTACAAGTTATGCTTCGGAGAAAAATAACCGCTTTTTATTAAGATAGGAGAAACGTCTCTGGATACAACGCCGATCGGGCATCTAGGAAGGAGAAGCATCTCTCCTTCCAAGATGCCCGAATTATTGAGCGCGTTCGCTTTTAGTCGGACCTTAATTTTTTCGAAGTCTTCCACATATTTCAAATGGGCAATGGAGCTATCAACGATCCTAGTGAAAGCATATTTTTTGCGGAATGCTACAAAAAACTGTTGCCCCATTAACTGTATTTAAAATCCTCATCAGTTTAATTATGATTGCTTTTCTGAAAATTTCCGCCGTCTCGGTGATCAGCGTTGTATCCAGAGATGTTTCTCCTATCCCAGTGAAAAACGGTTATTTTTCTCCGAAGCATTACTTGTAACTCGTATAATGAAAACCGTGACCATCATTACCAATCAAGAGTTTGTTTGGTTTGTATGTGTACTTCGTTTGAAAAAATAGCAAGAAGCTACTGAAACAGCTGGCACATCATTAAATTATGTAATTTCTAACTGCGACAATATTGTGCTTTATGTATCTACTATTTTTGTGCAGTGTATCGCATCAATCGCAACTTTAGTCATGGTCTGGAGTTTTTAGTTGAGTTCTTATTTAGTAAGAAACTGTTTATATATTTTCTTAATATATCTTACATTTACAGATTGCTTTATTGTCCTTGCCCACCTGCAAATTTTTTGATCTTAATTATTTTTTTACAATTTCAGTTACAACGCGTCTGTTTACTTTTCCATAGTTTCTTCCTTTTATCGTATTCAGTGGCAACATACGTTTCCTTGTTTTTAGATTTTTTATATCATTATTTTAGTGGTAATGCGTCAGTTTTCTTATTTTTAATTGATTTATTTAATTCTTTTCAGCGGCAACGCTATTATTAAAAAAAAATAATTGCTTTTGTTATGCTTATTCAGTCTGATTCTTTTGTTCAAAATAAAAGATATAGTAGTATAAAAGTATATTAAAATAAAATTTCCTATTTTTTGGTGTTCTGATTTCTTCAGGGTTTCGTCTCTGATGTTGTATACAGGATGGGTCGAAAGTTCGTAAAAGCTTTGAACATTACAAAGAAAGGAAAAAATAATGATAAGGAAGTACGTTTGGCATAGAAATTTGTCTAGGAAAATCAGATTTTTATTAGTAGAAAAAAAAAGAGTAGTTCAAAAAATCACGTAAAGACGGCGCTAACAACAACTCCAAAAGACAATGGACAGGACAACTGTGCATTCCATCGATTTATTATTGCAACAGTTGTTCAATATGACCTCCAAAACCTTATATGGCAGAACTAAAGAGACAACACATGACATGTGTCAATTTCTCGTCTTCAGTTGTTTCACTGTACGAAATTTTCGCAACGCAGTGGCTTCTAATTCAACATTCAGGTAGAAGAACTTCATAAGCAACGCTTGATCTGGGAACAATAATATTCTTCAATTATGCAGTACTGTTTGATTGGAATGACAGTTCACGTTTATCCAGGTCTTTTATTGCAATCCTTCGTTGCATATTTCTGCCAAATACCTTGTGTATTAGCATCATTTGCAGGTGACTTTTAAACTAAAGTTGTTGCGACTAAAAAATTCAATTTTTCCAAAAATCCTTTCACGCAAACCGCACTTTTTAATCATTATTTGTTCCTTTTTTTTATATTTTTTTAACGGTTTTACGAACTTTTGACGCACCCTGTATAACCAGAGAAGCCACTACTAAACGAGTGGCTGATGAGTATGCTCCTCTTTACATTGTTGTCAAATGTCACAACAATAGTATGCATGCAATGATTAGCAAAGATGCATTTTGCAGATATGCTGCTGTGATTTCTGCCATATCGAATTTTGTAAGTATTTTGTCAGATTTGCCATAACGGCCCTAATTTCATTGACAGCGATACTAATAGTAATTATGAATAATGACAGTAGGAAAAGTGAACTTTTCTGGTATTTCTGATATTCCCCTTGCTTTACAGAACCATTTCTTATAAATTCAAAATTCGCATTTAAGCAACCCTGCCAAATTTAAATATTAAACTTGATCAAAGTCATACAATGAAATTTGAATTAGGCATGAAATAAACATGAAAAATAGCAGTATGGAAATTTACATACGAAAAGTTGAATACCGGTAAAATAGCAAATTTAAAAACTCACCTGAGCTTTCGGATATATCAGCATCAGTCTTTCATTAGGAGTAATCATAGCTTTCTATATGAGAATCATTCTTGCATTTTAAGACGTTTAGGCACTCATGCATGTAGCTGAAGCTAGATATGGTGGTACAGCCCACCACTGTAAGATTTGATGAGTTCTAAAGAAGACGAAAAGGACCATGTTCCTGGTCGAAGTCGGACTCGCACCACTTTACCCTAGCCCGGAGACTCTTTCTTGTTTGTGTGTCTACCAATGCCCTTTCCGGGCCAAGTTGCCTTATCAATATAGCCTCTGCACAACGAGTAGAGTTTTAAGAAATAGAAATCGCATTTTATTCTTATAAGAGAAACTTTTCATTTGAATAACTTGACACATTCCAAATTAACATACAAAGTAACGAGTATTAAATATTTAATGACTAAGTATATGGATAAAAGGACTGCATAGGAGAATGGAAACAGCAGCTTTGGGTTTGATTCTTTTTTAACTCTAGAAACAAAAAAAGGAGTAGAGAGCATAAGGAACGTGTAAGTACATAAGTTACCAAAATATTGCATTGGTGTATAAGGTAGTAAAGCTTTGAATGTGATCGAAATAACATAATTGATATAGCACTTAAAAAAATTAGGTAACCGATATTCTAAACTCGATATGAAGAGCTTAAATTTGGTATTTTTTAAAATGAACATATAAATTTAAAAAGACCGTAGCCAAGATTTAATTTCGGGGGTTCAAAAATTTTTACAGCATGTATCGATACAATTACAGCATGCAAGTCCGTAGCCAAGTCCCATTAAAAATTTAATTTCGGGGGGAACCGGTCCCTAAGATCCCCCATCTGGATACGGGCGTGAAGAAGTACCTCTGAAATAGCAGAAATAAAAGCAGCATGTGTGTAACAGAAATTCAGAATAAAACCTGAATGGTTGGGGCATATCCCAAGAAGAGAAAACTATTTTTTTGCAAAGAGTAACAAGAAAGAACAGATCAATAAGAAGAGGGGGAAGTAAAGCTAAAACTAACAATGTAAACGAAATTCTCTCAAGAAGGTAGGAGAAATTTAGTCTGACATTGGACAAGAGAGAGGGCAAAAACAGTAGAAAGACCAATGTCATGTATATATCTCCCGTTCAGCGCAGAGAATTGGCAAGGTTAAAGAAGAGAATCTTTCAAATAAAAAACTTGAAAAAGTTATATAAAGCATTCAGAAATTGATCTGCAACTACTAAAATTCACACGATGAATAACAATCATCATCTATCGACATAAGAAATTAATTCTATATTGATTTTAAATTTAATGTTTTATTTATCCAAACATCAGTGAAAAAATATATGTTGCAGTAAGGCAAAGGAAAGATTAGATGTCAATTTCTATTCCAAATTTTGAATACCAGTGCTGTAAAAAACACCCAACGAGGGTCTCTAATCATTTAGACCTTTTCTCACAGACGGTGTTCATCTACCTCGACTTATTAAAAGAAAACACAATAGGATTCCTTATCCGCAAATGGTGATTTCGTGGCCCAATTTCTAGGGGAAATGTAGGTTTAAGTGGAGTCATCTAATAACTGGGATTTCTGCGAACACCGTGCTATCCTTGACTTTATATTTTTCGCCTCCGCGAGGTTCAATTTTTGCATTTCTTAAAAAGGTCAATGCGACAGTAGGGGGTGATGAAACTCTTCCACATCTTCCACATCCTCGAATAATGGATCTTCCCTTTACAATTTAGTGTTCTATTTTTCGCTTAGTTTTAAATGAAAAAAGTAGGTTGGCCTTGTTAAATCTCGTGAATGCATATTTAATAGAAATATGTGTAATTATATATCCGTCTATGCATGATTATTCATAATTAGATTACGTTTATGCTAAGAGAAGGATAATGCAAAGGACGAATAGGCCATCCACTTAAATTTGACGACCTTTTATTATTACCAAGATTTTCTTTCTTTTAATTATATTGATAAAATGGTAAAAAATTAATCAGTTTATG
>QLNU02014176.1:143048256-143062315 GCA_006491805.2 Dysdera silvatica
AAACTTTTCTAATAAAAATTCAGTGACGTTTAAAAAGGTTGTTTTTTTCTATTTGTTATTTCAATCATGAAAGTTGAGAAATTTACCGGTTTCGAGTGTGGAAGCTTTGTTTAATAATGTTCTATCTTTTGTTAAACGGACTCCTTCGATCACCAATTAGTTTCTTAAATGCTATTTAGAATTTTCTACTTATTGTTTAAAAAGTTTTGCCGTTTCTTACTCTTGACAACCGGCGATCGCAAAATACTTGATCGATAAAAACGATTTAATCATTTTGCACTTAATCGTTCTACCAAACGAAATCCATATTTTCATCGCTAACTTTGGGAATTTACTAAATTCGAACGCATGTAATAAGTTTTACTATACTTTGTCAAGAGATTACGACTACTTCTAAAAAAAGTAATAAAAATACGCCTTTGGAATTTATTGAAAAAATTAAACAAATATTCCCACATGCTCTTTAAAAAAAAGAGTTTTTGATGTGAAAAGTTTATTCTTTTATTCTTTCCCTTTCAACGTGTGATTGGATAACTGACTGAAAGAATGAAGAAAATTCACAAATATAGCATTACCTCCAAATAAGGATCACCCACAGGACAGGACATCTTCTCCCTTAAACAAAGGTTTTCTTTCTTTGGAGATATATGTGTTGATGTATAGCCGAGAGGGGGATCAGGTTAATTGTCCCTTAAATAGAGGTGTCCCATCTTCGGAGGTACATGTGTTGATACATAGACCAGTGAAGACCAGGCGAATCGTCCCTTAAATAGAGGTGTCTCGTCTTCGGAGGTGCATGTATTGATATATGGACTAGAGGGAACCAAGCGAACCATCCCTTAAATAGAGGTGTCCCTTTTCGGAGGTTAATGTGTTGATACATAGACTAGTGGGAACCAAGCGAATCGTCCTTTAAATAGAGGTGTCCCTTCTTCGGAGGTACATATGATGATACATAGACCAGAGAGGAACAGGTGAATCGTTCCTTAAATAAAGGTGCCCCTTCTTCGGAGGTACATATGTTGATATATAGACTAGAGAGGCCCAAGCGAACCATCCCTTAAATAGGGGCATCTCTTTTTCGGAGGTTCATATGTTGATACATAGATCAGTGGGAACCAGGCGAATCGTCCCTTAAATAGAGGTGTCCCTTCTTTGGAGGTACATGTGATGATACATAGGCCAGAGGGGAACAGGTGAATCGTTCCTTAAATAAAGGTGTCCCTTCTTCGGAGGTACAGTGTTGATGAATAGGCGAAAGGGAACCAGGCGAATCGTCCTTTAAATAGAGGTGTCCCTTCTTTGGAGGTACATGTAATGATACATAGACCAGAGGGGATCAGGCGAATCGTCCCTTAAATAGAGGTGTCCCTTCTTCGGAGATACGTGTGTTGATACATAGACCAGAGGGGACCAGGCGAATCGATCTTACCAATTAAATAGAGGTGTCCCTCCTTCGGACGTACATGTGTTGATACATAGTTCAGAGGGGGACCAAGCTAATCATTCCTTAAATGGAGGTGTCCTTTATTCCGAACTGCCCTTTACGGGAGGTACCACTCTGCTTGGAAATCAAAGAACTAACTCACGTTGCATGGACTAGTTCATCAAAAGCTGATAGGATTTATTTTTACGTGTCCATTCTTTTGGTGAAGACAATAACTCTTTCAGACTCGCAGGAGTCTGACAAAGGGAATCGCCAATCAAAATTTCTGACGCGTCGAAATAAACCCTTTCGATTTCAACCACTCACGATTTTTCGTTGTATTTTTGTAACTGTTTAAAAACAGCCATTTTATGGCTTCGACGAAAGGAAAAAATACCCTAGCGGCCATTAAAATTACAACAGCAGTAGAGATGTCTTAACACATTTGAGAGCCTTAGAGGTTGATTATTTTTGGAGCCCTTTTTGCGCAAACCTCTAAGTTTCCATATTTTGCGATAAGAAAAATATAACAAACTTTGCTAATTTTGGGACCCCTATTCGGGTTAAGTACGTGGTCCTGGGTTGGATCCCGGCCGTAGGGGGTCCCGCTAGTCTATCCGCCACTGAACATCAAGAAAAATGCTTCGAATTTCCCGAAATTTTCGATTAGAGTTTTAGTTTTTTAAGATGTCACAAAATGAAATTTTAAATTTATGTTCTAAAGGTTTTCTTTCGACGCGACAACTTGTTTTTAGAACGTCTTTCTCCTTTTTCACAATTATTATTATTATATTTTTTATCAAAATTTTATAAATTTTCGAAAGATATTTTAAAAATAAACCATGGCAATGGGGAAATTCGAAGCTTGTTATGTTATGAAATTCTTAATAAATTGGATATTTTTGATTTATTAATAAAAATACGAATACCCGATCCGCCCTTGTTTAAAAAAAATTCAGGGATCGAAGCGGTGAATCCTAAAAAATAAATAAATTTAAAATAAATAATATTTAAATTTCAACTAAATGATTTTTTTTTTCATTTTCTGCCACTTTGTATTTCGTCTTTCTGTTCTTACGTCTTCGGAGAAGTACGCCACACTAATCCGCCACTTGGGCGGTTCGATTCATCTACAGGCGACTTCCGACGTGTGAATTCTCTCATCTTGAACTCTTTAATTTACATACTCTGGTATCTTCCTTTATGGTTTTAATCAACTAAAAAATTTGGTTTCGACATTTGTGCTACGTAATATTACATACATCAAATTACTTACGTATCCTTCATGTTTATTAAAATTTCCCTTCCCTCAGAGGAGTTTGATTAAAAAATTGTCGCACATTCATCAGTTTCTCTCGCCATAAATTTGCATCATACTCTTTCACAACGCAAAGAAAAAGCATGCCACATAGGCCCAGGTACAGGAGCGCATATTTAGGGTCCGGTGAGAAACCGTTTTCTTTTTAAACTCATTTTTGTGAATTATTAAAAAAAATAGGAGCTTGACAACCCTTAGGCTTTTAGTTCTTGAACAACGCTTGGGAGTCATGAGGGAACAAGGATTAATTGAGGTCGAAAACTACCTGAAGACCCCCCCATATCCTGACCTAGAACCCGACGTCATATACTTCCTTTATTCGAAACTTTCCAATTTTTTGAATGTGTTACGAACCTCACGCATATTTCACTTTTACATTAGATTCCATTTATACCTAGAGGTGTAGTCCTAAAAAAACGTAGCCTAGCGCTCTTCTAAATCAGGGGTAGATCCACGGGGAGGGGGGAATCATGGCACCCCCAACTTGTCCATAGCCCATTAATCTGATAGGGACAGAAATTATTATTATGTATGGGTTGTTGAGCTGGCAGACCCCCCCAAATTCCCCTCTGGATGCGACACTGCTTACAGCATACATTTTCAAGAGATATAGGCGCAAAATATTAATAATGTGATACAAACGCATGTGCCCAAGCCGAACTAAACCAGGAATGACCTCTGAAGTGAGCTAATAAAATAAAGAAAACAATTGAAAAAATAGCCAAAAGTCCTCCTTTTCGCCCTTGTCGCCTTCATTGTGTCAAACAGCATTGTGGTTTTTTATACTTTCGGAACACAGTTTATGATACGTGTTCCAAGCTGTAATTTCGTTTAAATTCCCACGCTTCTTAGTTGATTTATTCAAAATTTTAGGGGAGCATTGCTATAAGTATTTTTTCTTAACAGAATTGTAGAATCCACATATAGTTTATTTACAATTTGAATAGAACTTTGTTTGTAAAATGTATGATTTCCTAAAATTTTACCCTAACGCTACTAGACCTCCAAAAGAAGTGTCCCAGCGCCGCTAGGCCTCAACTACACACCTGTTTATACTAACGGGTTCTAGCTTTGCTGTATAAAAAAAGATCCTATATTTACAAAGAAATGCTTCGCATTCACACAAAGGGGATATTACCAGAACTGGAAATAATAATTCCCAAAGATTTTTGCGCAACATTAATAATCCTCTTTTCACGAATCCATTCCAGTCGTAAGCTGCCAAAAACTGGGATTTCGTGGTAACCTAAAGGACATATATCCAAATCATAATACGTCGAAGCACGTCATGGTTTCCTATGATGACAACACCATAGAAAACAAGAAATTATCGAGCCCTTTTCAGTGGAGAGTGCTATCCGGAGATTCGCTAAACCTATAATCAATAAAATCCGGCCCTGCGGTGGCGCAGTGTGGTAACGCGTTCTCCTATTGCGCGGCTAATCCGGGTTCGACTCCCAGCAGTGCAAAAAGAACGCTTACTCAGAGATCTCATAAAGATCGCACTGCTCACTGTAGTCCGGGGTTTGGTTCCCTAGGCCTTAAGAGGTTCGGATTCCTCGGAAAACAGTAGGTCCCGGCGCAGCATGACCACTGTAGTCTTTGAGCCGTAAAACCAAAAAACAAACAATAAAATCCCTTATTGGTATTATGTTTTATCACAGCGTTTTCTTTGTCTTCCAAATTACCTGCTGCTTTTGAATTCACCAGTTGAGGATTGGGTAATCTCCACAAAAGTAATGAAAATATTCCGATCTTCGAAGATATTCATCCCAATATATTTTCGTACACCGTATAAGAATGATCGGCAAGGATTATATGAAATAAAATGGGTTTACGTTTGAACGCTAAAACTTACTGTTACATTTGAGCATTGAAATTTGCCGTCGAAAATTTGCAATTAGAGCAATCTATCTTTTTGCTATCGATAGAATAGGTATGAGATAATTTTGAATGCTGAATCATATCCCGGTGGACGAGGCCCTCCTTTACAGCTCTCGTGCTAGAAATTTGGCAAGAGTGAAGAAGTGTTACACACAGGTCAGAAATAACAAATCTTCGTCAGTTACACTTTGAAATTCTTCCCGTGCCTCAGCGATTTCAATTTGTCGTTATCTAGAAATTCTCCAAAGACTTCGGACGACGCAACGTTAAACATTCCTTTCAAAATACTCATCCGAAGAGAAAATTAAATCTCCTTTGCATTGGATTGTTAGTGGGAAGGGATTTCAAAAAAACATCGGTTCAATTTCGATAATGAATGAGCAGTTCTTCAAGTACGTTAAGCGATTACAATGGAAAAGAGTGTGTCTTTTACACAATTGAGAATTCTTCATCACTTTAATTAAGTGAAATCATTCTGAAAAAAAAAGTAATAGTTTTTGCAACAGATTTTGCACAAAAAGCTCTGCATTCTTAATAGGAGTAAACATTGGAGATATGTCTTAAAGAGGGAGCTTTTATCTTAGGACAAACTTCAACTGGAATGAAAAAGATTCAATTAAATTTCAATTAATTTTTGCTAAAATATATGTTATAAAATTGAGAAAAAATACCCTCTTACAAATCTTTTTTACTGATTTGGGATTTTTTCAAGTGTTTCAATTTTCTTGAAGGATCACGTTTGATATTGATCATTTACTGCAATATACTCGTCCATTAATAGCATTAACAACTCTTAAGGGATGGCAACAAAATATCCTTAAATGGAAGAGGACGTTAATCAAAACCTTATTCTCAGAATGCATCTCAGAAATCTTGATGTAACATTTGCATGCATACCATTAAATAACTTTGAAACTACAAGCTCGACTAGAGTAGTTTTGTATCATTCTATGCCAGTATATAGTGTGGTTTTACTTAGAATATGGTCCTCTGCATGCTTTTGCAGTATACGTGGGGTGGACTCTGTATTTTTGTGGTCAATTTGACAAATCCGCGTAAATTTCCAATTGTAACATAATTATACAAAATAAATATAATTATAAATAATAATAATAAAAAATAATATTGTAAATAATAATAATAATAATTTTGTAATAATAATAATAATAATAATAATAATAATAATAATAATAATAATATAATTGTAAATAATAATGTGTAAATAATAATAATAATAATAATAATATAATTGTAAATGATAATAATATTGTAAATAATAATAATAAATAATATAATATAATAATAATAATAATAATAATAATATAATAATAATAATAATAATAATAATAATAATAATAATAATATAATATAATAATAATAATAATAATATAATATAATAATATAATAATATAATTGTAAATAATAATAATAGCAATATAATTGTAAATAATAATAGCTTCATTATGAAATAATAATAATAATAATATAATTGTAAATAATAATATAATTGTAAATAATAATATAATTGTAAATAATAATATAATTTTCCAATTGTAACTTGAAAATCCGAGCTATGATGCTAGTTTTGGTCTCATATTATAGATCTCGCTCAGAACTACGCATTGCACATGCATTCCAAGATATTCAACTAGTTTTAAGGAATGAAAAATATTAAAGGAGAAAATGAAATTGAAAATTTTCACAATGTGGCCAAAATTGGCACAAAAGCCAATATGGAAAAAAAAGACGCACATCATCGGAAATAGCATCTCAGCAGCCATTCAGGGTTATATCATTGTCAGTGGCTAAGAAGGTCAGGAGCCACAGGGCACGCAAAAATGTGAACTTCGGTGGCGTGGTCAACGACGGTTTCTGTGTAACAATAAATTTGTAAATCCATTTATTGAGTTCCACTGAACTCCGCTGCCCCAAGCGAGGTTAGATTGAGAATGTATTCAAATCACTTGACTTCGCATCCTGTCACAGTCACAAAGTTTCCACCTATCTTGCTTTTTCTCCGAACATAGAACTGTAATAAGCAAACAGAAGGAAGAGATTGGCAAAGACAAAATAAAAAAAAGTTAATAAAAACATTATTCAAGTTTTCGTTCTTCAAAAAGAGAATATATTTTGTTTACAAACAAATAAAACATTCAATCAATATCGCATGTAATTTTTCTATATTTTTATATATTGTAATAAATATATAATTTAGTTTGGAGTACCATTCATTTGCAACATTTCCATATTTCCATTTACAAGTCGCCACAATATTTTACACAAAAAAAATGGAAATTCCTGTCTCGGAATTTCTATTGGAAAATTTACTAGTTATGTTAAATTCGTGAAAACGTTTAAGTCGTAAGTGCTAATTTATTAGTTAGCTTCGATTAACCACTACAAGTTAGAGAACAAAATAAACATTTTCTTCCAGAAACAACGAGCGAACGAAAACTGTCCTCAGTAACATAGCGTCTCCAATATTCATTTTTCTCTGACTCTAGTTCTAGAATAATTGCGTTAACCAGTTTCTGTCGTTTTGAAAGTTTAGACTATCATAAATGAATTCCAAACGCGTCCTAGTTCGAACTTCTCTAAAAGCAAATCAGCGAAAGAGTTTTCTCCATCTGAGATATACTTAAAACTGACATGTCTCATAAATAATCGACGTTTCCTAATTAGACGAATAGCTAAGTTATAAGGTTTAAAAACTGCCTCTTGTTTAGTTAAAATCGTCCTTCCTTCCTTCCTTCCTTCCTTCCTTCCTTCCTTCCTTCCTTCCTTCCTTCTACCTTTCCTTCCTTCCCTCTCTCTCTTCCTCCATCCTGCTTAAAAAAAACACTACTCCATTACTTACATAGAAACATCCCTCCCTCCTTTCCTTCCATCCTTCCCTCGATCCCTCCCCCACTTCTTTCATCCTTCTTAAGAAAAAGCACTACTCCATTACTTATGTGAAAATTTAATATTGCTTATTCGTGGTCACATGATTGAATATTACATATACAATCGATAAAACTAGGTTTCATTCACTGAAAATACAATTTAGTTATCACAGTAAATGAGATCTGAAGGTCCTTTCAGCTATAAATACGACGAAGGGATACGTAAGAAGCTCAAATCCGTTCAAAATTAATCCTTTACCACGAATGACACGTGTTTCGAACACGCTAAGCTGGGACATGTTTTCGCTCTGAAATGAAAATCCAGCTTCTTAAAAAATCTCGACCCACTTTTACGAGAAAAAAAAATCCTATTAAAATAATCGAGTCGTAAAATAGCTTTTAGTTCAAATTAAGAAATTTTAAATGCAATTACGCAATTTTATTTAGTTTTGTTTACATTTAACTGTTAACTTTTTTTTTCAAATTGTGAAACATTTGTCTTACTATCCGCGGCAAGGTTGCTAATACACGTATGAGTATCAGGCCTTTAGTTGTTTTTATTTTCATCATCATTCCCGGCATCTATTCATGTTCTTAACATGTATTATTTTAAGGTTTATTATTGCTAATATTTTTTATTTATGTATCTTTATGTATTATCTTCGATTGTTGTTAATGAATTCATTGTACTTTTCCATATCTTGTATATATTAGTTGCCTGGAAAACAAATTTCTAAATTTGAATAGATGCTTTTTAATTTTTCAAAAAAAAAAAGTTAATTTTAAATTTTTTAATTTTTTCTCTCATATTAGTTCTATTGTCTAATATTTTGCCCTTAGTTTTTCTTTTTTTTTCATTTATTTGTCTTAAAAACATTTCGAGAGTTTTGAAACGGTTTTAGCAGAATTATTAGATGTTGACATTTAATTCCAGCTATACGGCAGCGTAGAGATAGGGAGTTTGTCCACTTCGCAGAAAACAAGAGTTCGAATTCCGTTGGCATCACCCGCTTGCTATTTTTTCTACCAAAACAATTAAAAAGGGTTCTACTTTCTACTGTATTTTTCCTTTTAAATCGATGACAGTTTACGATATCGTCCACGATAATTTACGATTGGTCCGCCATCTTGGAACTTCGCAAAAATGCCAAAATCCTATACTTTTTGCCGGTATTCCCTCAGTTAGGTGGGCCAACTGCTTTATAGGGGGCCCTATTCTATTCTTTCAGTCCAGAGCCCATAAAAACTATATTTTGGCATTAATATATATATATATCAAAGTAATCAAAACTTCATTCTCTTTGCAAAATTAACTTTATTTGACATACGTGATAATTCCGACATACACGTTTTTTTTTAGCTTAAACTAAAGTTTTTTGTTATAGGAGAAAAAGTACCGTCCCCGAATTAGATTCGAACTAGGGTCTCTCCGTTGAGCCCGGAGCGCCTTAACCGCTAGGCCATCGAGGACGGAGACGATGCTCCTTTGCTTCTTATATAAGGTTGTAAGATATTATTACCCTTCACAGGGATAACACAATTGCCAAATAATGGTCAACACAGAAAAGCCTCCGGGGCGAGATTTTTGTGTTTGTAGGAGGCTGTTTATTTGTGTATTTATTTGATATTTTAGCATAATCATCTTCAGTTTTAATTTCAGTGGCAACTCGCTTAAATTCCACCGAAGTTCGGTAGAATTTAGGCGAGTTGCCGAACTACCGATTCGAGTTGCCGAACTTACCGATCTACCTAACTTCGGTAGATTTTAATGGACAAGTTTTTCCATTCTTCTCGCGTTATTTATCTAAATTAGATTAAACAACACACTTTTTAATTATTGATGTTTAATTAGATCAATTAAACTAATTATATTTATTCAAAGCAATATGATTTCTTAATTAATTCCTTGATTGATTTGTTGATTGATGAGAGGAATAATCGATAATAATCACCAATTTCTAATGGTAATTTTCCAGTATATGTTTTTTCTCATTACGAGTAAATAAGATAAATAATGTTTCATACTACGCGCTGTACAATATACTGGTCTCCCCTATAACTGAAATAGAGAGGTCTTGGCATTCTGCCAGTAACAATATTATACAAATCCTGTAGCCGGAAGCACGTAAGTTCAGTTTAACCCTTGCTGTGTGAAGTCTCCTCTACTGGAAACACAACGCCACTAGCTCGGCCACCTTTTCCAAAAATCTACACATGCACACAAATACTTGGATGCGTACTTGGATATATGTCTACAATGACATCAAGAGACTGCAAGTATATGGCAGATGTATTTTTACATGCCTGTGGCCAGTTTATGTAGAAAAGAGAAAATAAGACCCCTGTGAAAGCGTCTGATAAAATGTGTGAAGTCTACAGAGTATATTTTAGAGTGAAGGAAAGAAATTCATACCACCCTAATCAAAAAGACTTTAACGACCTAATCAGAGATCTTGGTCTCATCAAATCCAATGCCGAACGCTTGATATCCAGCTGCGGCTCGTGTTAGAAAAATAGGGGAAGAGCTTACTGAATCAATTCCCCACCCCCGAAATTAAATCCTGGCTCTGTTAGTGATATGAGAAGATAGCAGTTTCAAAAATTATTTAATGAGGATTTAGCTATTTTCTGTAAATTAAATTAATTCTTCTGTCCTTTAATGCTGCAAATCTGTCTTATGCATCATCGTAAAAGGGTTGTTTCTTAATAAGCGTCAGTAATACGTATTTTTGAATAGAAATATTCATTAAAGAATAAAGTCTCTCTTGCAAAATAGTATTTCTTGAGTAAGTTTTTATTCTTTTAAGGCAAGAAAAACTCATTTCCGCTGGTACACTTGTAGATGGAATTGTTAAGACGAGAGAAAACGAATTATAAGCCTCTGTGAAAATTTTTTTATCATAAAGCATTTGAAGAACTTCTTGTGTCGATATATTCCTAAATTTTATATCGGCATATATAAGACATAGTTCATTTTTAAGGAGCTGTGTTTTTTTAAACACATCGCTGTATAACTCTTGCAGATTTTCAAGTACTTGGGATGGAAAATGGAAATTAAATTGTTCAAATTTCGTTGTATCGGCAAGACAAATTGCAGTTTTTCACAATCTTGAAATCTTGTGTTTATTGCCGTAAGCATGTGGTCTAAAATTTCAATATATAGCTGTTCATAATTTTGAGAAATTGTTTCTAGCGAAAGAGCGGCATATTCCCGTTTAGATTGGATTATTTCTGTGATTTTAAGCGTGTTTTGAAGCGGTGTTTTAAAAACACCATCCTCCCTTTTACGGCTTAATAGCTCATGAGTGTATTTTATTTGAGATACTCAATAGTTTAAATTAAGTGATTTTTTTAAAGAATTTCGAATAATATATCAGTAAGTCCAAAAATTTCATTGAATATTACTGACAAAAAACGTAAATTCAAAATCTTTCATATCATTTAAAATCCCCTTTGCAAGTTGAATTGTTGTTTTGTCTGAATGTTCGCTGTTTATCGTAAATTCGAATACTTCTCTTAATTTATCCCAGTCTTCAACTGTCACATTCACTGATTTCGAATTGTGGGACCATCGAGTTTGTGTTATGGTTGGTATGCGTCTTTCGGAATTTGATGTAAGAACATAAGATCGCTTCACCGAGTGATGAAGAAGCGAAGAAATGCCACTGAGTGAGGCTTGCAAAAAATATTTGACACTTAGAAATGTTAGAAAAACTTTGCTGCAAAACAAAATTGAAGCGATGTGCCAGACAATGGACAAAAATGGCTTGAGGAGCTTCATCTTTGACTTTTTTCTGGAGTCCATTCAAGTGTCCAGACATTACACTGGCCCCATCGGAATATTGTCCTATTAATTTGTGATGGTAATCAAAAGGATCCAAAATTTAGTCCAACATTTTATACAGTATTTCTGACGTCCTGTCTTTGCTCACGCCAAGGAAACCCAAAAATCTCTCAACTAATATGCCTTCATAATTTACAAATCTTAATATTAAGGAGAACTGGGAAGTTCAATTTATATCAGTGGTGTCGTCCACTTGAATAGAAAGAAATTTAGCCTCGTTTATTTCGTTTTTAACGTGATCATTTAAACAATCGGAAATCATTCATTCATTCATGAATTCAATCATTTTATTTTAAACAGTTTTGGAGTCGCAAGTGGAGACGTTTTTAATTTTTTGTAATTATTTTGAATTTCTAAAGGACTTTTTAAGAGCAACAATCTTAGTAATTCCTCGAAATTTCCACGATTTATGTAGTCACTACTTTCATCATGTCCCCGGAATGCCATTTCTTGTTTGCGCAAATATATTACTGCTTCGTCTGCTCACAGATAAAGAATCTCCAGTCGTGCGAAGTATTTCCCCAAGAGCGAATGTAAGAATGAAAAAGCGGCTTGGAACAGCTTTGTCTTAGTGGTTAATGGCTTCTTGGGCAATCTAAGTCCGAAAGATATGTGGAACTTGTTAACATTCTTATGAAGAACTACGGAAAAATCAACTGCAGGATATTCCTGAACGATCATGTCCTCGATGCTCACTTAGATAAATTTAAGGATGACACAGGAACGTAATCGGAAGAGTAAGGCAAGTGTTTCTGTCAAGATATATGGACTTTGAACGTCACTACCAAGGCCAGTAAAATGACAACATGATGGGAGACTATATTTGGGAAACTGATTCGTGAAAGTGATTTAAAGTATAATCGTAAATCTCATAAATTTTTCATTTTTAAATCCTTTGTAATAATTTTGTTCACAACTATAGTACAAATATATGTTACTTTTGATGTATGTTTGTATTTTACTGGATGTGATCGAAAAGCACGAATTCCTAGATTTTCTCATTCAAACAGGTAAAATTCAAAATAACACACCAAAGTTTTGGGGGAATAATAGCCATTTTGTAATCTTTTCAGGCGGAAGCCATTAGAAAATATCGCTTACTACTTAGGAACAAGAATTGTGTTACATGGTGTTATTAATTACTAACAGTACTTACCAATTATTGTTATTAATTATCAATTTACGAAATATTGGCATCTGATTCCTTACCATGAGAAAATGAATTTAGTTCTGTATCGCAGTAAAGAACAAAAGAAACCATGTTTTACGAGATTTTTTAAGAAAAAGAGAAAAATACAAAAACATTTTTCCCCTCCTTTTCACAATACTCGTCAATGTCTTTTCTCATGTAGGTTTCACTTTGATCTCAGAAACGTATTTGAAGCTTTGTAGTTTATTTTTTCCAATGAGATCTTTAAACGTAAAGTATTTCGAAAATTGATTTCACTTTAAAAACGATTTTAGAAGCCGTTTTAATAAAAAAAAAAACACCCTTTGAAATAACACGCCTTTTTTTTACCCGCTACTAAAATACCCATTTTCACTAGGCAGCGTTTTGGCAGAAATCGTTGAGGACATTGGCGAAAAAATAGTAACGCCGATTACAGTAAACTATTCTAGTCTTAGTATTTTTTTTATGAAGTTTAAACATATTGGAACTAAATTTATAAAATATTGCAATGATTTTAATCATTTATTAAAATCATTTACTAAAAAGTACATTAATTAACGTTCACGTGTTCTAATGTTCTAATGTTATATCACACTCATACCTCTTAACTTGTTTGTTAGGCAGTATAACACTGAAGCAATATAATATTTGTAAACATGACGCCAAATACGCTAATAATTATTTTATTAAACATGGCGTGAAACTATTCAGACATAGGACTTGGTATAATAAAAATTTCAAATGTCCAGTTAAATTGAAACTAAATTAGCGTTAAAAGTGTTATTAACACATAAAATTTGAAAGAGAAGTTCAGGCCAAATTGGCGTCTAATTTTTTAGTCGCCAAATTTCGCCAATTGGCGAAAATGTTACATAGTTTCGAAGCGAAAAAAACGTGACTTTTTTCCTACAAAAACAAAAGTTATCCTAAATAAAGACGCATTATTATTATTATTATTAGTTATCCTAAATAAAGACGCATTATTATTATTATTATTAGTTATCCTAAATAAAGACGTAGTTAACATTAAAAGTTCCTCATAAAAAGGTTACTTTTCTCTAACAGAGACTTCCTTGAATATTTAGAAAAAAAATAATGAAGCAACTAGCGTTCTAAAACCAATTGCAAGTATTTGTAAATATGTGAAGGGGAAACAGAAAAAAAAATTGGCATAATATATCACAACATGTATTGGAAGACGAATGTAAGAGCATAAATAATTAATAGTCATATGTGAAACAATAATTAACTGAAATATCGCTAAAATATTAATTATCGAAAAGTAATTTGAATTATTGCCTAAATGTATCCTAATTTGGTTGAAATTTTATGAAAATTTTGTTTAAATTTTTCCTGAGGAAAATGGACAATCCTAATTTTTCATTTAAATACTGTAGATATGTTATCCATAAATCATTGATTAAAAGACTCTTAATTTTTAATGAAAAAATTAATACTTTTTTGTAATTTTTAGCATTTTTTCTTGCCGCCTTATTCCTTATTTTTTTTTATATATTATTCTCTGTGTTTT
>QLNU02014176.1:143064711-143084713 GCA_006491805.2 Dysdera silvatica
TGATTTTTACGAATTCTGCAGACGAACAGCGCACATTGATAGATAGATCAAGTCTTATGGGCGCGTCATAATGCGAATTTACGTATAAGGCGTGAAAAGTGCAAGTTCTTCGCCACAGAGATCGAACTATTAGGACATATTGTATTGCATCGAACCGTTCGTCCAATGCCAGAGAAAATAAAAGCAGTCGCTGAAAATACGTACATCGTATTTGACATATACCAAGATATTGGACAATTTTCCAATAACTGAATAAACTAATGGTTTATATCGGACAAATCCAAAGATGTGTACGTTGTATTTGATATATATCAAGATATCGGACAATTTTCCGATAACTGCAGAAACTAATAGTTGATATCGGACAAATCCAAAAGTATGTACATTGTATTTGATATATACCAAGATATTGGGCAAGTTTCCGGTAACTGAATAAACTAATAGCTGATATCGGACGAATCCAAAGATGTGTAAATTGTATTTTACATGTACCAAGATGTCGGAAAATTTTCCGATAACTGAATAAACTAATGATTGATATCGGAACAAATCCAAAGACATGTACATTGTATTTGGGATATATCGGATTATATTGGGATATATGGAAGATATCGGACAATTTTCAAAGCAGTTAATTTCTTAATTTACACTAGACTATATTTCGTTCGCGAAAAGTTGTCCGATGGTACCGTTAGAAAATAACGGGAGCTGACGTCGCAAAGGGCATAGCCGATTACAGCAGAGGGAAGGGCGTCATTTCAGAACTGTTTTTTAGTGAACGTTTGTCTGCGCCAAAAACCAGTTCGGAAATGACGTCCTCCCCTCTGCTGTAATCGGCTAGGCCGTTTGTGACTTCAGCTCCCGTTATTTCTAACGGTACCATCGGACTACTTTTCGTGAACGAACTATTCATTCACTTTACGACATTTTACATTGTTGGTATAATAATTTACTAATATATGCGATTGAAAGTGTTTCTAGATAAACATTGTAGTTTCTTTGCACGTTTACATGGAAAACTGGATGTCCGGATCATGAAAATCTTCGCTTATTTGAAATCAGATCCGTAATCTTTATTTCGGATTATCGGGTTCCACCAAAGCCGTAGCCAGGATAGGGCTATAGGCGGCTGAGCCCCCCCTGGAAATGTAGTCAGCCCCAACCTGGAAAATATTTTTCTCAAAAATCAAATATTGTAAAATTTTATTTTAAATTTTTTGTTTTGTACGAAATTGTACATGACAATGGAAATTGTTCTTTAACGTTAAAAATGTATTCAAAATAGCTTTCTACCGTAGATCTTGTGTATATAACGTGTTTTTTTATATACGTTTGAATCTTCATATACTTTATAATAAGGATTGGGGAAATTATAGAGAGGTATACTAAAATTTATTTCTTAATGCAAAATTTATTTTAAGAAATTTATTTATTAATTTTAAATATATTAGTCTACTTACATATTTAGTGTTATTAAATATATCAAAGCATTCATGAAATTTAAACACTCACTGAAGCTTTCTGATCCGTCTGTAACTCTCAGAAACCCCTGTAGCAAACGTCTAGCTAACTAACGGCCTGGGTTCCATTGAATTCGATTTTAAATATTCAGTGCGAATATACTAACATTTTCGTCAAAATATAAGTCGAATTTAAAGTAACATCTATATCACAATTTTATTTCTAGAGGGGGGGATAAAAAAGCGTCTTTCGAAAAGGAGTTCAACGTATTTCAATCTTGAATTTGCTTTTCACATAGGAGTCCACTGAAAATGAAAGAAAGCTGTCAACGAAAAAACAGAATTGTCTACGAAATGTGCAGTCGGCTTAGAACATTTTATTTGGAGTGAAAACTGCAATTCGATGCAGCTTATACAAAGAAGAAATGCGATAAAGAAACGATAACCTGTTGATGTAGGTGGAAAGAGGTCCCGTAGGGAACCGGGCTACTTTGCGTGCAATTATTTCTAGGATAAATCGAAACTTGTCATCCCGGTCACTTCAGAAAGCGACCTATACTAGAAAAGGCAGCTTGGTAAGTTAAATGTTGCTTGTTTGAATTTTATGGCGAACGGGTCATGCTGCACCGGGACCTACAGTTTTTGCAAGGAATCAGAACCTCTTAAGGCCTAGAATTCAAACCCCTGGAATACGGTGTGCGTTTTTGCAGTAGGCGTTTTCTTTCAGCAGATTTGGGAGTCAAACTCAAGCCAACCGCCCTCTGGGCGAACGCCTTATCATTGCATTACAACAGCGTCACATAGGTTCAAGTTAACAACGTCACATAGGTTCAAGGGAACAGCGTCACATAGGTTCAAGTTAACAGCGTCACATAGGTCCAAGTTAACAGCGTTGCATAGCTTCAAGCTAACAGCGTCACGTAGGTTCAAGTTAACAGCGTCGCATAGGTTTAAGTGAACAGCGTCACATAGGTTCAAGTTAGCAGCATCACATAGGTTCAAGTGAACAGCGTCACATAGGTTCAAGTTAACAGCGTCACATAGGTTCAAGGTAACAGCGTCACATAGGTTCAAGGTAACAGCGTCACATAGGTTCAAGGCAACAGCGTCACATAGGTTCAAGTTAACAGCATCCTTATTCCCTGATCAGCTGTCGTTGCCTGAAACTTCCCATTTTTAAAATTTTAATGGCTGTCCTGAATACATCATACTTGTTATATATACTTAATTTTGTTAATTTTCAGCCATTTTTTTTAATAGAATGCTAAATTAGCTTCTTTTTTCCGCTGTTTGAAAAAGGGTTAACAATATGGTATTCGCGGTTTGGCTAGTTTGGAGCGGTTAAAATATTACGTAAGCACATTTCCGGCCATTTTATACTTCCACTACCCTTGTAAAAAAAAAAAAAAAAAAGCAAATGTCTGAACCCCGACCTCCATGATTACGTATGATTTCGGTTCAAAAATTGTTTGGTACAAGTTCTTGAAATACGAATCATTGTCATGTATCCATGTATTGCGGTTCTATTGCGGCGGTTGTCACATTTTGATTGTATGTTAGTTCTATTATTTTTTGTGTCTTACGTAATCATGATTCAGACTACCCCTTCCCCGTTGTCAGCAAAAATAAGAAAATCTTAATCCCTTCCTCCAAAGATGTTTATGCAATACTTGAACGGCCCCTTTCATGCCACAATGTTACTTCGGCCCACATTGAAAACAAGATTTCTTTTCCAGCTATTATGTCATTAATAACGCCCCAAAACGGAAAGCTTTGACAATAACAGTATTCGGTAATTCTATATGCATTTTTAATGCGTCTACGATTTTTTTATATATAAGTATTTTTACACGTGAAGTTGCCCGAAAAAATGATTTATTATTCAATATTACGACATACATTGTAAAGCAGAGGATCATGGCATAGGCATATGCAAAACGTTCATAAGAGGGGTGTTAGAGGCTTGCAATGATGTTACAGAGCTACAACACATATATTCACATGCATACGTGCAAAATTTCATCGCAATGGAAGTGAAGGTATAATTATTGAAGCAAGTGCAGCAATTCCATCTAATTAAATAATATAAATCTAGTTAAATAATATAAATAATATTTTATTAATATTTTAAATGTTTAGATTCATTTATTAATTAGCTAAAAGATAATTAAATCCAAATACAACGTTAGAGAAATTTAGTACGCTTGTTTGACGGAGCCTTCATGGTACGTGTGCATACGTTGATGGTAAATTGAAGACTGATTTTAGAATTCGTAAAACAATTACACACAATCTTACCAAATATTAAAAGTAAAATTGTAATTATACAATATTTGAAAAATATGAAATAAAAGTAACAGATTTGGCATGGTGTCAATTTTAGAAATTGAACTTTTTAAGTTTATTTTCTTGCTTTTCTAAGTGGCAACAGTTAAGAAAGCCTGCGAAGCGAACATTTATATTGTTACAACCCACTGCATACGCCAGTGGACCACGGCAATCTTTAGTTGAGAGAATGGGCTTCAAAATGCGCGTATTATGTCACATATTAGAGATCTATTGACTTACCAAAGTCGAGAGGAAGAGAAGAGCGGTAGTTTAGATTGACCTCGATTCTGCGACTTTCAGGTTTCCGCCTTGATTTTTACTGACTGACCTGCAAAGCACAGCCAAAGGATTTCGTTCTTTGTTTGCTAATTTTCAACCATTTATGACTAGAATGTTGAACTTCATCATCATTTCAATTAAAATTCGCCCGTAACGCCCAGTTCAATTGTGGAGTTGAAATCAGAAGTACAAAAGGTGATTACGTATTATCCCGTCGACAAATTACGATTTTTTTATCGTAACTTTATAATGTTTTTGTTGTCTAAAAAATCGTAAGTTTACGATCCTTAATTATTTGCAAGATGCCATTTTGTTTGCTTGTTGACATTTTGCAAAATCGTTAGTTAATGTTAGTGACAGATGTTTTCTGAGTTATCGTTAAAAAATTTATTTATGATATTTTTTATTATATATCTTCAAAATTTTACATAAGAAAAACGACGAAAGGAGACCCCTTCTCATCGCTTTGCGACTCGTGACCGTTCTGATCACATTCGATGTACGCTGCCTGAATCAGTAAAAGGCTGAATCAATATTATATTGCAATTAGTATTTTTCACGCAATTAGTACATTTACCTGAATCACAGGAACCGAACTGGAGGGGGAGACCTCCCAGACCCACCACCCCTCGTCGCTTTGCGACTTGTGACCATTTCCATTACATTCGATGTGCATTGCCTGAATTAGTAAACGATGAAAGGAGAATTCATTTTTCCTGTAAAAACAAAATCGCAGAATGCTCATCATTTGGTAATTACCGAAGAGTATAATCCATCTAAAATTATTAAAAACAAAAAAAAACAGGGTTCAGGCATGAAACAGCACTCATTCTGCAAAATGTCAACAAACAAACAAAATGGCGTCTCGCAAATAATCAAGGATCGTAAACTTACGATTTTTTAGACAACAAAAACATCGTAAAGTTACGATCAAAAAAATCGTAAATGGTCGACGGGATAATACGTAAGTACCATACAAAATTAATCGCCATCAGCTTTAAAAGGATCAAGTGATTCGATGTTGATGAGAACAATTTGCTGTCCAAAAGAGGGGCTGGCGCCCTCCAAGCGCTCCCCCTTTTACACGCCATTATATGCGAGAATTGGTGAGTTCAAATTTGTCAGAAATTCTGTTCAACCTACCGTGTTAATTTTTATACATTTTTTTTTTAATCTTGATTAATATACCCTGTTTGGAGCAACATGAGTTTTTCTGTTCATGTTGCGTAAAATTCAACTAATTGGCACATACTACTTACGGCCAATAATAAATATGCTTCAAGTTTTAAATTTCGAGGAAAAACTTATACGAAAAATTAAATTTTTAATTCTTCGTGGAAATTGTCATAACGTATTATGTAGTTTTACGGGAATCACACAAGGGGGATTAAAGCATGAATAAATTATTTTTAATGTATCATGGAAAGTTATTTTCTTTTTTTGCATGATTTTTTTGCTAAACATATTTTTAAGCTGTTATTTTTCATTATTAAATTCAAAGTTCGTAATGAAAAACAGGCAAAAAAAATTTAAGACGGCTTTAAAACAATTTCCTGTTCTTCGTTGAAAAACTAAAAATTAAGTAGATAATAAAAGGTGATCCAAAGTTATTGCCAAGGTTCTTGTAGTTGTAGGCTTAACTTGGGGTTAAATATAGCGTAAACTAGGAGAGGGTTAAAAAAAAGGGAAAATCTTCAACGTTATTGAATATTAGAACGTTGAAAATGTATTCAATAACATTGAAGACTTTTTCTTTGCAGTTTTGTCATTGATGAATAAAGAATAAGATTCAAATTCAAGTGGAATGAAAAAAACCACGTTCGTATGCATCAAAACTTGAATGAATACTAATAAACAAAAGAGAAAAAGCACCCTCTGGCATTTCGTGCCTTTCGGGTTACCATGACAACCAAAATTAAAAAGTAAAGAATTAAACACAATTGACATTTCTTCATGTAGCTATTATTGATTCCACCAGTAACGAACTCCACTTTACAGACTTCAATACCCTTGCCACTTGATCACCATGACTATATAACTTTTGTTTTTGCATTTTTGGTAATCAACAACAATATAAATTTGATTATGTATTTATACTTTTTTATTTTAATGTTTGGTAACGGAATTTTATAAATGTATTCTGGATTCTTAAAAATAAATCAGTTTCTGTTTTTCCATCAACCAGCGTTCACGTTCGATCGAGGCTCCACTGCAAAATGGCGTATGTAAATCATTAGTACTTCGTAGTTTTACTCTTTCTAATAAACGTGTATATTTTAAAATAGTCGAGTACGTTGATTATTTCCAAGCAGCAATTTAAAATATGTGGGAGCATGAAAACCGCAATCACGTTCCCCACATAATCAACAATAATTTTTTTATTGCTTTTAACACAAATGATTGTTTTATTAATATTATCATAATAAAGTGGTAACAACATCCTACCTTTATTAAAACGTCCGGTAAAAAAAAATAACGAAAAATGACGCTTTTTTTTAATTGACCTCCGTAAAAACATTTTCAACATTAAAAATCCCAAAATTTTATGGAAAAGTACGATTTTGCCTTTTAAAAATAAAAAACGAGACAAATCACGGTAAATTAAGCTCCTCGGTAAATAAAGCTAAATGAAAATACGAAATTATGCTATCTAAATCGAAGTTTTTAAGTCCAACATATATTCATCTAGAGAAATAAACCAGCAAAAAAAAACAAAAAAAACGAGGGATTTCACGAATATTTTTACTGAAAAAAATGGAAAAAGATTTAAAGATTTCGCATCCAGCGCATCAACTCAACTTAATACAGTCATTGAATTCGTAATAATTATTTAACGACTGGAGATGGAGCAGAACATTTTATAACATAAGAGCATCGGATTTGTGAAAAAACTGGTGAGTGAAACATTTTATTTATCATCGTATGAAACCACCACCATACTGAAACATCTAGTGGGTGATTGAAACGTTCTTGATTCACACTCATCGTCCTTAATAAGAAAATAGTATATACATGAACGGACATTGCATATACATCTAAAAATATTAGCCAGTGGAAATAGATTCCACGAGCGAACAACGGAAATCGTATTTCTTGCGTTGGGTGAACTACGCATACAGCACGCCAACTCAACAAGACCCAGGTTTTAAATTTGATATATATTTGACGATTAGAGTGAAAAATCTTAACGGCGTGGAAGCTTGGCACTAAGAGAACTAGTGAGTGAAAACTTTTAGCTTTTTATGTGCAAATTCATCATCGTGCTCTATTGGATAATTAAGTCGTACTTATTTCACATTCATCGTCTTCGATAGTGATATTATGTAAATTAGAAACTTTTGCCAACGTATAACAATTAGCGGAACAATATGACTATCTTTTCGTTAAATAACATGACAATAATGATTGATTGATTGTTTGGCTTTTTTATGGCGCAAGAGCATCTGGGCTATACTGCGCCACATGACAATAATGACTGGTAAACTAAATGAATGCATCGTCCTTATTCAAAAATCAGCGTTTTTTAACGAAGTTATAGTAGAAGAAACGTATGTTGGTGATTTGGATTTTATTTAATCATCTAGATTTAATTTGATTGTGGCTGTTAAATCTTACTAATATGATAAATATTTTAATTAGAATCATTATTTATGCTTTTTTTCATCAGGGATATTACGGTAAACCATAATAGATGAATTGAACATCCGAATGATTCAATCGAATTTGATTATATTGTCCTCTATAAAAACTTTAATCAGTGAGGATTTTAATATTCCCATGAATATCCAATTTTGCTCATGATTTCTATATAGTGTACGAACTGGGTTTTAGATTGATTTTAAATTGTACTTGATCATTTTATCCTCAAGGAAAATTTTAATAGGTGAAAATATTGATATTTTTAGATATAGGTCTATGTTATAATTAGTGTGCAATAATATCTAATAAATTTGAATAAATAATTGAACGAATATTTAATTAATTGTATAGTTTTATTGTGTTTTTGAGTAATTTTACTAAAGTTCTTAAATTTGTTTTTGGTTTATCTCACATAGATTTAATTGAAAAATATTGTAAAAATGGAAATCGACCGGGAAAATAACAATTTGGTGCTCCAGATATATCAAGAAATAAAAGAAATAAAATCACAAATTGAAATAAACAAAAAAGATACAGATAATAAAATTGAAACATTGATTACAAAGAATTATCAAACACGGCTTTAAATATAATCAAAGAGGAACAGGAGACACTAAAATTAATAATTGAGAACGTTATTTCTACAAAAAAGATAATAAAGGTTAGAAATTTCAATGAAAAAAAACATATATAAATTTCAAGAGGCTCTACAAGATATAGATTGGCAAAATTTCCTTGAAACTGCTAATATTATCCATCTATCCAAATGCGAAAAATTTGCAATGCAAACCTTGGACCATTGTTCTTTTTAATAGCAAGAAATGATATAATAAATTTAGGCGAAGGAATATTGTTATTTGCAGAAGATATAGTTTGGTTGACAGAGAGAAATAAAATTAATCAGATAATCGATAATATGTGTCAAATTATTTTCATTTGAACAATTGATCGGGGATAATAACTTAATAATTAACACAGATAAAACAAAATACATAATTTTTCATACTGATAAAAAAAAATTTTAATTAATCGAATAAAGTAAAATTTTCGAATAAAAAATTCGATCGAATAAAAAAAATAACACTGTCATCGAAAGAGTCAACTCAATAAAATTTCTGGGAATGATAATTCAAGATAATTTGGGCTGGGACTGTCAAATAAACGAAATTGAAAAAAAAATTAGAAGATCTAATGGAATTTTGACAAAGCTTTTTACAATCTTACCTTTAAACATAAAAATTAAGCTTTACTTTGCATTAACTTACATTTACCTAAACTACGGAAATATAGCGAGGGAAAATAATATACATAACTTAAAAGTAGAAACATACATATACGAATAATTAAACGAAAATAAGTACTTAAACTCAATCTCAAATAATGAAAATGTTCATAATTACAACACAAGAGATAGAAAGGAATTGAACAAAATTAAAATCAGAACGAATATTCTATAGGTAAAAATAATATTAATCACTATGCAATTAAATGATGGAACAATATCTCAACGGCAATAAAAGAAATGAAACCAAAAAGTAAATTTAAGACCGAATTAAAAGAATACTTTATGGAGCATCACGGAGTTTAATCGCCTCGGTTGCAAGAATTTTAAGTACGTTTATTTTGTCTTGTATCCCTTGTATGTCATAATCTGTATGATATACATAAATAAAATTGATTGATTGATTGACTTGCCCTCGCCAGATTACGCCTATGCTTGTAGTCTATAATTATTAAAAAAAAACTAAAATAACAAACGGCTTAAAAAATATAAAAATGTCACCCGTTTTATGTGGACACACTGTACACTCTTCCTTAATATTTGTGAAATGATGCCTAGGAGTGGGGGGTTTTGATTACTTAACCCTTAAGCTTACCCAGTTATTAAATGACGCTTGATGCTTTACTATGGGAAATTACCTGTGGGCTTGTTCAGTATGGAGTGCTCGGTATTTCCCAATGTACGTGAAAAACATCGTTTGAGAGACCCCCGTGAGCGCCCCCCCCCCACCCGATGAACTGAAGACGGGAAGTGTTACTGCAACAGAAGCAATTACATCGAAAATGCTGGGGGGTAACACTAGGGAGGGGGTGAATTGATTATCACACGCAAGTCTTACGTGCCACAAAAGGCATCCGTGCATGTTGGAGTTGTATATCAGTATTGATTCCCACGTATTGATTGGAGAGGTAGTAATGCATTTTAAGTCACACTTCCATATTCTGTGAACATTTTTATTTTCTCATTTCCAATTTAAAAGTTATGGGTCACAGAAAGCGGAGCAATAATTTAGACTCACCAAGTATAAACAGACAGCTATTAATATAAGCAGACGATTGTTATAGTGGAAGTAAACGGTTTTGGGCACGTTTATCTAATGTTTCAATTTGGACGGGCGAATCTTCCTCAAAAGATGGCGAAAGCTGAGTAGCAAAAATACGAAACGTGTCGATGGATAATATATTACACAATAGGCACAGTTTTTGGAACGAAAATTTATTCGGCTTTAAACGTTTTTCGAAAACCTTGAGCTTTCATCGAAGAAGCAAGAAACCCTAAGCGTACATCGCTCATAAGGGCGAGTGTACGATTGTTTATTGTATAAAGGGTAAGGTTATGGTTAATGTCCGTGAATTAGCGCCCCCTATCGATCGAACCAGATGAACGTGAACTGTAGGAGGAAAGTTGGCTGAGTGAAGGATTGTGTTAAATGATAAAAAATTGTTATGTATGTGATAAAAAATTATTGGTGAAATTTTAAGAGGAGAAAACGTGACCACGCCGGATGGATATTGGCCGTAATAGATAAATCGTTCACCAGGTGCTCGATGTTTTGATGGATTAAAAAAGTTTAAAAAAAAAATTAAGATCAGCTGGAGATGGAGGTTTGTAGATTAACTTCGCTTCATCGAAGTTAAATTTGTGGTCCAAAGACCAGCAATGAACGGCTATGGATGATTTAGTCAATTCTTGTTTTTGTACGTATTCCCGGTGTTCTTTAATCCTGAACCGGAGTGCACGACGAGTTTGGCCGATGCACGATTTTGAGCACGAGCATGGGATTTCATAAATACCCCCCATGAGTTGTGATCCGAAACCGAGTCTTTTAGTTTTGAAATACAAAGCTTATTGATGGGCGTGAAAGAGACTTTAAAATTAAAGTTGTTAAGAATAGTAGCAATTTTAGTGCTGATATTGGGAACGAACGGTAAGCAGATGGTTTGTAGAATAGGAATGCTGTTAGGAGAACCGGACGCCCATCTTTCTTTGCCAATGAAGAAAGATAAATCGCCAATTCTGACACTAAAACTGGATACAAATGGCGATGCACATGATTCTATTAAGATTGGTTATTGAATTCATTTCACGAACGGCTCTAAATCTCGACACTGGGATTACAGCGCCGCCTCCGGCGGCCACCCTTCCCAATGAAACCCTTGCACAATTCCTCCTCCCTCCTCCTCTAAATCTCGACAAAATATTTTCTTTCTTCGTCGATAAAATTCTCAATGCTTGCGAACCGATGGAAACTGTTCTTCAGAAATTGCTATCAGACACGATTAGGAAGAGAGCTATAGGGGAAATCATCGTTTCATATATTTAACCTTTTCAAGCTTTCGCATAATACTTTTCACACGACCGAAATTTCCTTTCAAAACAGGTTTCAGGAACAATACGATTTTTAAAGTCAACATCACTCATACTTCAGAAAAATGTAATAATTTTTCATCTTGTCGATTTTTTTCCCAGTCTCTCTCTCTAGGCTTATTGCTCTCAACGCCTATACATTGTATCGTTTCTCATAATATACCCAGGTTTAATAAATAGATAAATAAATAAATAAAAAAAATATTTTAAACTTCTGAAAATAAAGTAAGCATATGATAATGCTAAAAGTCAAATTTTCTATGGTTAAATCCCCTGAGATTACTTGAAATTTTCGTATAATGATTTTGAAAACATTTCGCTATTCTTTCGTTTCAAAATTTTAAACGTTTGGGGAATTTCGCTTAATTAAAATTTGCATACTTTCTTAAGGAGGTATGATTTAAACTGAAATATGATGCCGTTTCTTTAAATTGTCAAAATCTTTTTCCAGTCTCATATTTTAACCTATAGTGCTGGAATTTATGCTTTTGTTTCTTATTTCTTGCTTTATTTTTTCTAAGATTCTTTTTATGACTACCTTGTTTGCAATTATTTTTGTGCACATAAAACGGCCAAAATGTTATTTTTAAATTTTACTTTAGTATTGCCATTTTCATTTTTAATATCAGCCCATAAAATATTTAAAATTATGCCCATTACATTTGCTACTACTCATATATACACATATATATGTATATAAAACTCATCATTTCTTTTTATCCTTCTTTTCCCTTGATTTCATTTTGGAATCTCTTAGAAATTTTTTGCTCTCTTTTGTCTTTATTTTATATTTACTTTTTTCATTGTTTTATGTAGCTCTGTTTCTGACCACTTTTCTTTCTTTTTTCTTTTTTATTCCTCTTTTAAACTCACCGAGTATTTCACTAATAATAATTAAACCTGGCCACATTTTGTACTGTTTCATCTTGGTAATTTTAATCAGTTTTGCTGAAGTACTTCCAATTAATATTTAACTGCAGTGAAAGCTGAATATAACGAAATCTTCTCGCGGTCCCATAGTATCGCTACAGACAAATGTCACTGCATAAATCTGAGGTTATATCTTTTGGGCTGCGCTAGGCCTCGACTACACCCCTGAATAATATTCGACTCAAGAGTAATGGAAATCCACGTTTAAGAATGTCGAGTTTGCTTGGACTAAGTCTTCGAGCTTTAGCAAAAACTGGTGGACCACGAGTGACAATACTATGAGTTACAGCATGAGAGACAATTCTACGGGTAGAGAACGAACGTGCAATAGTTGGGAATTTTGAAAGTAAGGAAAAATAAAGAATATATTGGGTAAAGTTGTAATTGACAAGAGTGATGTTTTAATGATTGAGGAAGGATGATGTCATGGATGCAATACCATTAATAAGACACTTATTACCAATACCCATCAACAACTCAAACTTATCTAAAAAGTTAACACCCAAAATAGGTTTAGCTAGGTCTGCAAAAATAAAACTCCAACAGAATTGCCTTTTTAAGCCAAAATCCACTTTGAAAGTAATTGTAACATAGGTTGCTATAGGAGTTCGGTTAGCCGCGTACGGAAAAAGGTCATCCTTATTTCTATATGTTTTAATATAATTCTTAGGGAATACAGAAACAGAAGTTCCGCTATCTACGAGGGCGAATCAGAAAGTCTTTGCCCCTATTTTTTATTAGCCAAAATAAGGTACATACAGGTAATTACAAATATACGTACTATTCTACGTGCCTTAACACTTTCACATACTCCCCACACCGGTTCAGATATTTGTCCCACCACAGCACTAAATTTGAGATGCCCCTGTGGTAGAATTCATCCGGCTGACTGTGGAACCACCGTCGGACTGCTGTCTTGGCTTCATCGTTGCACGTGAATCGCTGTCCTGCCAGGAACTTCTTCAGCGGACCGAAAACGTGGAAATCACTAGGGGGCGAGGTCCGGACTGTATGCAATCAGAACCGCCGACAAGCTCCGGTCATTTCACTGGGAGAGTCTGGACCACCCACCATACAGTCCGGACCTCGCCCCTAGTGATTTCCACGTTTTCGGTCCGCTGAAGAAGTTCCTGGCAGGACAGCGATTCACGTGCAACGATGAAGCCAAGACAGCAGTCCGACGGTGGTTCCACAGTCAGCCGGACGAATTCTACCACAGGGGCATCTCAAATTTAGTGCTGCGATGGGACAAATGTCTGAACCGGTGTGGGGACTATGTGGAAAAATAGTGTAAGGTACGTAGAATAGTACGTATATTTGTAATTACCTGTATGTACCTTATTTTGGCTAATAAAAAATAGGAGCAAAGACTTTCTGATTCGCCCTCGTATTAAGAATGAAAAGCTAGAAATTTTATCACAAGTAAGCGGTTGACCTGCTCTATACGACCGAACACCGCACAAACTGTCGAGCATTGCAGATTTTCCCCCATTCACAAGGAGAAAACACTTTTTTTTTGCCTTGTCTTTGTAATTGCTGTAATACCAATAAAAATTGTAACTACGAGATTTACTTCGTAAACGACTATGCCCAGGATTTGAATTCCTACGGCTTTTCCGAAATCTCGTGTTTGATTCACTCTGCTTAATGCATCCGGAAGTGTCCTGTCTCAAATGACTATTGCGTCATGCAAGAGTAGTCAAATATTTAACTCGAACTGCTAAATCACTCACTTGTTGAAAAAAAAATTGAATATTGTGAATCATGTCTAACTTTAGCTACTGTTGACAATTCAGTCATTTTACCTTCTAATTCTGCCAATTTATCTAAACTGTCATCAGATACACACAAAATCTGTTGATGAGTGGTTGACAAACGACGTAACCATAGACTTCGTAACATGGAATCAGATAATTTACCAGATGCGAGTTCACACATTGCCCTCAACAATAATGAAGGTGATTTGTCACCAATAGGTATGTCCATTAATAAACTCTGTAACCTGAAAATCTCGGACTGCGCATACTAATCAATAATACTCTTTTTAGTTGCGAAACAGGCTTGTTCAGGAAATTCCTGAACACCTATAAGTGCCATGAGATCAGGATCAAGTAAACCAAGTGCAGTGGAATTCAGTTAACTCAGTAGCAGTAATACCGCATTATGAAATACGGATTCCAACTGTAAAAACTACAACTCAACGCTGCTTTTCCAAAAGGGTCAGTGCACGAAGTGCAACGCGTAAAATTTGTTTTTCTTCTTGATTAGTCATAATACACAGTACAAAGTTTACACAACGAAAATTCTCAAGTGGTTAGATTTAACCATAAAACAAGCATATAGAGATTATCAATTACCAATCGCTAAAAAATACAATAAGGGGATAATAAACTATTCAAGCCAAACGTATTAAAGCTATACCAGCAGTACTCTGGCCTCTGAATATGGTGGTTTATAATAACAAATATCAATGACGAATATAGTTACTTTTATTACATAATATTGATAAGTATATTTATCACCATGATCTTTATAAATAGTATAATTAATATATTATTACCAAAATAATATCACACTATAAAAGGGATTAAACTACTATCAAAGTTCGCAAGCATCTGATATCAATACCAACCATATAAAACGTAACTTTGTTGTAAAACGCAAAAGCTATTGAATCATAAAATCCACAACTACAGATATACAACTTAATGCATTATGATATGTAAAATCTATGACTATCGTTAATATTAAGGTAGTTAGTATTAAACCTATACTAATAACTAATGATGTAAGCTGTAATGTAACTTGGAAAAGTTCCACATGGGTCTACATACAATCAATATAACAGCATAAAGCTATAAAAACCTCGATAATTTAACGAGAACGGCTTCGATGGTTGTTAACTAAAGTCAACAGCAGAAAAAGCACATACACCACAAAATCGGAAACTTACTTGTAGATCAGTTACATCGAAAATCCAAGTCGAACTAGAAATCCTTATTGCGAGGAGCAAGTGTTTAATAATGGATGGATATCAGAAAAGGTGACCCTCCAAACCAAATTAGGTGTCTATAACTGCGAAGTTGAAAAATAGTCCAGTTCAAATACCTGGAACTGGAACGTTGGTCACAATTATTCATTAAACGGACGAGGCGTCAGCCTGCTACAATTGGCATTCCAACTAGTAACAAATGTCGCACGTTATGGTAAACCCTAGCCAATCGTTGTATTCTTTTGTTATAAATTTTTAATTCTCTATGTCTGTATCATGAACTCTTAAATAAAGCCATTGGTTTTATTACGAAGAATAGATGATAATCGACTTTCAATTGTTAATAAAGTGTGTTGTCAACCATTGAACAGGTTATAGTGGATTTCTAAACACACAGTAATTAATATAATTTTCAAATATTTATAAAACTGTGCTAATTTTCTATATATTCTTCTCCGTTATAACAGGGAATTCTTGTAATATGCCTAGATTTTCTAAGCTCTTTTCCTTCCTTCCTTTCTTCCATCCATCCATCCATCCAAATTATCTATCATTTTTATCAACACATCAAGATTTTTACAAATATTCGTCATCGTATTCGTAATTAAATGAATTATTTCCACGTGTTTCCTGTGTGAAATATACAGAATTATCAATTTTTGCCTAATGTAATATATGTATTTCAGGTTTAGAAACAAAATATTGCAATGCAAATTCACAGTCCTTGTTGTATATGGCTTGTATGGTCCATTTAATTATCAAATCCTTTCCAATGATTTCATGCATAATTAGAAGTACTTGGGTATGAAGTAAAGACTTCAGAAGCCTGCGCATGATGTCCCCAGAAGTATGAGTTTTGGGATTTGGTAGCGGTATTTATTGTTAATTTTTAATGTTTTGAAGTGGGGCTCAGAAATTTTGGGAACAGCATTCAATGCACCTACTACAACAGGAACCACTGTAGCATTCCTCATCCTCCATAGACTCTCCACCACTATTTGCAAATGTTCGTAGTTCGTGATCTCTCCAATCTTTTTTTCGTCTGCCCATCTGTCAGCAAGCATTTCAATATCGATCAATCAGACATGGGTTCTTGCTAAAAACGTAATATCTGAAGTTTTTGTGTGAAAGATGTTTATCGCACTGGGTTAGAAAATCATTTTTTACATTTTCAACAACTTTTTCAGGATTATGTTTCCATACAAATGTTATTATTTTCAGTTGTTCGAAATTCATCAAAGCAGAGGAACAACTGAGTGTCATTTATTGCCATGGACTTTAATATAAGTCTAATTCTATCGAAATAACGTAGAAATCTGGTCGACCATGAAGAGAAAGAAGAATTTCATTAGGCATAGAATTATATGGGATCCGTAAGGCCCAAGCGTCACACCCCACCAAATAAGATAAAATATATTGCAATTTTATATATAATATGGGCTTGTCCCCACCCCCTAATAACTTTGAAAACTTTACGTTGATGAACATCCCAGAACATATCACTTAATTCCAGTCCTAAAAATTTTGAAATGGAAACGAAAGCACCGAAAGAAAAAATGGAGAATATTATTCTGCCACTAAAAATGACCTGTCAGAAGAAGTCAAATTGTATAATACATGTCACAGAACTTGAAACTGGCTTCGAAAAGATTTTTTGTTACTTTCAGCACTTGGAAAAGTTAAAGAAAAATCTGATAAAGAATTCTATGTGAGAAAAAAATTAAAATTGAAAAATACAGAAGGAATTAAATGCGCTATTCACAGAATTAATGAAAACAATCTATTTCTTTTTCGTCTTTACTTTTCTTTTAACAAACTGATAGTCATAAGAAGAAGGTGAAATAAGTCATAAATAAAACATATAAAGTTAAAATTTAAAAATTTAACAACTGGCTAATCTGGAAAACCTTTTCGCATTTATTTCGAATTGGCGAGATTTTCTGTTTCAATTTTTTTTCCATTTCAGTTCCATTTTTTTCATATTTGAATTAAATTTTAAGGTTTGCTATGAGTCCTGTATCATGTTTGTTTTATTCGAAACTGGAACGTGAACTTGGATTTTTTTTTTTGCATGATTGCTAATGAACTAAGAGTGGATAAGCTACAATTTCAATAGGGAAAATGTAAGATTTTACACTGCTTTAAATTCCTGTTTATCAAAACCTGCTTTATAAGTGACTGTCAAAGACCCCATACTGTGCTGAAAATTCTTTTTTTTTTCTTTCGATGGAAACTTTCAATCAACGTAATTTACATTTTCGTATTTCTTACTCCTTTAGTAAATAAATTGGAAAAATGGCAATGGAATTTAAAAATGATTTTTATTTTGGAGATCCAAATTTATTCGCAGTAACTGAATATAATTTTTATTGGAAATATTTTTTTTATATTAAACACATAGTCCCTATTAAACTTTGTGTGTAACGATCTGTTTTCGGTGGCACACTACGCTAATCAAATGGAAACAAAATTTATATAAAATTTAGTGGTGAAATTAAATTATAGAGCGTTCTAATAATTCTTTTATGTCAACATTTTATGAATTAACCGTGCCAATAAATTTTGTGCAACACTTATCTCCGTTCTGTGCAATGCTATGCCAGTTTGTGTGCAATGCTATGCCAGTTTTTATGCAATGCTGTGCCAGTTTCTATGAAATTCTACGCCAGTTTCTATAGAATTCTATGCCAGTTCCTGTGCAATGCCATGCCAGTTTCTGTGCAATGCTATGCAAATTTCTGTGCAATTCTATGCCAGTTTCTGTGAAATTCTATGCCAGTTTCTGTGCAATATTATGCCAGTTTCTGTGCAATGCTATGTCAGTTTCTGTGCAATGCTATGCCAGTTTCTGTGCAATACTATGCCAGTTTCTGTGCAATGCTATGCCAGTTTCTGTGCAATGCTATGCCAGTTTCTGTGCAATGCTATGCCAGTTTCTGTGCTTACGTTCTGGGTGTCAGAGGCAAAACTATCTCTAACAACCAAGTGACCGGGGGTAGATTAATTATAGGAATAGGGATGAGAATCAGCGAGGATAGCGAATCGAAACAGTATATGATGGGAACCTAAAGATTACTGGTTCGATTTCATTTTAAGTGCATGGTCAATTTCTTCCCAGGCCCTTATGAGCAAAAATTGTACTTCAAATCAGCAGGGCAGCAATTGAAAATACATGGGGGTGTTCGAATGGTTATGGGGGATTACATGGCTTTAAAGAGGAATGTGTGATGCGTTTTTAGAGAAAATAATGTGTTTTGATATCCAATGGGGGGGGGGCTTGGGTTCCCTGAGCACCTTTTTATATGGCACTGATTTGAATCTATGTTATAGAAAGTAAAAAGTTTCCCTTACGCTTATAGTACTTGAAATGCTGATTATTCTCAAGCGAAATTTTAGATCCCCAGTTTCTTAAAAAAAAAGTTTAAAATTTCCAGATTGTTGAAAGAAATTCTAGATTCCTAGAACTTTCAGGAGAACTTCTAGATTTCTTGATTTTTTTAGAGAAGTTTCATATTTCTAAGTTCCTAAAAATAATCCCAGATTCTAAATTTCTTACGAGAAATTCTAAATTCTTAAGTTCTTGGGGGAAATTCTAGGTTCTTAGGTTCACAAGAAAAATTCTAGATTCCAAGTTTCCCTAGGAGTTCTAGATTCCAAGTTTCCCTATGAGTTCTAGATTCCCAGATTCTTGAGGGAAGTTCTTGGGAGAAATTCTAGGTTCGTAAGTTCTTAGGAGAAATTCTAAATTCTTAAGTTCTTGAAAGAAATTCTACATTCTTTGGTTCATAAGAAAAGTTCTAGATTCCGAGTTTCCCAAGAAGTTCTAGATTCCCTCGATTCTTGAGGGGAAATTCTAGATTTCTATATTATGCAGAGAAGTTCTAGACTCCTGGGTACCTTGAAAGAGATCCTAAATCCAATATTTCTTGTGAAAAACTGCAGTTTCCAGATTGTTGGCAATATAGGGTATTCTAGAAAAACTAATGCTAATTTTGATCGATATTTTTAATAAACTCAACTCCCATTCTGTTCCCACACACATTATTTGCATATTTCCTCATAAACCTGATGTAATTGCATTTGCACGCAGTCATGCATATCTAATTGCAAAACCCACAATTCTACGACTTCTCTTAGTAAGTCATAGCATTAGTTAAGTATTAAAGTTCAATTTTTATAGAAAATCGAACTTTTAAAACTTGGAGCAAGATATTTTCTCGCATACAAATTTGGAACGGAATATTTTGCAGTATTTCATGGTTATTTGGGCTACTCGAGGCTCAAGCTCAACAAACTCTTTTCGAAAAGTCCAAAAATTTCTGCCCTTCGCCTTTCTCAAATATAAGGGATTTGAAATTCAAAGCAATTATTTAAATTTTTACGCGAATGGATAGAGTTATGATCTTAATAGTGCACTATACACAAAACGATGATATTTAAAGAGTTTTACAGTACCCCGCTTGTTTTAATTTTACTTTGAAATTATATTAAAACTGACGACAAGTTGAACTAAAACTGAATAAATGTTTTCCTCACCAGTAATTCCACCTCTTTCTCACAGATTAACAATAAATTATCAGAACTGATTACCCTAAATGGAAAGAAAATGCATTTGCTTTTAAGTTTTCAGTAAAATTCAGATTTGTGTGTGTGTGTGTGTTACTGTAGATAGTTTTATGTTTCGTTGAAAAAAACAAGGAGTCTTCACCAGTCGCCATGTTGTCA
>QLNU02014176.1:143084813-143100020 GCA_006491805.2 Dysdera silvatica
TATTTCTACATTAGAATTTCTACATTAGACTATTTCTGCATTAGAATTTCTACATTAGACTATTTCTTCATTAGAATTTCTACATTAGACTATTTCTACATCTTAGTTGAACTATTGTGAATAGAAAAACACACAGTAGGTTGGAATTGAGTTAACAATCCTTGAATTTCCCCTCTTTATCCTGTCTTTAAATGCCTCTTAATTTACTCAGGGCCTCTTACATGCATGTAATGACAATATATATTTATTCATAACTCCGTATAGACACACCATGATGTAATTGTATATCAACATACGTTTTATTACAATATGTACAAATCGACAGAATATTGGATAAAATGTAAAGGACTATGTCGTTATGTTGGGGAATGGTCTATTTTACAACCAGCGTAATTAAATTAATTAATTTCAGTATAATGATAGCATTAATAAACTTGGTCGATAATCATAAACTTACATTAATAATTATAATAATCATGAACGTATATGTAGCCCATCACACAAAAACAGTTTCCAAAATCTTTTCATTTTCACTTGTTTAGCTGTCTGCAACTAAATAAAACTTGCTTCTTTTTTTTTCAAAAACTCGTTCATTTCTTAACATATCGAAAAGCACTTACCCATATTTCAAATCCCGCGAAATTACACCTCTCGCGTGGCACTTTTACGAACAATAATTTCATATGAACAACGCGGTACTTATGAACATCAACACGGCGGTGGAAGGAAATCGGTGAAAATGAGGGGGCCTTTACCCACCTACATGATCATCATCATTATTATTATCAAGAGAAACCCAATTACAGGTTAGAATTGTAAGATGCTCTCCCACTATCCTTTTTAGAATTAATTAGTTTAATTTTATTTTCTTTCGATCCATTAAAAACTCCTCCCCTCCATCAAAACTTACTTGAATGATGGTCCAGCGATCCATTTTCTTTTTCTTTTTTAATTTTCTGCATGAAATTCTAGTTGGAAATTCTAATATATATAATTTTGGAAGTGTGGGTGTCTATAAAAAAAATTGTAAGAGATTTGAAAATTTGAAAGAGGCATCGCAATTGGCGGTATTTTGACAGTTTCTCCAGAAAACGACGTCTCACAATAATTTGCAATTTACCATTACAGTTAAAATAATTTTGCGTAATAAAATATTTAAGTTATAGTGTGCACAAGCATTTACCGAATGAGTGAAGGAAGGAAGGAATCCATCCATCCATCCATCCATTACTAATGGAAAGAAACATCCACTGATTTGGTTTGCAAAAAATTTGTTTCACCTTTGTTCATTGGCTCAAATGTAGGGCCAGGGTGGGGAAGGGATTAACCCCCCCACCCTGGGGGAGTATAAGTACATACGTCTAAATCTCGCGACTCGTTACACCACTGATTTTTACTTTAACTGAATAGGGGGGGCCTGCTAAGTTAGTAATAGAAAATCAATAAAATTATTAAAAAATTAGTAACTCGCGTATTAATGTAGCTAGCTTTAAATTCTAAGTCGGGGGTGGGAACAATGGCACTCAACTCAATGCGCGCCACATAGTTTTCATGTGTAAGTCTCTATTTTTTAGGGAGGGCTGGCCCTTTTCTGAGGGAGGTCCTAAACCGACCTAGCTCTTATCCCCCCCCCCATTGTGACGTCAGTTCTCTTGCACGAAATAATATAAAATTGCACGGAGTTGAAAAGAATAAACTACGATGCATCCTGAAGAAAGTATCCTATCCTTATGTAACATTTCGTAGTCGTAATGAGCGTATGATGATAAAATTATAGGTAAAGATATTAATGATAAAATAAATGGTTACATTTCCATTTCAAAAAGACTTTTTATTACAAAGAAGCAGTGCCATAACGATTACACATTTCTGTTAGAACTTTCTTAGAATATCAAGTCATCTTTTAAGAAGACAAGTGCTTTCCACCTATTTAATTTTAATAAATAGGACAAGGAAAATGGGTTATTTTTAATTAAATAATTTTATTGACATATATATATATATATATATATAAGGAAAAGGCCATGAAATTGAAAACAACCCGAAGAAGCAGGGGAAACCCCGAAAGTACTTTGAAGTAACGCATAGAGATGGTAAAGGAGGTACTTCGAAGAGAGAGCAAACAATGTTGGCGAACACCTTTGTTAAAGTAAAAAAAAATGGAATGGTAAGGGACTGAACATATTGCAAGAAGCACTTTACCAACGATGAACAACTAAAATTCTAAACTAGATTACAAAAGACTCATAAAACCTCAGGAAACGTTCTCGGACTAGATAGGTGTATGAAACAAGAAAGTACGTTGAGTTGTATGTGGAAGGCACGGAGAAATCCTCACCCGAAAGTGTAATATTAATGTATTGAATAACAATGCATCAATAGCACAATCTATAGCATGGACATCTATCATAATCTCTAGCATAACCTGTATCTATATCATAATCTATAACATAAGCATCTATCATAATCTATAACATAGGCATGTATCATAATCTATAACATAGGCATCTATCATAATCTATAACATATATCTATATCTATATTATAATCTGCAACATAACTTTATCTATTTCATAATCTATGACATGATCTGTATCTATATCATAATCTATGACATGATCTGTATCTATATCATAATCTATGACATGATCTGTATCTATATCATAATCTATGACATGATCTGTATCTATATCATAATCTATGACATGATCTGTATCTATATCATAATCTATAAAATATATCTATATCTATATTATAATCTATGACATGATCTGTATCTATATCATAATCTATGACATGATCTGTATCTATATCATAATCTATGACATGATCTGTATCTATATCATAATCTATAAAATATATCTATATCTATATCTATATTATAATCTGCAACATAACTTTATCTATTCTTAATCTATGACATGACCTGTATCTATATCATAATCTATGACATGATCTGTATCTATATCATAATCTATGACATGATCTGTATCTATATCATAATCTATATCCATATCATAATCTATAACATAATATATATATATACCTTAATCTATAACATAATATATATATACCTTAATCTATAACATAATATATATATATATATACCTTAATCTATAACATAATAATCCATATCTATATCATAATCTATAACATAATCCATATCTATATCATAATCTATATCATAATCCACATCTATATACCTTAATCTATAACATAATCCATATCTATATCATAATCTATAACATAATCCATATCTATATCATAATCTATATCATAATCCCACATCTATATCATAATCTATAACATAATCCATATCTATATACATAATCTATAACATAATCCATATCTATATCATAATCTATAACATAATCCATATCTATATCATAATCTATATATCATAATCTATAACATAATCCATATCTATATCATAATCTATAACATAATCCATATCTATATCATAATCTATAACATAATCCATATCTATATCATAATCTATAACATATGCATCTATAACACAAAGTGTAATAATTCCTACACAATTTTTTACATTTTAAATACTTATCGCAAACAACAAAACGGAAACAAACTGGTAATCCACAAGCTTTAACTTCAAAAATTTCGCAACTATACGTTTGACGACGAGTATTTGAAAATAATATTGATATGTAAATGTGGTTTTCAAAACTAATCAACATAGAAAACTATAATTTACCAATTAATTGCTATTATCTAATAGTTATTAATAAATTATTATATCACTCCACTGTTTCTCTGAGTATATGTTCGTTTAAGTAATAGTATTTTAGCGCGTGTTAGAAGTATTTTAGATTAGAGTCAACTTAACAAGTAGACACAAAAAAATAATCTACACTTGGGAATAACCGAAAAAAATCGTAAATTTACGATTATATTTTGCTTCAGTACGACATTTTCAAATAGTAACAAAATTCCACTAATGGGAACTTGACGAAGATTTTGCGTGACTGTGCATTCAGAAATTTCTAAGCATATAATTCATTCTCTTTGAGAAAAACTAGGTAAAATAATTTTTTTCTTTACAATCTAGTAATAAGTCTGGGGTCTAATTGTAGTATTGTTTGTTTATCTGCATATTTAATTACTTTTGCAAAAATTTTCATGTTCGTCGTTTTAAAGTATTTTGCAAGATGCAGTGTTTTTCTTAATACCCTAATCTTCCTTTTCTGTCGCCATTTAACTTTTTTCTTTTTTTTCTTAAAAAATTCTCAGTTTTCCTGCAGTTATGCGAATATTCAAGTGGTTTTTTTTATTTAGTATGGCAACTGACGCAAGAGAGATGAATATTTTAGGATAAAATAGATGTACGTATATAAGGATAATGCAGTTGATATACATAGATATACGTAAGGATCATACAGGCGATATAGATCAGATTGTAAAAACTTTTTAAGCAGCGGGCCACGAAAATTTTTCGCAGATCATGCGGGCTAGCGATTTCAGTGAGTTTAAAAAAAAATCGTGCATTATATAATCAAACATTAAAAATTTCCACAATAATTTATTATGGTTCTCCATTCTATTCCCGTGGTTTTTCTGGATTTCTGAAAAAAAAAATTACAATTTTTGTTTCGAAATTCTGGAATTTTTTTAGCCCAAACGGATGTTGACGGGCCGAATTTTTGCCAACGGGTATATGTTGGACAACCATGATATAGATATATAAGGGTAATATAGACCATATAGGTATAAAGGATAATTTAAACGATATAGATATATAAGGATAATATTGATGATGTAGATACATTTAAGGCTAATGTAGGTGATATGTACATTGAAACCTCCTTAACGGATACTTCTGAATAGAGGACACCTTTATTCAACGGGCATTTTTCCAAATACTAGTCAAAATGCTTGTTATACCCTAACGCTTATTCCTTTATTTTAAGATCATCTTTGGTGATTTAAAAATTCATTCATTTAATAATCTAAAGGCTTTTTTCTTTTTTGATAATTTAAAGTTTTCTTTTATTTGATGATTTATTGATTCGCTTCTTCAAAACTCATCTTATTTGATTATTTTAATTTAAAACTTTCTGATTTGTTCTTTTTCATTTATTATATTATTATACTTACTATATATATATATATATATGATATAGATATAAAGTATGAAGAAAGGAAGATCCCCTGGCGATGATGGCATTACATTAGATATCCTAAAAGAAGCTGGAGAATATGTAGAAGACATACTTGCAAAATTCTTTACCAAATGTCTTAACAGCGGTAACATACCAAACCAATGGGATTCTGCAACAGTAATTCTTTTGCATAAAAAAGGTGATAAAGAGGATTTGAAAAATTACCGACCAATTAGCTTGTTACCTGCTATTTATAAAATCTTCACAAAAGTGCTAACACATCGCCTGCAGAAAAAATTAGATGCAGCTCAACCAAGAGAACAAGCTGGATTTCGAAGTGGATTCAGTACAGTGGACCATATTCAAGTATTAAGAGAATTAATTGAAAGAACACATGAATATGAACTTCCATTGTGTGTGGCATTTATTGACTATGAGAAGGCCTTTGACTCTATTAAAACATCAGCAGTCATCAACTCTTTAAGATCAACAGACATTGAGGATGTGTACATTGACATGGTGAAACGTGTGTATAAAAATGCAAGTGCAAAATTTCGGTTACATAAAGATACCAAAACTATCAAAATTGGTAAAGGTGTGAGGCAGGGAGATACCATTTCTCCAAAACTTTTTACTTCAGCTTTACAGATGATTTTTCAGCAGATAAATTGGAATAACAAGGGAATAAAAATAAATGGTGAATATTTAAATCATTTGCGGTTTGCTGATGACATTGTTATTTTTTCAACGAACCCATTAGAACTCCAAGACATGGTACAGGAGCTCTCAACTAGAAGTAAAGAAGTTGGACTCAAGATGAACCTACAAAAAACTAAGATCATGTTCAATAATTTCGTAGAGGAAACAAAAATACAAGTTGACAACATTGAGCTAGAAATTGCTGATTCATATATTTACCTTGGCCAGCTGATTTCAATGGATGGCAACATTATGAAAGAACTCAACAGACGTATTAAACTTGGCTGGAGTGCATTTGGAAGAAACAGTTTTATCCTGAAGGGGAAATTGCCTTTGTGTCTAAAAAGAAAGGTCTTCAACCAGTGTGTATTGCCAGTCCTCTCTTATGGATCAGAGACATGGAGTCTAACAGTTGGAGCAATACGAAAGTTACAGACAACGCAAAGGAGCATGGAGAGGTGCATGCTTGGAATAACTAGGAGAGATCGAAAAAGAAACACTTGGGTGAGAGAGCAAACTAGAGTAGAGGACATCATTGTTAAAGTAAAAGGGCTGAAATGGCGATGGGCTGGGCATATTGCAAGAAGAACTGATCAACGATGGACAACAGAAATTCTGAACTGGATTCCAAGAGACCACCGAAGACCTAGAAAACGTCCTCAAACTAGATGGGTGGATGAAATAAGAAAACAGGTTGGGGTGACGTGGAAACGAATGGCCCAGGATAGACTTGTGTGGAAAGCATTTGGAGAGACCTTCATCCAGCAGTGGATAGATAATGGTTGAATATGATGATGATGATATATATATATATATCATTTACTGTACTATCATTCAAGTTTACTCTCCATTTAATATATTTTATTGAAAAATCCTTTCATTTAACATATTGTATTGAAAGATCCCTTCATTTAACGTATTGTATTGAGAGATCCGCTTCATTTAACATATTTCCTTCAGAGACTGCTTTCTATTTACTATTCTTGTGTCACAGCGAATACCTGCGTCATTAGGATGATGGATATATTTACTTATCCTTTAGAAAAAAGGCAGAAATTTTCTAAGATTGATAACTTGTCTTTCATTGAGCATATTTCCTTAAAAGATAATTTTTAGTTAACATAACTGATTTTGAGTATGTATTTTATGTGATACGATACATTTTTACTCATGCTTATTGAACATTATATGCCTCGGTTGTAAACATGTCCGTCTTCGTCAGGACGAAGTAGCGAAACAGTTGTTTTTGATGCTGAGGCAACATGTTGGTTCAATGACTTGAGAAACTAGCGCCATCTATTGGCACTAGAAGCAATTAAAAGTTATATGTAAGAAGAACATTACTTATAAGTTGTAAAAGGAAAAGCGTTTCTGAAAGGATATATACAAATACTTTCAGAACTGATTAAGTTCTAGCTTTAAGCCCATTAAGGTCGTTTGATGACTTGATTTTTGAAGTGGGTTTAGTGCCAGAAACGTTTTAATTTAGTTTCCATATTGTTCAACTGACAATTTTTAAAATACTTATCTGATAACCTGAGCTCTAGCGATAAATTCGTCCAAATCAAATGAAAGTAAATATAAATTAAATCACATTCACAAGGTATACTATAGATCCCCCAATTATCTATTCCGTGAATGTCACTAGAGTCGATTTAGAAATGCGAAATTTATTAATTTGGATGAAGGTGATTTAAATGTGAGCTTATAAAGAATTGGAGACAGAGAAATAGAGAGAGAGAAATTTTAGAAATGTGACTTTCGGGAAGGAAGAAAAAGAGTATGTTTCCTTTGATGGCTTTATGATTTGGATTTGGCGTTTAAAAAGTGTGCCTTCCTATCTGCTTATCTATTCTTTTGATTGTCAATCCGTCACGAACGTGCTTACCGACGCAGTTTAATAAACATTAAACAGATTAAATTAAAAAAGGGGGAACCCCGTGTTTCAAAATTAGTATAATAATGATAAATAGTACACTTAAGCTTAAACGTTTTAAAATAACATAATTTATAAGTAACAATTTTTCAATACTAATGATCCGGAGCCAAACACTTCCCAATTCCCCAAAATCGCAAATTACTTGCGATTGCAGTTCGAAGACCTCTTCCGGCAATAACAGAAAAGTCTTTACACGTTGACTTTTGATTGCTACTGTCCACAAAATTTCAATCGAAATTAATCCGGGGTTTGGTTCCATAGGCCGTAGAGGCTCGGATTCCTCGGAAAACTGCAAGTCCAAGTGTTTCGATTCCTCGGAAAACAATAGGTCCCGGTGTAGCATGACCATTATAGTCCTTGAGCCGTAAAACCACAACAAACGAACAATCAATCGAAATTAATCCTAACGCTGCAAATGTTAATACTGTTTTCAAAACTGTTTCCTTTATTGCAATGCTGTATTGTAATTGTCTGTATTATACTATAATACTGTATCGTCATTTCCGGTATTATGCCGTAATGCTGTATTGTCATTGCCTGTATTATACCGTAATGTTGTATTGTCATTGCCTGTATTATACCGTAATGTTGTATTGTCATTGCCGTTATTATACTGTAATGCTGTATTGCCATTGCCTGTATTATACATCCAGCTACCACACAAACTAAACCGGGTTTGATTCTAGCAAGAACCTAGCGCTTGACGTTTTTCCCTATGCATCCGTAGTCCAGGGTTTAACTGCCGAAGCTAAATAGATTCGGATTTCTCAGGAACCTGTAGGTTCGATGCAGCATGACCTCAGTTATCCTTGAACCATAAAACACAAATAATTAAAATTCTCTGGAATATATATAGGTGTCAAATATAGTATAGGTGTTAAATATATTATATTATAGGTGATAAAGAGATTCATCCTTTGAACTTCTACGTTGAATGAAATGAGACTTTCTATATAGAATATTTATATTATAGTTTTCCTATATAGAATATGTATATTATATGTTTTATATATAGAATATTTTATATAGAATATTCTATATGGAATCTTTCTATATAGAATATTCTATGTAGAATCATTCATATATTCTTTCTATAGACTTTCTATATAGAATATTCTTTCTGTAGACTTCCTATATAGAATATTTTGACTTTCCAGCTTGAGATATACCTGGAATATTATACACAGCGACAAAAGCAATATGGATGATCAATTAAAATCACAGGTTAACGTCCACATATTGCTGGCCCTGTCATACCGTAACGCTAACAAGCACGGCTTGCCGCAAATCCGGGTTTGAAACCCTACGATGAAAAAAACGCTTATCTTCAAACTGATTACTTGTAGTCTGGAGGTTGGTTCTCTACGCTTCTTGACAGATTTGGAATTTTCGAAAACTGTAGGTCCACTGTTTAGTGGTAACCGCATTCATTGACCATACCATTAACCCGAGTTCGGCACCCAATGATATCATGGAACACGTGCCATTTTTCTGCCCCTACATAGTCCAGGGTTTTGTTCTCTTGACAACATAGGTTCAGATTCCTCCGAAAACTGTAGGTCCACTGCCATATGGTGGTTTAGTGGTAACCGCATCCATCTAAAATGCCATTAAACCGAATTCAATGGTATCATCGAACACGTGCCATTTTTCTGCACACCATCTAGTCTGGGTTTTTGCTTCTATGGCAATGGAGGTTCGGATTCCTCGGAAAACTGTAGATCCACTACCCTACAATGGTCTAATGGTAACCGAATCCATCTACAATACCATTAATCCGAGTTCGACACCCACTGGTTTCGTGGCACGCATGCCATTTATCTGCGCACTATGTCATCCGGGGTTTTGTTTCCTTGGCAACGGAGGTTCGGATTCCTCGGAAAACTGTAGGCCCACTGCCCTACGATGGCTTAGTGTTAACCGCATCCATCTACAATACCATTAATCCGAGTTCGACACCCAATGGTATCGTGGAACGCATGCCATTTTTCTGCGCACCATGTAATCCAAGGTTTTTTTTCCTTATAAACGGAGGTTCGGATTCCTTGAAAAACTGTAGGTCCACTGCCCTACGATGGTTTAGTGGTAACCGCATCTATCTGCAATACCGTTAACCAGAGTTCGATACCGAATGGTATTATGGAACACGTGCCATTTTTCTGCGCACTACATATAGTACGGGGTTTTGTTCTCTTGAAAACTGTAGGTTCACTATCCTACAATGGTTTAGTGGTAATCGTATCCATCTACAATACCATTCACTCTAGTTCGATACCAAATGGCATCGTGGAACGCATGCCCTGTTTCTGAGCACCATGCAGTCCGGGGTTTTGTTCCCTTGGCAACGAAGGTTCGGATTCCTTGGAAAACTGTAGGTCTGAATAGCATAACCTTTGCTATACTGACGTCGTAAGAACGCAAACAAATGAGAAGCGGTGAGCTGTACGGACGTTCTATGGAAACTAGACGCTGATGCCCTCACATTACTAATATTGCGTGACGTCACCTGACGGATTAACCGTCCACGCCTCCTCGTCTTCTCCAGTGCTAAAATATTGAAACCATATGTGTCATTACCCACGTCTTTATTTTATGTTTTGATGCCAGATAACAGTACATAATAATTTCCGATTAACAATGCGATAATAGTTATGTCTTTTAAATTATTATTATTATGTTATATAATTTGTTTTTAATAGCAACTACTTGTATAAAATTAATTAATCCACGTTTTCTTTTCTCGGCAAATGCTTTTTAATGAATGATGTTGTCGCGATAAAATGAAATTATCCAGCGAAGAATAAATTTAATATCGTACTCTAAGATTATCCGGTGAAGTTGAAATTAAAAAGAAAAAGAAAAGCCGGGAAATAATGTGATTTTATCTAAATTAGATCTAAAGCCTTCCTTCACCTTTGTTGTTTCAAACAGCTTACTTGGAAAAACTTGTAAGTTTTCGTAATTTAGCAAAACACAGTAAACAGTCCAACAATTGTTGCTGACAAAATATTCCGCGTTTTTTTACCATTATTATGAAATCACTTTGGAGGTAAAGATTATCATCTCCAATGACATGGGAAAATTAATTTATGGGTTACCGGATAGATTGTTAACATAGAAAACGTTGAAATAAATCTACTAGTAATGAAACACAGTGAAACCTGTTTATACCGATAATCAAGGGACCGAGTGAACATATCGTTATAGAAAAATCATCGTTATAGAAAAGTGTTATAGATGTATTTCATTATATACAGTAACAAGCTAAAAGGTTTTGTTATAAAACGCAAATGGAATAATAAAGTGAACATTTGTTTTATTTAGTGCGGTGTTGTCCACATTGAAAGCAAATGCAAAAAGTTAATTATGGAATATATATAAATTTCAATAACAAAATAAAAAATCTTTTAATTATATAATTCAGAGGTCGGCAATCGATGGCACTTGTGACACACATGGCATACTGACGAATTTTTAGTGCACCCTGCGGTGGCGTAGTGTGGTAACACGTTCGCCTAGTGCGCTGTTAATCCGGGTTTGACTCCCAACAGTGCAAAGAACGCTTACTCAGAGATCTCATAAAGATCGCACTGCTCACTTTGGTCCGGGGTTTGGTTCCCTAGGCCTTAAGAGGTTCGGATTCCTCGGAAAACTGTAGGTCCAAGAAGTTCAGATTCCTCGGAAAATTGTAGGTCCAGAGGTTTGGATTCCTCGGAAAACAGTTGGTCGCTGCACAGCATGACCACTGTAGACCTTGAGCCGTAAAACCACAAACAAACATTAAAAAATGAATTGTTAGTGGCATTTTGAGTGATTTAAAAATAAATAAATCGGACTATACTTGCTGCAATTCAATAGAGTATTTTATTAATTTAATAAATGTAAATAATACGTCAAATATACTAAAACAAGACTATCAACAAAACGCCTTTTTTTTTGGCGCAGAATGGTATTTGTTGTCCTTGCGCCATAAAGTCCAACCAATCAACCATTTTCAAGAAAAGCAATTATTTTAATGAATTAAGAGCACATCCAAAGATCTACTTAAATTGTAATAATAAGTAAATGGTAACATATACGGCCATAGTTTGATGAGTGGCACGCGGCAAAATTTGATGAGTGGCACACGGCATAATTTGATGAGTGGCAAGCGGCATAATTTGATGGGTGGTTTCGCTGGCACTCGGAATGCTTCTGCAATATTATTTTGGCAGCAGTGCTACGAAAAGGATATCGACATATTCGATTCCTGATATATATTGCAACATTGCTCACTATTAAAGAAGCAAATGCAACATATCAGTTATGAATTACAGTAAAACCCTTCTTAATGGACACTCTTCAGGCACGGTCACCCCCATTTTTAAGATCAGGTAAAAATTCTCTGGCAAAAACTCATCTACAATAATGTATTTCAAAACCCTCTTGAACGGTCAACCTCATATATGGATGCGGACACTATTTTCATGATTCATTCCACTGGACTTGAATCGCTGTATGCGACACAATATATTTGAACTTCGGCAATTCACCAAAACCTCTCTAATAACAAACAACCAAAAGAAGATACGTTCTAAGGAGAATTTCCTCTCTTGTTAACGAAAAGTAGTGATTGACTCAGATGTGCTGATTCGAAAAAAAGAATGCTTAACAAAGATTTTGTTATGGGGGGGAGGAAATAGACGAAATACAGACGTTGGGATCGTCTAACTTATCACTTTGGTTTAAAAACAGTCTAATCACTTCACCGTTCTTTGCGAACTTGTCGATAGTAATAAGTTCGCAAGGTAAAAGCGATAGGCACCTGTAGCTTATTGGATAGAGCATTTGATGAACAATCAAGCGAATATTGGTTCGAGTTCCAACAGGCGCTGGAAAATCATCGTTTTCTTTGCGAATATTTAAACATTTAATATTACCATATCATCGATTACGAGAAGAGTCGCTGATTTGAAAAAGTATTAAATTCCTTATGCTTTTTCTTTATAGAACTTAAAAGTTAAAATGTAAAATCCTCACAACATTAACTATCAGATAGCATGAAAGAAATAATTGATAGCAACAGATTTTTGAATATTTTTACCACAGGTCCCTTTCAAATATTTGACGCAGACCTTCAAATTTTAATGTATTCACGCGGATTTCCTATAAATATTTTTGTATGCCGCACACCTCTAAAACTTTAAGTAGCATTCGAAGTGCTAAAGTGGATTAAATAGTTATGTATAGTTGCCTATCTTCTTTAAATGTTGAAAGAAGGGAAAAATAAATGCATCCATGTCATATTATAATATATTTATTAAACATTATCTTTGTATTTTCGAATATAATGATAGCAATACTAAGCATCGAATTAATTTACTAATGGGCAGGCTGATGCTGCATTTCGTATGCAAGCTTTATAATATCGGGCTTGATATTTTAAAGTTGACTTTTTAACTCCATCTCTACTCTGTTCAACAGTTTTCTACATTTATTTTTAAGGTAAACGGGACCAGATAACTATTTCTTCTAGTTTTCGCTGATCACAGTTTAAGAACCGCTATTTTAAAACTATCATTTAATTTCCCACACTAGGAGTGACGAATTCCTGAAACAAAAAGATATTTTAGGCACGCGAAATCCAATCCCCCTGTGTCTGTTTCCTCTGCCAGTCAAAGAAAGATGTTACATCGAGCAGGCGAGAGTAGAATTACTTTTAAAGATTTGACCCATTTTGACACATCTCTTTAACAAGGTTCATTACTGCTCATGTAGACTAAATCTAGATACTCTGTTTCATTAGTGATAATAAAATAAATCTTATCACTAATTAGTATTATTGGTTATTTTTAGTGTTAGATTCTGTCATGGCTGTGCTTTGGTTTGGTCCCTTTTACGTTGTCGTCATGTGGACAGTGGTCAGCAGTTTCATGGGCAGCACGTGGTCAGATAGAAACAGTTACAGTAATTACCTCGATAATGCCGACATCACCACAGGCCAAGGTTTGAAGAACCAGGAACAACTAAGACGAGGGAGTACGAGGAAAGAAGAACCCTGTAAGCATGATGGGCGCTATATTTATGATAGGTAAGTGTAAAGAATTTCTGCTAATTACTTTCCAAAGATATATATTCGTATTTGTGTAAAGCCCCGCTAATCCGAACTCCTAAGGTCCAGAGATACTTCGGATTAAAGAGATTTTATGGATTATCGAAATGGTCCAGTTATCATTGAAATCTGATTACTAAGATAGTTGGATTCTCATAATAGTCGGATTATTAGAATAGTTGTGTTAATGAAGTTACCGAATTATCGAGGTGTGCGAATTACTGAGGTTTTGTGTTTTCGTTTTAATATATACACTCTTGTGGCATAACTTTTTCTTTCTCTGCTGTCAACTACCATATGAACAAAGCTGGATTTGTCACTGTTGGTTTTAATTACAGTCATATTTCATTTTTCAGAGTATTTTGCTTAATACAGAGACAAGTTTAGTTTTCAAAACATTGCGGAATTTTTTCTCATACCGTTGTTAAATCTTATTTATTCTCCCTCTTTTTTTGTTACTTTCCACTGTTTTTCCCCTTTTATTTTTTATTAATGTCTCCTCTTTCTTTGCTTCTTTTTCTATTTTATTTTTTTCTTTATTTCCGTTAACTTTACTAATCTTATTTTCATTTTTATTCTTATACTTCACTTAGTTCTTTCTATTTTCTTTTCTATCAGTGCTATAATTTTTGCTTTCTTTCACGTCCCGGTCAGTAACAACAGACAACTAGAAAGCATCTGCTAGTTAATTGTATTGCCTGTTGTGACTTAGCGAATTAATATCTAAATTGTTTTACGTTATACACGGAAGTGCCAGAAAAACTGGTACAGGCGTGCGTATGCAAATAACGGAGCTTTGCAACCAATCAGCGTAACGCGATGCGGTCGGCAGCGCCTATATAAGACAAGAGATGTCTGGCAAAGCTGTTAGATCGGTTCTTGCCGCTACAATGGCAGGTTATCAAGATTTAAGTGATTTTGAACGTAGCGTTATAGTCGGCACAAAAGAGATGGGACATAGCATCTCCGAGATAGCGACAAAATTTGGATTTTCGCGTACGACCATTTCACGGGTATACCGTGAATATCAGGAATCCGGTAAAACATCAAATCTCCGACAGCGGTGCGGCCGGAAAAAGACCTTGAAAGAACGGGACCTTCGACGACTGACGAGAATCGTTAAACGAGATAGACGTGCAACACTTCCTCAAATTGCCGCGGATTTCAATGCTGGGGCATCAACAAGTGTCAGCGTGCGAACTGTTCAACGAACCATCATTGATATGGGCTTTCGGAGCCGAAGGCCCACTCGTGTACCATTGTTGACTGCACGGCACAAAGCTTTATGCCTCGTCTGGGTCCGCCAACACCGCCATTGGACTGTTGATGACTGGAAACACGTTGCTTGGTCTGACGAG
>QLNU02014176.1:143100120-143113492 GCA_006491805.2 Dysdera silvatica
TGATGGTATGGGGCGTGTGCAGTTGGCGTGATATGGGACCCCTGATACGTCTAGAGACAACTCTGACAGGTACGTAAGCATCATGTCCGATCACCTACACCCATTCATGTCCATTGTGCATTCCGACGGACTTGGACAATTTCAGCATGATAATGCGACACCCCACACATCGAGAGTTGCTACCGAGTGGCTCCAGGAACACTCTTCTGACTTTAGACACTTCCATTGGCCACCTAAATCGCCAGACATGAACATTATCGAGCATATCTGGGATGCCTTGCAACGTGCTGTTCAGAAGAGATCTCTACCTCCTTGCACTCCTATGGATTTGTGGACTGCCCTGCAGGATTCCTGGTGTGAATTGTCTCCAGGATACCTTCAGACATTAGTCGAGTCCATGCCACGTCGTGTTGCGGCACTTCTGCGTGCGCACGGAGGGGGGCTGCACGATATTAGGTAGGTGTACCAATTTTTCTGGCACTTCAGTGTACAAGAGGATGTCGGCAAGTAGGCAATTCAGTAGGGCAGTAAACAAAGTAAGAAGTTCAGTGAGGCAAAATAGGGTAAGCATTTCAGTAAAACAGAACGGAGCAAGCAGTTCAGTGAAGCAGAACAGGATCGGCAATTCAGTGGAGAATAAACAAGAAGTTTTGAAATTTCTTGATAAAGGGAAATTGTGACTATATTGGCCGGAATGTTAGAGATATAGTTCGGATTGCTAAACATACAATTAGTGAGGTTTTTCCGTATTTAGAACATTTTAACTTTTAATTAATTAATAAAAACAGAAAATATTATAATTTCTAGGTCTTTCGGTTTGAAAATCTTCTGGTATCCATTATTGTACTTCCTTATTTTGAACTTTTCCCTGATAATGTATTTATATTCGTCAAAAAAAATATTTTAAGCGTACATAGTTCTGTTCCTTGGCTATATATTTAAAAACCCACGATATAAATAATTGTTGTTCATCTTGTAGAATGTCCAAAGAATCTCAAAGCCGAAATTCTGATCCCGGAGTTCTTCTCACAAATTTTTGGAGTTCACAGGTTCCAGAAGATTCCTTTTACAGAAGAGATGGGGAAACCGATTCTAACTTAAATCAAGAGTCTTGGTTCAATCCAGATTTCAAGGTTAGTTTACAATTTTTTCAAAGATTTTAACATGTCTTTAGTGTACTGTTAACCTCAGGCCTGTGGCCAGGATGAAGGGGCAACTGGGGCGAGGCTAAGGGCATATGGGGCACAAGGCATCCTGGGATTGTTATATATATATGACAAACAGAAGCTCTCCACACTTTGAACTATTGGGGCGGATTCTCTCCTGATGAAATTCCGCCCTTTGGGTTTCATTAATTTTTTACATTTTATTCAACTTAATGATTTTTTATTTATTTTTTTTGTATTTATCTGTTGTATTTTGAGGCATTAGCGCATATACACAGGATAAAAGTTATTCTTTCACTTTTTCACTTTTATTTGTTCAAATTAAATTTACTTTATAGTGGTCTACTAATTTATATATATATACATGTATGTATGTAAATATAAATGGCTCGATAGGGCAACTGGGGCTAGGCACGTGCTGGCCCAGGCTTGGCTACAGGCCTGATTACATTTCAGGGGGATTACATGATTTAAAAATGAACAGTATTAAATTCTTATTATGTTAATCATGTAAGTACAAATATGGCGAAGAGCTTCGCATACGTAAAAACTAAACAATATTATAAAAATAATAAAAATAAGTTGATAAATATTTTCCAGCAGAAGAGATGAGTCTAGCAATACATGCGTCGTAAGTTTTAAACTCAACGTGTTCTAAACCGCTTCCTGCTGCGTGCTTTTAAACTCATACAATCAAGATTAGAAATAAAAAGCATGACTAACACAGTTAAATTAAATGCAAACAATCGACAATTGTTTCAGAAGCGATGGCTGTCCTTTCTCAAAACCTGACTAAAGTCTGAATGGAGTATGGTATGAACTCACTCAGATGGTTCAATCTCAATCCGTGTGAACGTAGAATCCATGCTGCCATCTATCGTCACCCGACAAAAAGCCTTTTATAAGCATTAGGAAGGACGATGATGCCGGGTGACAATAGATGGCAGCTTGGATTCCACGTTTACGCGGGTTGAGATTGAACCATCTGAGTGAGCTTTTACTATACTCCATTCAGACTTTCGTCAGGTTTGGAGAAAGGACGGTCATCGCTTCCGAAACCATGTCAATCCTTCACATTAAATTTAACCACGTTAGTCGTGTTTTTATAGTTAATCTTAGTATTTGCACAGTGATTCACCTTTCAGTACTCATACAACTAGTACAAATACCCTTTGAGCACATCTTGTATGCCCCCAATCTATCAAAAAGAAAGTCAATGTCCGAGTGAGTAAAGACCAAAATAGTCTAAGTATAATTTTCCGAAAAAAAAGTTAGATTCAAAGATGCGATCTAGAAATAGAAATATGGTGCGAGACCTTAAGTCACACAACCCCCCATAAGTGAGAAATCAACTATCGAAATGTATGCAACATCATAGTGGCTACAAGGTTACATACTTTTAACCAATATCCTTAAAATATATCTTTAAAGTTTGTGTATATTTAACTCATACTTATTTGCATGACTACACTTCGTTTTTACGGGAATCCATAATAACAAAAACCCATCGGAAAATACTATCAAAAAAGCTTGCTTTGCTCAAAATGAAAAAATATTTAACACCACTTTGGCTTTACTCACTTCATATGCATTGTAAATAGATGATGAATGAATAAAGGATACTTTTTCTGTAATTAAGGAATTTATTATATGTTTTCATTATGTTAAAAACTTCGATATTGTTTATTTTTTAATATTAAATATTCGAGAGTATTCTTTTGGTTATCTACTGTCTTTTTGGGAAATTCATAAATTGTCTTCTAATGCCACTCACGTGCCATTGATGTCATTGGATGATTTTGATTCACATGATTTTCCCATTTATGGTAGTGAGTCGTTTGATCTTTCGCATGGTGAAAAACATGTCGGGTAATATTTTTATGATTAGTTATTTTTAATTATTAAAGTACTTATAAAGGAAATAATTAACTTCATTTGTAGATTTCTTCGGATTCTCTTACTAAACAGGAAATGCAACAGGATAATGATGATGATGAGGCAGATGTAAACGGATTGGTTCGGTTGGGGATCAGGTCTCTGAAGAGAGTTGCCGAGAAAAGACAAGGTCATTCGCTGTCCATCGTTAACCCACTAGACGTGCTGCGACATAGACTGATGCTCGATTTGGCAGAACGAAGGATGAAGGAGAACCAGAATCAGATCAAAGCGAACGACGCCATCTTGAAGATCATAGGGAAACGAAAGAAGCGAACACTGGCCAAAGGGTCAGAAACGAAAGAAGGCAGGATCGCAATGCGGAAGAGGCAAGCCGTGGATTACTTTGATTGGCCACAAGTTAGTATGCCTTTTTTAACTTTTAGCATATTAGATAATTATTTTATCATACGAAGAAATGTGTATTATGTTACCGCCATTTGTCATTTGGGATGAGATCTCCTGCCTAACGTGGCATCCAAGCCACGGCAATTTTATGCACAGCCTGGATAATGGTCATAGAATCTTTTCCAGTGACTTCAAAAGCCAGAATAAGGAAACTTCGGTAATTACCAGTACATGCAATATAGTATTCGGTATAGACTTGTATATATTATATCCCATATCCGTCCTCTGCCAAGAATACCGGCATTCATCAGAGCGCCGCTTCGAAGCAACTCCGATAGCGGTCACTCCATAGGAGGGTGACATAAAGAATCCGGCCTTAGCGCATTACTTCGGCTGTGGTGACCGAAGTTCGGAATATTCGTTAAGGTACAGGTCCAGCTTGACAACCCGTCTGGCCAACGTGGTGAGAGTAAGGCTGCTTCCTCTGTATTTCTTTCACTGTTCTGCATGTATGTGTGATAACAGAGAGACCTCCATCCTACAGTGGATTGAAAATGGTTAATGATGATTATAGACGTATTACATAGTAATCGGTACAGGCCTATAGTACAGTTGTCATTTTATAGACATTTATTATAATATTCAGTATCTTTTATTTACCCATGTACGTACAGACAAAAGTCAAATCGCGGCTATGTCTAAAACTCAATACCATCCCTTTCATATCAAAGAAAATACCAAGTACAAAGAAGAACAAACAAAGGAATTTCTTTTCAAAGTAAAGATCGAAGTGCAGAGTTATCTTTGAATTATAATATCGACGAGAAATATTGATCTTCTAAGCAATGATACTTCATAGGGGCATTCTATCTTTGTAATTCCAAGCTTCGGATGTCAATAGTTGGCTTCATTTTTCTAAATTATGATTAAATAATAATTAAAATCATATTAATAATCGAAAATTTTTGAAAAATTTACATATTTATAAACTACAAGGATTGGAATAATGCAGATTAAATTACATAAATCATCATAGAAAGATATTCTGGAATATTTCAGCCTTTTTTTTCCCAACTACTTTCTCCAATTCGCAGATTGGTAACCAACACGAGCGCCAATCTGCGAATTGGAGAAGGCGCAGATTGGCGATCAACATAAACCACAGTTATCTATTCTCACTACCATGGATACTTCCAACTATACTTAGTCTAATCCAAGTATTTGGATTATCAACCCATCTTTTTTTTCGCCTCTAGGTCCCTTTTCCCCATTTCTCTTTTGTATTAATTGGGGTAACTTGTATTTTTCCCTTCTTGCTCTGTATTTTTATAACTACTTTATATTATATTAACTTTTCTTAATAGTGTAATGATGATAGCTTCTTTCGATCTGGGTTTATTAGAAATATCTTTGTTTTGTTTCTTATATCTTCCTTTTACTTTCATTTGGCTTGTTCTTTGAAGGGCATATTCCTATGCATCCACAGAAGACACATGCCTAGGGAGTGGCAAGGGCAGACACGAGGGGAGGTCACAGAGGTCATGGTAAAAAAATTCCAACTTTTATGAAAAATGAAGGGTGTTATTCCAAGACCATGGCAAATTCTGTCCGCCCATATGGGAATTCTTTCTTTCTTTTTTTTTTAGTAAATATCCCTCTCCCCTTCCTTAAGTTTTATTTTCGCGAAACTATGCTGCGATATACAAATTTTTTTATTTTTATGAATTATTGAAATGTTTACGAATTTAAGGGGCAACCGGTATAAATTGCGATATTTTTCAACGTAATTCGTATTTTTTTTTATGAATTGTTCGTAATTCTTGGTTTTATTTTTCAGAACTCGGCTACAAGCAACATTGAAGCATGAATGAATTGGTTGAACTTGAAGAGCCAACGCATTTGTGAAAATTTCATAAACTAATTTTAATCGACCTTAGCCGAAAAATAAAACATATATATAATAAATCTCACAAAATGGATATTTTACTTGGAAACGCAAGCCACATATTTTACAAGATTAAAAATTATATGATCCAAACATAAAAGAAGATATCATTTTTCATATAAATTTATATATTATCAACGTGAAACTGAAACACATATCATTCCTTCATAAATAAATATCTCCACGTGGTGAATTTTTTGCATATAAAATTTAAGGCTATTATTTACTTTGCAAATATATTTCCTATGTAAGAGCCCATTAATTTAACATCGATAAACCTACAATATTTAGTATATGCACATATTCTGCAAAATATATGCTTGCAGATGCAAAATCGAGAATTTTTTTATGAAAGTAGTATTCTAATGAACGATACAAAATTAAGCTTTAAGAACAGACAATTTTGCTTTCACAATACAGATCTCCGCTTTATTTTTCAAATTTTAATTTTATAACATAATGTATTATTTTTCTGACAAAATTATAGATTTATGATATTAGTTCTTTATTTTGTAATACAAAACTAATTTATATAATATAATGACCTGATTTTATGATAAAAAAACTAATTTTTATGATACAATATATTGATTTTGTGGCACACAATCTTGATCATATGACACGCAATCTTGATCATGTGACACGCAATCTTGATCATGTGACACGCAATCTTGATCATGTGACACGCAATCTTGATCATGTGACACGCAATCTTGATTTAATGACAAAGTCTAAATTTTGCGATAGAAGGTCAAATTTTTATGGTATAAGATTTAAATTTTATGATACAAGATTTAAATTTTACAATATAAAATTAGAATTTTATGGTATAAACGATTTTATGGTGCAAATTTTATGACACAAAATGATTTTACAATACACAACTTGATTTTATGATATAAAATGGAGAAATCTTTGATTAAGGTATAGTTTAAACTTTTTGACATTGATACTTTATTTGTACAAGAAATCAGAAAATTTTCAACGTTTACTTTATTATAAATTGATTACAAAGTATCTTAGTTATTACAAGGTGATTTACTACAAAATAATTTCCGAAATTTAAATACATATCTTGATATCCATTTACGAAAAATGTTTATAAAATTTTCTCTAAAATTAAAAACAAAGTTATGATTCCATATTTTTAAGGAACTGTATTATTCTTTAATAAATTTGAATCGCCTTTCTTACTTTACGAAGCCAATATCGCATTTGTGCAAGGCAAAACGTACTCACACTAAACAAAATTTATAAATGAATTTACTGTATTTAACATCAAAACTATCATAATAACTATTTCGTTGTTTATTAAGTCTGATAAATGCGGATTTTCAATTTTATGTCAAAAATCACAATATTCCGATTTCAGAAAAAAATAAAATTATAAAATTTTTGAAGATACTACACAGAAGTCGTTTGAAAATAAAGACAACAAAATGCTTTAAGTAAAAAATTTTTGCTAATAATATTTGCTAAATGAGATAATGGCAGAAACGAAGTTAAAGTAAAATTTCGTGAAATGCAGTCAATCATTTTTAATTAACAATTAAATATGTTATAGACAAAAGTATATTATGTATTGCAAATACATTTTACATGTATAATTCAGCGATAATCTACAAATTATTAAAAACATGCATGGCTTTATAATTACGTTTAAATATAAAAAAATATATTTTTTATGTTTGGATTCACAAAACTTCAATACAATGCAAAAAAATCTGGTCCAATGTAAAATTTTCTTTATCGGTGAAAAATTGGTTAAATTTTGGCACCAACTTTACCTAGCTTAAACCAATTTTTGATCAATTTTGCCAGTAACAACAACGTAAAAACGAAAGTGGAGAGAAAAATTGGCTATTGGACGTTGGAAAGAGTTTTTAATAATTTTCAGACTAATAAATATTATAATACAATTCTAATAATAGTTACCTATCAAAAATTCGCATTTGTTTTGAAAATTGTACATTAACAGTGTGGAACACTCAATTATGGTCAACGAATAATAAATAGTATTAAACTCTTTTGTTGAAAATTTATTAAATAAAATGTGGAACATTCTCCCTTGGTTCTTCAAATATATTATATCTGCAGAAAATTACTACATTCAGGTTAATATATGTGCAAATTATGGTGGTTGTGGTGATTATAGTGATTGTGATAGTGTGCCAGTGGAGTCAAGTGATTGTGACAGTGGAGATGGTTATAGTCATGTCAATCCGTATCACTATTAATGAAGCGAAATGAAAAAATTTCGCCGTTTTGATTTTGATATTCCCAAGTATTCCTGCTCATTTAATAAAGTATTATAATAGCAATTGAGGATTATAATTAACATTATTATAATAACATATGAATAGCAAAAATTAGAAAAAAATATAATTGAGAATATCATATACGAAACAGTATGAAACGCATCAACAAATCACTCAAAAAATCAATATTTTATATAACTGTAGAAAAAATAGCCAGTTAATTAACACAAGTAATTAATTTAATATGTAATTAATTGACTGATAAAATATCAAGTCACTCCTTGAATAAATTATTTCTCGGGTATATAAAACGTTGTCTATATTTCGTTTAAATTCTATTCATTATATATAAGCAGCCAACAGATTACACCTTCATTCAATCCTTTATAACTATTTATGTGATCCATTATTCGTCATTGCAATTTTATTTAGTTCATTGCCAGTTGAATGGAAATAAAAATACAATTTTGAGTCAAAAAATTTTAATGTAAGTACAAAATTCGTTTTAATTTTTAAAACACATTCATTTAAATTTACGTTTAAAATCGCAAAAATTTAAGGAAGTTATTTAAAAAAATATATTCAGTAGAGAAAATGGGACAGAAAAGCAGATAAATAGAAGCAATTACATATATATCAATTCATACAAAATTTTATTAGTTTTAAGTATTAGTTAAGTTGTTAATTATTAGTTTTATCAATGTAATCACTAATTGTATGAATGTTATTATAGGCATTTAGCAATATAATTGTATTAATCTCTTTATATACACGATCAATAATTCTTATAAATATAATTTTTAAACATTATTTTTATGATAAATAAATTACACTAATATAATTTAATATAATTATAAATTTTAATAATTACTAATATATGCGAATGCAATCATTGATTTTATTTAATAAAATTTCTAAACCTTATTTATTTAATTACTGACCTCCATTAATATATTTACTAACTTTTATTGATGTAATTAATAATGTATGTTGTTATAATTATAATATTTTATTTGAAATCGAATTCGCTAATGCACAAAAATTTCCCCTACATCTGCCAAAAAGCACAGAGAAATCGAACTGCAAAACAAATCAATTTCTATGGCAGCATATAAAACGGTTTGTTTACATTTATTATAAGGATATATATTATACATAATTAAATAGTATGTTATATGCAATTCAATGAAAATATACATTATGTATAAGTCACATGTAAATAATGGTTAATTAAAATTAATGTGTTCATAAATAGAGTTAAATTCCATTTAATTATTTGTAAATTAATTTTCCATTTATTTATTTATTCATGATTTAACGCATCAAGATTTCTAAACTAATTAAATTTAAATTCATTTTTATAATATTATATGAAGAAATTTAATGAGTTGCAAAAATTACAAAGCAGAATATACACAGTTTAAAAAAAATAAAGGAATAAGGAAATTTATTAAAATATTTATAAACAGGATGGACTAATTTTGTTAAGTAAGGAAATTAATTTTGTTAGTTAACGGAAGCAATTACTAAATGATGAAATTAACAAATTTTGTTATATAAAGGAAGAAATTAATTTTGTTAGGTAGTGGAGTCAATCAATTGTCAGAAAACGAATATTAAATCAAATACAAATACAAGAACTTCGTGCTCATTGTGATTAATATAAATTAAATCTGTCATTCAACAATCAGTGGAAATTGATTGAAAGGATTCCAATTAACTAAACTTATCAATATATACAATTCACACAACAATCGCCTCAAATGAATTTTGGCTGAAAGACAACAAATAGGTGTCAAATTTAATGCGCTTTTAGGTAACAATTCTCGCGTTTCAGAATTAATGAACACACTGTACAGAAACAATGAAAAACGGCATTAATATTTTAATGTTAATTACTTGTTTTGAATTGTGTTATTGGTGTTGCATTTATATCTCGTAGATGTCAATATCGTATTGTGGAAATGACGTAACTTTTGTTCCCAAAGAAGAAATTACACAAGCTTATTTGTGATCCATCCTTCTGATTGTACCATTTACTGTTCAATAAAATATTTCTGTTGAGTGAACCCTGTCATTATTAGCAAACCCTTATGATCATATTTTAAAATTATCGATTGTTGCAATCAACAATCGATCGATCGCTTTAAAAAATAAAAATGAAAGAATATATTCCCAAATAAAAAAACATGATTCTACCCATTTCTAAAAAGAAAGAAAAGAAATGCAAATACATAATATTAATAGAAAACATATTTTGTTTTTGTTTTTATTTTCTTTGCACGAAGTTCTTCCGTGTTGTCAGTTTGCAAAAGCACTTTCAGGAAAGATAGTCGATATTTCAAATGTTCTAAATGGAACAGAGTAATGTATAGCATACACAGTAATGTATAGCATGAACATACATATAGCATACAGTAATGTATAGCATGAACATACATATAGCATACAGTAATGTATAGCATGAACATACATATAGCGTACAGTAATGTATAGCATGAACATACATATAGCGTACAGTAATGTATAGCATGAACATACATATAGCGTACAATAATGTATAGCATGAACATACATATAGCGTACAGTAATGTATAGCATGAACATACATATAGCATACAGTAATGTATAGCATGAACATGCATATAGCATACAGTAATGTATAGCATGAACATGCATATAGCATACAGTAATGCTATAGCATTGAACATAACATATAGCATACAGTAATGTATAGCATGAACATACATTTAAGCATACAGTAATGTATAGCATGAACATACATATAGCATACAGTAATGTATAGCATGAACATACATATAGCATACAGTAATGTATAGCATGAACATACATATAGCATACAGTAATGTATAGCATGAACATACATACAGCATACAGTAATGTATAGCATGAACATACATACAGCGTACAGTAATGTATAGCATGTACAGTAGCATTCATAAGTATTTTGACAAACTGTTTTTATTCAATTATTTCATTTCCTCTAGGTTTTATTTTAACTAAATACAAAATAACCTCATAGTAAATGATTGTACATTTCAAAATGTATAAAACAGCATTTATTTCAAAGCTTGTAATAATAAAAATTAGACGATCGAAATCTCTTGGATCATAAGTATTTTAACAAACGTTATTTTTATAGTTCAGTCTTGTTTTGACTGATAACTTAAAAGTAAAAAACACTCTTGTGTTTAATATTTGGTTGGATAGCCACTGGAATCAATAACAGCCTTGCCTGTTTTTAACATTGTGTAGATTAAATGTACAATGCCCTCTTGAGGAATATCTTTCCGTTCATGTCATAGTACATCGAAAATGTGTCCTTATATTTGTAGTTTAGGCGTCTGACACATTTATTTAGTTCTGCCCACATCTGCTCGATTGGGCTTTGACTAAGCCAATCAAACACTTGAACTTTTTTCTTCTTCAAAAACTTTTGACATGTTGAAATGTGTGTTTTGGGTCACTGTCATGTTGGAAAATCCAACGACCGCAAAATTTCCTCTTCCAATGGGTTAGCATATGATTTTTAAATATATCAAAATGTTTAAAGCGATCTATGCTTCCATTAACCCAAATAAGAAATCCTGTCCTATAGCAGGAGAAACAACCCCATACCATAACCTTCCTCCACCATGCTTTTTGGTTGGAACTTGATATTTGACAGCGTTTCCTTTTTTCTGGAGGGCGCCGAACATACTGAATTCCATCAAATGAGAAAAGATTAAACTTGATTTCATCACTCCAGAGGACAGACGACCAGTTCTTAGTAGTCCAGTTTCGATATTTTTGGGCAAAGCTAAGTCGAGCCTTTCTATCCTTTTTAGATATAAGAGGCTTTTTGCTTGGCCGGCAGCTATTTAAATTTTCTTCTTTTAGACGTCTGCTTATGGTGAAAACGTGCGCTTTTACTTTATAATTTGCCTGTAAATTATCTTTTATGTCTACAGCAGTTAGACGAAGATTAGCTACAGATTTTCTTCTGATCATTTTATAAGTTCTAGTGGACGTTTTTCGTAGCCGTCTGGACCTAGGATTATTGGATATAGTTCCCCTGTTATTGAAAACTTTATTTCATACACTTACAATTTGTCTGGATAGATTGAAATCGCGATCTACGCTTGCCTAAGAGCAATCTTCTCTTAAATCTGCAATTACAGTTTTTTCTAAGTCTTCAGAATATTCTTTTTCTTTTGGCATGTTGTCACAATCAAAAATTAGTAATAAGTTTTTTTTTGTTTTGTTTTTTGCAAAATATAATACAGGATTTAATTAAGTAGTATATTTACAAAAACAAATTACTATTAGCATGTCAAAATAATTTTGAACATCGAATTTTTTCAGTTGAGCTGCAAGGAAAGGCAATTACTTACACAGCACTAGTTCGTCGTTATTGTGGAATGAACAACTCTTCAGTGAATAACTGCCAATTGCTATGCAAGTGAATGCTTTAATATATGGCGCTGGTAAACCAAAACTGTTTGTCGAAATACTTATGAGCATTTCTGCATAGTATAATACATATGCCATCCATGTTTGGAAATGTGAAAATCCTTCATTGTATAAAATTCTAATAAATCTTTAATATTTTATATCACTGTTTACAAAAAGCGTTTGGTAAGACTGGAGCAATCCCACAACAGTATAAACCTGGGCTAAGAGTATGATGTTAGCTACACAAACCACTGTCGGGAGAATACCTCCCGGTCGCTTATGTACACTCCGATTGAAGTATGGAAGTTTTGTAAAAAGATGGGTATGCAAAATATTTCACATGATGGTATATACTCAACATCCCTCCATACATTTCGAAAGCCAATATTGATTCCTCTTTACCAATGCATATTTAATTAATTTAATCTTTGATAAAGGCATAATTCCCACAAAATTAAATAGAGACTTCAAAAATTACTCTCATCTTTTAAAAAGGCAACATAGCCGACATTCAAAATTGTCATCCCATATCCATCCTTCCAGTTATTAGTAAAATCTTAGGAAAGGCTGTCCCCGGCAGGCTCGAATCCTATTTCGAGTAAAAATATTTACTATACAAACATCAATATGGCTTTGGAAAGCGGAGATTGACTGTAGTACCGTCCTCCTTAACATCAAAGGGACTATTTCTGATGAAATAGCAACAAAATTTACTTAATAAATAGGAGTCCTATTAGACATAAGGCTATTAGAAAGGAGAAAGATGGCGCATATCCGCCATTTTCATGCCATCGCATAACTTGATCCCATTCACTACTGTGTTAAAGTTGAGTATATTTTTCAAGTGTGCTATTTTTAATAAAATGATGTGAGATGGGTTGGCTGAATTTTACGCTCGGACCAAGTTCTACGTGTTGTTCTTACATGGTACGAGTAATGTCTTGTTCTTCCTACTGGAAAGAGAGCTCTATTACCAGCATCAGTGCTCTCTTTCCCTACTGAAAGTTTTAAAAATTTTCTGAATGGAATGACGAATTATAAAGGGTATTATTATTAAGACTATTTTGAAATGTGAACATTCGTCTTTTATTTGTTATTTAAGGTTCTACCGTTTCGATAAGTACATTATTAAATGCTCATTAATTCGATGAACATAGAGTGGATAGCCTTTATTTCGATGAATATGAATTAAACGTTCATTAAGTCGATGAACATGGATTGGATAGATGCTCATTAATTCGATGAATATGGACTGGCTATCCTTT
>QLNU02014176.1:143113586-143125416 GCA_006491805.2 Dysdera silvatica
CTATTTTTCAATTCCTTCTATTAGCTCACACTCTCCCTATATATATCTTGTTCAAATTTTCAATCGTTAATAAAATACTTTCTATCCATCCAATCAAGTTCAAATAAATTTTTTTAAACTTGTAGTGGATGACACTTGATGTTAATACAGTTTTTTCAAATATTAATTCATTAATTAAATTTAAATGAATTTTTTTTGCTTTCCTTTGGTGTATTTGGCGATTAATGCTTGCCGCCAATTACAGCCAAATGTTGCCAAATGTCGCCAAAATTGCTTTTCGCAATTTTTCCCTTTCTTCCCTTTTATTTGAGCAGCGCATTGAAGGAATTGACTTTAAAAAAAAATTTTTTTATTATACTTGTTTTTAGTAAATATCCCTCTCCTCTTCCTTAAGTTTTATTTTCGCGAAACTATGCTGCGATATACAAATTTTTGTATTTTTATGAATTATTGAAATGTTTACGAATTTAAGGGGCAACCGGTATAAATTGCGATATTTTTCAACGTAATTCGTATTTTTTTTTATGAATTGTTCGTAATTCTTGGTTTTATTTTTCAGAACTCGGCTACAAGCAACATTGAAGCATGAATGAATTGGTTGAACTTGAAGAGCCAACGCATTTGTGAAAATTTCATAAACTAATTTTAATCGACCTTAGCCGAAAAATAAAACATATATATAATAAATCTCACAAAATGGATATTTTACTTGGAAACGCAAGCCACATATTTTACAAGATTAAAAATTATATGATCCAAACATAAAAGAAGATATCATTTTTCATATAAATTTATATATTATCAACGTGAAACTGAAACACATATCATTCCTTCATAAATAAATATGTCCACGTGGTGAATTTTTTGCATATAAAATTTAAGACTATTATTTACTTTGCAAATATATTTCCTATGTAAGAGCCCATTAATTTAACATCGATAAACTTACAATATTTAGTATATACACATATTCTGCAAAATATATGCTTGCAGATACAAAATCGAGAATTTTTTTTATGAAAGTAGTATTCTAATGAACGATACAAAATTAAGCTTTAAGAACAGACAATTTTGCTTTCACAATACAGATCTCCGCTTTATTTTTCAAATTTTAATTTTATAACATAATGTATTATTTTTCTGACAAAATTATAGATTTATGATATTAGTTCTTTATTTTGTAATACAAAACTAATTTATATAATATAATGACCTGATTTTATGATAAAAAAACTAATTTTTATGATACAATATATTGATTTTGTGGCACACAATCTTGATCATATGACACGCAATCTTGATCATGTGACACGCAATCTTGATCATGTGACACGCAATCTTGATCATGTGACACGCAATCTTGATTTAATGACAAAGTCTAAATTTTGCGATAGAAGGTCAAATTTTTATGGTATAAGATTTAAATTTTATGATACAAGATTTAAATTTTACAATATAAAATTAGAATTTTATGGTATAAACGATTTTATGGTGCAAATTTTATGACACAAAATGATTTTACAATACACAACTTGATTTTATGATATAAAATGGAGAAATCTTTGATTAAGGTATAGTTTAAACTTTTTGACATTGATACTTTATTTGTACAAGAAATCAGAAAATTTTCAACGTTTACTTTATTATAAATTGATTACAAAGTATCTTAGTTATTACAAGGTGATTTACTACAAAATAATTTCCGAAATTTAAATACATATCTTGATATCCATTTACGAAAAATGTTTATAAAATTTTCTCTAAAATTAAAAACAAAGTTATGATTCCATATTTTTAAGGAACTGTATTATTCTTTAATAAATTTGAATCGCCTTTCTTACTTTACGAAGCCAATATCGCATTTGTGCAAGGCAAAACGTACTCACACTAAACAAAATTTATAAATGAATTTACTGTATTTAACATCAAAACTATCATAATAACTATTTCGTTGTTTATTAAGTCTGATAAATGCGGATTTTCAATTTTATGTCAAAAATCACAATATTCCGATTTCAGAAAAAAATAAAATTATAAAATTTTTGAAGATACTACACAGAAGTCGTTTGAAAATAAAGACAACAAAATGCTTTAAGTAAAAAATTTTTGCTAATAATATTTGCTAAATGAGATAATGGCAGAAACGAAGTTAAAGTAAAATTTCGTGAAATGCAGTCAATCATTTTTAATTAACAATTAAATATGTTATAGACAAAAGTATATTATGTATTGCAAATACATTTTACATGTATAATTCAGCGATAATCTACAAATTATTAAAACATACATGGCTTTATAATTACGTTTAAATATAAAAAAATATATTTTTTATGTTTGGATTCACAAAACTTCAATACAATGCAAAAAAAATCTGGTCCAATGTAAAATTTTCTTTATCGGTGAAAAATTGGTTAAATTTTGGCACCAATTTTACCTAGCTTAAATCAATTTTTGATCAATTTTGCCAGTATTTAACAGCAACGTAAAAACGAAAGTGGAGAGAAAAATTGGCTATTGGACGTTGGAAAGAGTTTTTAATAATTTTCAGACTAATAAATATTATAATACAATTCTAATAATAGTTACCTACAAAAATTCACATTTATTTTGAAAATTGTACATTAACAGTGTGGAACACTCAATTATGGTCAACGAATAGTATTAAACTCTTTTGTTCAAAATTTATTAAATAAAATGTGGAACGTTCTCCCTTGGTTCTTCAAATATATTATACCTGCAGAAAATTACTACATTCAGGTTAATACATGTGCAAATTATAGTGATTGTGATAGTGTGACAGTGGAGTCAAGTGATTGTGACAGTGGAGATGGTTATAGTCATGTCAATCCGTATCACTATTAATGAAGCGAAATGAAAAAATTTCGCCGTTTTGATTTTGATATTCCCAAGTATTCCTGCTCATTTAATAAAGTATTATAATAGCAATTGAGGATTATAATTAACATTATTATAATAACATATGAATAGCAAAAATTAGAAAAAAATATAATTGAGAATATCATATACGAAACAGTATGAAACGCATCAACAAATCACTCAAAAAATCAATATTTTATATAACTGTAGAAAAAATAGCCAGTTAATTAACACAAGTAATTAATTTAATATGTAATTAATTGACTGATAAAATATCAAGTCACTCCTTGAATAAATTATTTCTCGGGTATATAAAACGTTGTCTATATTTCGTTTAAATTCTATTCATTATATATAAGCAGCCAACAGATTACACCTTTATTCAATCCTTTATAACTATTTATGTGATCCATTATTCATCATTGCAATTTTATTTAGTTCATTGCCAGTTGAATGGAAATAAAAATACAATTTTGAGTCAAAAATTTTTAATGTAAGTACAAAATTCGTTTTAATTTTTAAAACACATTCATTTAAATTTACGTTTAAAATGGCAAAAATTTAAGGAAGTTATTTAAAAAAAATATATTCAGTAGAGAAAATGGGACAGAAAAGCAGATAAATAGAAAAAAATAAGAAAAAATAAAAGCAATTACATATATATCAATTCATACAAAATTTTATTAGTTTTAAGTATTAGTTAAGTTGTTAATTATTAGTTTTATCAATGTAATCACTAATTGTATGAATGTTATTATGGGCATTTAGCAATATAATTGTATTAATCTCTTTATATACACGATCAATAATTCTTATAAATATAATTTTTAAACATTATTTTTATGATAAATAAATTACACTAATATAATTTAATATAATTATAAATTTTAATAATTACTAATATATGCGAATGCAATCATTGATTTTATTTAATAAAATTTCTAAACCTTATTTATTTAATTACTGACCTCCATTAATATATTTACTAACTTTTATTGATGTAATTAATAATGTATGTTGTTATAATTATAATATTTTATTTGAAATCGAATTCGCTAATGCACAAAAATTTCCCCTACATCTGCCAAAAAGCACAGAGAAATCGAACTGCAAAACAAATCAATTTCTATGGCAGCATATAAAACGGTTTGTTTACATTTATTATAAGGATATATATTATACATAATTAAATAGTATGTTATATGCAATTCAATGAAAATATACATTATGTATAAGTCACATGTAAATAATGGTTAATTAAAATTAATGTGTTCATAAATAGAGTTAAATTCCATTTAATTATTTGTAAATTAATTTTCCATTTATTTATTTATTCATGATTTAACGCATCAAGATTTCTAAACTAATTAAATTTAAATTCATTTTTATAATATTATATGAAGAAATTTAATGAGTTGCAAAAATTACAAAGCAGAATATACACAGTTTAAAAAAAATAAAGGAATAAGGAAATTTATTAAAATATTTATAAACAGGATGGACTAATTTTGTTAAGTAAGGAAATTAATTTTGTTAGTTAATTTTTGTTAAGTAAGGAAATTAATTTTGTTAGTTAACGGAAGCAATTACTAAATGATGAAATTAACAAATTTTGTTATATAAAGGAAGAAATTAATTTTGTTAGGTAGTGGAGTCAATCAATTGTCAGAAAACGAATATTAAATCAAATACAAATACAAGAACTTCGTGCTCATTGTGATTAATATAAATTAAATCTGTCATTCAACAATCAGTGGAAATTGATTGAAAGGATTCCAATTAACTAAACTTATCAATATATACAATTCACACAACAATCGCCTCAAATGAATTTTGGCTGAAAGACAACAAATAGGTGTCAAATTTAATGCGCTTTTAGGTAACAATTCTCGCGTTTCAGAATTAATGAACACACTGTACAGAAACAATGAAAAACGGCATTAATATTTTAATGTTAATTACTTGTTTTGAATTGTGTTATTGGTGTTGCATTTATATCTCGTAGATGTCAATATCGTATTGTGGAAATGACGTAACTTTTGTTCCCAAAGAAGAAATTACACAAGCTTATTTGTGATCCATCCTTCTGATTGTACCATTTACTGTTCAATAAAATATTTCTGTTGAGTGAACCCTGTCATTATTAGCAAACCCTTATGATCATATTTTAAAATTATCGATTGTTGCAATCAACAATCGATCGATCGCTTTAAAAAATAAAAATGAAAGAATATATTCCCAAATAAAAAAACATGATTCTACCCATTTCTAAAAAGAAAGAAAAGAAATGCAAATACATAATATTAATAGAAAACATATTTTGTTTTTGTTTTTATTTTCTTTGCACGAAGTTCTTCCGTGTTGTCAGTTTGCAAAAGCACTTTCAGGAAAGATAGTCGATATTTCAAATGTTCTAAATGGAACAGAGTAATGTATAGCATACACAGTAATGTATAGCATGAACATACATATAGCATACAGTAATGTATAGCATGAACATACATATAGCATACAGTAATGTATAGCATGAACATACATATAGCATACAGTAATGTATAGCATGAACATACATACAGCATACAGTAATGTATAGCATGAACATACATACAGCGTACAGTAATGTATAGCATGTACAGTAGCGCTCATAAGTATTTTGACAAACAGTTTTTATTCAATTATTTCATTTCCTCTAGGTTTTATTTTAACTAAATACAAAATAACCTCATAGTAAATGATTGTACATTTCAAAATGTATAAAAAAGCATTTATTTCAAAGCTTGTAATAATAGAAATTATACTTGATCTTAATCTCTTGGGTCATAAGTATTTTGACAAATGTTATTTTTATAGCTCAGTCTTGTTTTGACTGATAACTTAAAAGCAAAAAACACTTCAGTGTTTAATATTTGGTTAGATGGCCACTGGAAGCAATAACAGCCTTGCCTGTTTTTAACATTGTGTAGATTAAATGTACAATGCCCTCTTGAGGAATATCTTTCCGTTCATGTCATAGTACATCGAAAATGTGTCCTTATATTTGTAGTTTTGGCGTCTGACACGTTTGTCTAGTTCTGACCACATGTGCTCGATTGGGCTTTGACTAAGCCAATCAAACACTTGAACTTTTTTCTTCTTCAAAAACTTTTGACATGTTGAGATGTGTGTTTTGGGTCATTGTCATGTTGGGAAATCCAACGAGCGTGAATTTTCCTCCAGGTATGGGGTAGCATATGATTTTTAAGTATATCACAATATTTGAAGCGATCCATGTTTCCATTAACCCAAATAAGAAATCCTGTCCTATAGCAGGAGAAACACCCTCATACAATAACGCTTCCTCTATCATGCTTTTTGATTGGAACTTGATATTTGACAGCGTTTCCTTTTTTCTGGAGGGCGCCGAACATACTGAATTCCATCAGATGAGAAAAGGTTAAACTTGCTTTCATCGCTCCAGAGGACAGATGACCAGATCTTAGACGTTTCGATATTTCGGGGCAAAGCTAAATTGAGCCTTTCTATTCTTTTTAGATATAAGAGGCTTCTTGCTTGACCGGCGGCCATTTAAATTTACTTCATTTAGACGTCTTTTTATGGTGGAAACGTGCACTTTAACTTTATAATTTTCCTGTAAATCATCTTTTATGTCTACAGCAGTTAGACGAAGATTAGCTACAGATTTTCTTCTGATCATTTTATAAGTTCTAGTGGACGTTTTTCGTAGCCGTCTGGACCTAGAATTATTACATACAGTTCCCCTGTTATTGAAAACTTTATTCCACACACTTACAATTTGTCTGGATAGATTGAAATCACGAGCTACACTTGCTTGTCAGCAACCTTCTCTTAAAGCTACAATTAAAGTTTTTTCTAAGTCTTCAGAATATTCTTTTTCTTTTGGCATGTTGTCACAATCAAAAATTAGTAATAAGTTTTTTTTTGTTTTGTTTTTTGCAAAATATAACACATTATTTAATTAAGTATATCTACGAAAACAAATTACTAATTAGCATGTAAAAACACTTTTGAACGAATTTTCTTATTTGAACTGAAAGAAAAGGCAATTACTTACACAGCACTAGTTCGTCGTTATTGTGGAATGAACAACTCTTCAGTGAATAACTGCCAATTGCTATGCAAGTGAATGCTTTAATATATGGCGCTGGTAAACCAAAACTGTTTGTCGAAATACTTATGAGCATTTCTGCATAGTATAATACATATGCCATCCATGTTTGGAAATGTGAAAATCCTTCATTGTATAAAATTCTAATAAATCTTTAATATTTTATATCACTGTTTACAAAAAGCGTTTGGTAAGACTGGAGCAATCCCACAACAGTATAAACCTGGGCTAAGAGTATGATGTTAGCTACACAAACCACTGTCGGGAGAATACCTCCCGGTCGCTTATGTACACTCCGATTGAAGTATGGAAGTTTTGTAAAAAGATGGGTATGCAAAATATTTCACATGATGGTATATACTCAACATCCCTCCATACATTTCGAAAGCCAATATTGATTCCTCTTTACCAATGCATATTTAATTAATTTAATCTTTGATAAAGGCATAATTCCCACAAAATTAAATAGAGACTTCAAAAATTACTCTCATCTTTTAAAAAGGCAACATAGCCGACATTCAAAATTGTCATCCCATATCCATCCTTCCAGTTATTAGTAAAATCTTAGGAAAGGCTGTCCCCGGCAGGCTCGAATCCTATTTCGAGTAAAAATATTTACTATACAAACATCAATATGGCTTTGGAAAGCGGAGATTGACTGTAGTACCGTCCTCCTTAACATCAAAGGGACTATTTCTGATGAAATAGCAACAAAATTTACTTAATAAATAGGAGTCCTATTAGACATAAGGCTATTAGAAAGGAGAAAGATGGCGCATATCCGCCATTTTCATGCCATCGCATAACTTGATCCCATTCACTACTGTGTTAAAGTTGAGTATATTTTTCAAGTGTGCTATTTTTAATAAAATGATGTGAGATGGGTTGGCTGAATTTTACGCTCGGACCAAGTTCTACGTGTTGTTCTTACATGGTACGAGTAATGTCTTGTTCTTCCTACTGGAAAGAGAGCTCTATTACCAGCATCAGTGCTCTCTTTCCCTACTGAAAGTTTTAAAAATTTTCTGAATGGAATGACGAATTATAAAGGGTATTATTATTAAGACTATTTTGAAATGTGAACATTCGTCTTTTATTTGTTATTTAAGGTTCTACCGTTTCGATAAGTACATTATTAAATGCTCATTAATTCGATGAACATAGAGTGGATAGCCTTTATTTCTATGAATATGAATTAAACGTTCATTAAGTCGATGAACATGGATTGGATAGATGCTCATTAATTCGATGAATATGGACTGGCTATCCTTTAGTTCGATGAATATGAATTAAACGTTCATTAAGTCGATAAACATGGATTGGATAAATGCTCATTAATTTGATGAACGTGGATTAGATAGGTGCTCATTAATTCAATGAACATGGATTAGATATATTCTCATTAATTCGATCAACATGGATAGGATATCCTTTAGTTCGATGAACATGGATTAAATATTCATCAATTCAATGAATCACACGCTATTAAATGAAGTTTATTTCCGATTTTGCAGCTATCCAATATTGCAACATGTGTAACTACATTAGAATAATGGATAACTGCAACATAGAAAAAAGGCATGATTTAATCGCATGTGATTCATCAAACTACATGATTATTAATTTGATGTGATTCATCAAACTAATAATCATGTACTGCATACTCATCGAATTCATAAGCATCTAATCCATGTTTATCGAATTAATCAACATATAATCCATGTTTATAGAACATATACTCCATGTTTATAGAATTAATGAACATATACTCCATGTTAATCGAACTAAGAATATATAATCCATGTATATCGAATTATGGAACATATAATCCAAAATTGAACTACATTCGTGGAATTGCAACTGATCGCGGATTCGAATCTTCCATCATCGATCGTGTCCTGAAGAAACTCATGAAAACATGGAAGCTTAATTTTCGTGTTGTCTTTACTCCCATTAATAAACTGGGATTCTCCGAATTCAAAGACGTCATCCCTGACCTTGATTTTTGGGGAATTTATTCCATTCCTTACCAATATGATCATGCCTACATTAGCCAAACACACAGAGCCCTTCGAATTCGTTTAAATGAATATGACGTTAATGTACGGAAATAAGAACTCCGCAGATCTGCTTTGGCTAAACACTCGTGGAAATCCGGCCATAAAGCACAACTTACCCAAAAAGTTTCCTTTCCACTGGACCTCAACTTTTTTTGAGGCCTTACATATAATCGCCAACGCAGATAATGCCGTTAATGACTAGTTACCGTCCAATTTCATTTCTCCCTTTTGGACGAATTTTCTCCCCACATCGAACAATATTTCTTCATAAAATGTTTCTTCTGTCTCACATTATGCATTTCCTCCCATATAGTATAATTTTTCTGCTAATCTGTTTCTTTTTAAACTCATGTTTTACTACTAGAAACGTTTCTCTAAACTTTACGTTCCATTACAAGAGACGTTTTCCTTAACCCATGTGTGTGTGTATTTATTTTTACTGTTCATTTCATTATACCTGTAATCTGTAACCGCCGTTTGTAACACGTATTTGTTATTACACATTGTGTGTATATCGTCGACCGTTTTGACGAAAATAGCCCAGAGCTATTGAAACAATCTGTAAACGATTAAACTTAATTAAACTGTGTTAATTTGTTGTCCTTTTCAATTAATATAATCCGTGTTTATGGAATTAATGAATATATATAATTCATGTTTATCGAATTAATGAACACATCATCCATGTTTATCGAATTAATGAATAGTGATCTTTTTCCAGTAAGCTCCTTATCAAACTTGCTATACATCATAATGTTTACATCAGTGAAATTCAACTCATGTTCAATCGCTATTGAGTGTTCCTAACAATGTGCATGTGTAGTGTATACATATATGTACATAGACTTAAAAACCTAACCCTATTTAAACATGTTTGCCATAACCTGCTTGTAATTTCGAACCATCGAAAAAAGCCATGAAAAAGGAAGATTTTATTCCATATTATTAACAATAATACTTTTCATTTTATTAAACTATTTCCTCAATTATTTAATGATCGACTATTTTTTACATTAATTGAGGACACGGACATCTTCTTTTGTGTCGTTTTTATAATAAAACGACACAAAATAAAATGGATTTTAATGTGTCGGAAGAAGTCAATCTCCATTCAGGAACTACCTGATTCCATGTTCGTCCTGTGGCCTTTACTAGGGGCGCAGCAATTCAAAAATTGTTGGAGGCCTCAAGTAGCTTTATAACAGATCACATGCTATGGCGTTAAACAAAACATTGTTCCTTGATGGCCTATGGGGGGGCTTGAGCTCCCCTGCGCCAGTAGCTATGGCGGCCACTTCTTGAATCGCAGAGTTAATTTCAGATCCCAACAAGCTCGGTCATTTGCATAAAAAAATTAAACACTGGTACACTAGTAAATAATAAAGATCGCCCAAGGTTTCGGACAAGTCAGCAGAAATGCTTCATCAGGAGTAAATCTGGTTATATGAAAACATGTCGTGGTTCGAGGGTCAAGTTAACCCTTTTGCCCTGCCCCAGATTGCCATGTCCAGCCTATTGGTACATATATAATATCATTGTTCGAGAAAATTTCGCTGCTAGAACGTATAAACCAAGTCTTAGTCAAGTTTTATGTGTATACATTTATTTATTTGTATACAGATATAACCTGGTATTCTGATTTAATTTATTATTTTTATACAATCTAGTGTTCAGATTCAATCTAATACGCGTATGTAATCTAATAGGAGTGAACGGATTCATTAGAAGCCTGCTTTACAAATGTGTGAATATTGGACCATAATAATTTTTTTAACTTTATAATTTTATCATGCAGCGTTTTAACCTAGTTATTTGTTTGTTCCTGTAATTTAATTGTGCCTCAGTATTACTTTAGGTAGGCCCGATCTGTCGATTACTCAGATTGCATCGGGCCGCACTTGCGACTCATTGGTTGTCACTAACACACTAACTTTTTTCCTTTTTTTTTTAAATTACATTATATGTTCGACGTTACTGATGATCATCAGCTTACTGTTGATCCCATTTATTACGCTCCAGCTCATTTAAAACGCACAGTTTCTTCGGAAAATAATTTACTTGCCCTACACATAAATACACGTTGCCTAATTAATAAATTACCATTAATTGAAAACTAATTGCACAATATCAATCCCAGCGCGGATATTATCTCAATCACAGAGACTTGGTTACCCCCACAGTATCATCTTCCTCTAACAGACTATCAACAAATCTCAGTTGGAAAGGAGATAGGCAGGGGTGGAGGAGTTACTGCCCACGTTCATAATTCTCACCAAATTTTAACCCTTCACCAATGGACTAGAATTTTCCCCGCTATAGAAATTATAACCTTCATAATCTGCAATACATACATAGCCACTATCTATAGACCACCATCTGGAAATATAAAAGAATTTTTGGACTATTTACATAATTTATTAACGTGCATAACAAACTCATGTCAAAAACTTTTAATATTGGGTGATCTACACATTGATACTAAATCCAATGACAGATCATCTTATCACATACAATCCAATGCTCTAAAAGACTTAATACTATCATTCGGGTTTGATTTTTTTTATAAATAGTCCTACTAGAATAACAGCCTCTTCACAAACCATCATTGATCATTATATAACAAACATAAGCGATCAACATTGTGAAATTTTATCATATATATTAGTGATCATCTCCCAATTTTCTATTTTTTTCAGAGTCTCACAAAAAATTAAAAACATTCTAAATATATTACTTATCTAAGAGACTTCTCTGAATATAATTTAAC
>QLNU02014176.1:143125516-143136804 GCA_006491805.2 Dysdera silvatica
AATAAAATAAACATGCTATAATAAAATCAACATTCTCTAATAGGATTAACATGCTGTGTAGAAACATAGGGAAGCATAATTAAAAATACTTGAAACAGCAAATTAAGGAAAAACAAGTAAAACTTAGAAAACCAGCACAAGCATGGATGAAATCACTGCTCTACGTATCATAATTGAATGGAGAACAGAATATCAATCTGATCTATATTTCTATTCGTAGATTTCAATGTATTCTATATTTCTATTCTCTATATATCTATATTCTATTCATAGACTTAAAAAAAGCGCCAGTTCTGTCAAAAGAGATGAATTATAAAACGCCTAAACAGTTTTAGCATGCCAGTAAAATTGGTAAATCTAATTAAGAGCTTTCACAAGAATTCTGACTATAGGGTCTTAAAGAATTGTCAAATCGCGGACCCAATTCCATAAGACAAAGAAAGTGGAGCAGTTTTGTCTACAGTCGTCAATTACCCTCATGATGGAACTGGACAGAGTACTGAAAACAGAAAAGGAAGATAAGCCGACATAGAGGGATAAAATGGAACATTGAATCAAATGGACAGACTGGAAGAACAAGATTTCGCAGATGACTTGTGCTTGATGACGCAAAAGCGCAATCTCATGAAAAAAATTGTAGTTAAAAAACAGTGGCAGATTTCTAAGCAGGCACGAAAGACACAGGCCTAAGGGCAGCATCAAAGTATTTAAATATAAAATTTTCCAAACTCGACAATGTTAAAAAACTAATGTTTCTTAAATAATTATTTATTTTAATTATTGCCCTGTTTCCCCAATAGCGATGACATATAGGCGACTATTTTAACTTGCCTGCAAATATAAACTACAGAATCGAAAGACGAAAGGGCCCTGAAAATTTTGCCCCTGGGTATTTGCCCAGCGTACCCATTTATAAATCCAGGCTTAACACGTTTGTTATATATACTAATAGTAGAAGAATGAATAAAGAAAAACTTGAACTGATAATGAAAAAATTCATGCAAGGATGCATACGTGTATTTTTCTCAAATACGCTAAATACACGCAAAAATATCAGAGATTCCAGGAAACCATACTAAAATTATTGTGGATCCAAAAATATCTTGAATCCACGAAGTCACACTATGGTAGCAATAATTCCGAGTTGTATCGTATTAGTCTGAATAATTATATGAAAAACCTCCTTTACATATCAAATGTTAAGAGTATGATACGCATTTTTTTTAAACAAATATTCCTTTCTTTGTAAAGGAGGGAGGGGGCGGCAGTACAGGCTGTGCCTAAGGGCGGCAGTACAGGCTGTGCCTAAGGGCGGCAATTTTATAAATCCGCCACTGAGGAAAGGGAAATGTCAGACTAAATATGATTACCTTGCCAATTTTGTCGTTACTTTCTGTACTTTTGGCTAGTGATGAGCACAGTTTTTTTAAATTAAACTATATTTTAATTAATTTAAAATTTATTTAATTTTTTAATTAATTTAAAAAACAATAAAAAAATACATGCGTTCTACACTAAAACGAGATGGATTCGTAGAATTGTCGGCTCTACCAGCACACAAAATATTGATTTGGATGAATTAGTTTCTACGTTCCCCAGAAACGTAGAAACTAATTAATAACTGCGTGGAACATATTAACTAACAGCCATGTAGAAAGTAGAATCTGAAATTATAACTTCAGATTCTACGTAACTGAATAAATAAATTAATAACTGCTTAAGTGAGTGGGGGGCATCTGGTACAACTTTTAGTTAAAAAAATCGATTTTGCATTTTTTGCATGAAAAACAAGTGCATGTTTTTCTGAATACAGTCGTGTTTTCGATTTGTTTTATCTTGAGGCAATAAGATCCCTCAAAAGTATCAATTATTGTAACGTTTTAACAAAAGTCTATGTTGAACTAGACAAATTTTAAATGTGTTTTCCTCAAATTGAAATTTTTTTAAATGTTACGAATTCAATTTGATGCATATTCGAAACCGTTTAGGATGAAGGTTAAACGAGGTGGGTTGTTGACATAAATTTCTTTAATTCGTGTTCCCAGAATTTTCATATATGAATTATAACCTGAAATATGAATTTTAATAACCATAGTTACAGCGCCGAAATTCGAAAAATGTCGATTTTGAAAGTCTCGTATTTTTTCTAAACAACTTATAGAAGTTTCTTGAAGACAATCTTTTCTTCATAGTCTTATTTATAAGAAAATATTTTTATTTTCTCGAAAGTCAAGAAATATCTTTTGTTATACTAAAATGCTAAACCTCAGTTTTTTGAGTTTTTGACATATTTTGAACTAAAACAAACAATTAAAATAACAACGAATAGTTTTGATTATATACTATGCTGTAATTGTTATAAAAAAAATAGAAAGCATATCTTCAAAAATAAAATTTTTTTGAAAAGTGGTACCGGACCCCCTTAACCTTAAGGCGGGAAAAATAAAAGTCAAATAATGATTATTTACAGTAAATGAAAACATAAATAAAGGAACAATTTGGACAACTGCCAATATAAGAAACCTTGATTCTTTAGGTAGTATTTCTTTGTTTTTCAAGTGGCAGCGGCCAATGAAGCTCGTATAACAAACAATTATTATTTTTATTTCTACACAACTGTATAAATAGAGAGTAACTTAAATTTAATAATAAATTCTTTTAAATAATACATAATTCCTGACACTGAGAATTATCACAAAATATATGAACGTGTTAATTAAAGTATTAACTGCATTAGAAAGAGTCCGTTATCTTTGAATAAATCAAAGTAAATATGTGATAAATCATCCCTATAAATCTCTATTAATTATATATAAATCTCTATTAATTATGTATAAATGTCTATTAATTATGAATAAATCTCTATTATAAATCTCTATTAATTGTGAATAAATCTCTATTATAAATCTCTATTAATTATGAATAAATCTCTATCATAAATCTCCATTAATTATGAATAAATCTCTACTAATCATGTATTAGCTTCCAATAAATCAAAGCATATATATATATTAGATATCTGTAATGTCCGATATCTACCATTTGCATGTACCAATTTCTCTCTTAAGAACAGAATAGGCTAAAAAAATAAATATGAGCTTTTCTAACGAAAACAGTCAGCGAGCGCCTATTTAAAAATAATAATTACACATAAAAAAATAAATAAATGCAGCAAGCAATTTCGGTTAAGTGAAATTCGGATAATCGGCGTTATATTGTAGCTTAAAAAATTTGCGGATGGTAAAAGATTATGCCAAGTCTATATTAAACGCAAATTTTTAATAGAGAAATGATCTTTAATAATAATAATAATGTTTGTTTATTTAACCCAATTTTGTATACATTTTCGTGAGGTACATATCATCAGCGCTTTGAGAAAAAACATGGAAGAAATCTTTTTACATTTTACGTTTATGATTTGGGTTAGAATTGGAAAAGAATAGGAAGCCGAAGCTTGTTACGGGATTCTCTTCCAAAATGGTTTTACAATTCCGTTGAGGTTTGTTATTTTCTTAAATATCTGAAATATCGAACATTGTATACTTTATTGACTGATTAAAGCAGCATTTTCGTGAGCCGACAATCTAAATATATTAATAATAATGCTATATATATACGATATTTGGGACTCATTTGAGAAAACGGTGATACAGATGTGGATAAGGTACATGTATTCAACTAAAATATTAACACAGGTGAAATGAAATTATGAATTCAATACTTTTTTCAGAATTCGGTCCAGTTAGATTTCTAGTGTGTGTCAAATGAATAAGATCAAATTTTGACTTAATTTTTGAGAGTTGACATTACAATTTTAAGAGCGTTACTATTGAAAACTATATTAGAATGAAGGCATATTATAGATTACAGAACTGACATACTTCAGAAGAATACTGCAAGATAATAAAAGAGTATCACAGTTTTTCTTTAGGAAAAATGCAATTCCAAATCAGTCCAAAAAATTCATCTTTAAATATGGTTAATGAGACCAAATATGAGAAAACCTTTTTAATAAAAGATGAAATGAAATTTTGCATTGACCAAATGTCGTTATGCATATATAAATATTGAGCTACATCAAACAAAATTTCCAAAGAGATCCATTTCCTTGGTTTTATTTAGTTTCGTTAAGTCAAACAGTAACTTCGGAAGACAAACGAATCTCAATTTCTAAAACTGTGTAAAGAAAAGACATAACTGAATAATATGAATAATGACGTGGGTGGTAAAATCCGACTATGAAGACCGGAAGATGGTTTGGAAAGGTATTTCATTTATTTGCGAGTACATTAAGGTTAACTTAAACATACAACGCACATGCATATACCCAGGATCGTAGCCAGGATGGAGCCAGGGGATTAGCCTCCTATGGAAAATATTTTTGGTCTTATTTTTCCTCAAAATGAATTATTATAAAATTTCGTTTCAAATTTTTAAGTTTGAACAAGGTTGTATACGATGATGGAAATTGTACTTTGACATTAAAGATAAATTCAAAACTGATTTTTACGGCGGATATTGCACACATTATGTTTCACAAAATACAGACTACCGTTTTATATAAATAACCAATGCATTTTAATATTACAAACAATACATCCTAAATAAAAAATACACTTTTTTATAAATACCGAGTACATTTTTGTAATTTGTGTGTAAGAAGGAAAATGTTATATTGGTGAGTCCCAATGACAGTGAAATTACTAATTATATGGAGTTATTATAAGTTATTATAAGGTAATTGTCTTGTAAACGGTTATTTTTGGAGTGCTGTTGTGTTGTAATCGGTTATGTTTGGATTGCTGTTGTATTGTAATCGGTTACTTTTGGATTGCTGTTGCGTTGCAATCGCTTATTTTTGGATTGATGTGTTGTAATCGGTTATTTTTGAATTGCTGTTGTGTTGTGAACGGTAATTTTCGGATTGCTGTTGTGTTGTAATCGATTTCTTGTAAGATTTCCTTTTCTAATAAGATAATTTTTTTCCTTCGGCGTGCTTTCGTTTAAGTGTAAACAAATGCAAATAGTTCTATAATGTTAAAATGCAAGAGACGTTCACGCTTTCGAAATAGAATTTCCAATTCCTCCTCTAGGATTTAAACTGAATTTTAAATAGTTTTTCTTCAAAAGTATACCAAGCGCTCAATTCATTCGCCAATTTACATGACGGTCGAAAACCAAAGTTTTCTTCAATTATTTTCAAAATCCAATACAAATAAATAGCACAATATTTATAATGCAGTAAACGTTCAATTTGCATTCTAAATTGAAATAAACATTTCTGCTACTATGTGTTGAATGTCGAAAATGAAAAAGTGGAGATTTAGCTTTTGAACATATAAAATAAGGGCTAAAATGACACGAAAATCAGATACTGAAATAAGCTAGGGGGGAAATGTTAAAATTTAGAAGCGTGCAAATGACAGTTTAGGATTTAGCAAATATTAAATTCAAAATTTAAATCCGAAGACGAAAAAATTTAATATAGTGGTAACAAACATACGATGAAATGTTTTTTCTTCTTCATGCAGTGTTTTTATTTTATATAACAGGCGATAGCAAACTTCCAATAGAAATCCTCCGGGCAAGGGAGAAGATCTAGAAAAAAATTTTGGGAGGTATGCACAAATCTTGAAAACCAATTTAAATCTATGCCGCGAAATTTGTTGCAGGGTTTTGGTAAATAATTATGTGCAAATTTGTTATTCTCGGATGGGGCGCTCCCCCTCCCCTTCCATCCATCCGTCCTTATAACATGAAGTAACCAAAATTATCAGCACCAATTAAAAGCATTTTTAATGATGCTTATGTAAAACTTTTGAAGGTGCAATGTCGAGAGGTGACTCTTTTTTGGGACTTCAAATTACGCAATGGGAAAACCTATAAGAGAAACATGTTTTCTATTAATTGAAGCTCTGAAAAAGTCCCTTCCCAACGTTACACCTTCAAAATCTTTTCATATTTATAACTGACGTCAAAAATACTGTTAAATTATTACTGATAATTTGTTATCATTATCGAAGATGGAGGGTGATTACGGTGAAAAGTAATTATCATTCTTACATGCGCAGCCGACGAGAGGGGGCAGCAGGGGCTGCAGCTCGGGGGGGATAAAATCTAGGGGACCGTGATGGCAAGGACCTATGCTGTGGGGCCAGGCTCTGATAAAAATATCCATGCCACTGCCCAGGGAAGGGATCATAGGGGTTGGTCGAAGTAAGTCTAGGGACGAGGAGAAGAATAATTTCTGCAAAAGACACCATAGGTGACCCCAATTCTATTTTTGAATAAGAAACTAAAAGCTATGGTGCATCTAACGCATATGGGTCAATGGTCGAAGAGATGTTCATATTCGGGTGAGAAAAAATGTCGAAAATTTTTGAAATTGAATTTAAACACATTCCAGAAGCTTGTCAAGCATTAATGGAGGGCTATTGAATGAAACATAGCTTCTAATTTCTTGTTCAGGAATAGAATTGGGTTAACATGTGGCACCCTTTAAAATCGGGCAACAAGCGTTTTCCCTATAGACCACCATTAAATTTTAAAATCCCGAGAAAATTACTTCTCGAAGTCGTACCTTTAAATCTTTTACATATCATTGGTTATATAGTTATATATTATATTATTATTTCATATATTACTTAATCAGCATCAGATATCCTCGTAATTAGGGCTGATGATTTTCAATTACCCTGAAGGGGGATGGGAGTCCATGGAAAGTAGCTATCGCTCTTAAAACTTGTAATTAAACCCACAAAATTTTGAAACGTCGTATTGTCAGGAAGATATTTTCTGACGGACGTATAGTAGTGGTACATTCGTCTACCGTACCGTTATTCCGGGTTCGACTCCCAGCGATACTAAAAAAGAACGCTTACCAACTAGCTGCTCACTGTACTCCGGGAGTTGCTTCTTCAGGCCTTAAGAAGCTATAGTGTTTCGGAAAAATATAAGTCCTAGAGTGACGCTGTGGTGTCACATTCCTCTGTCTTGCTCTTAACCCTAGTTTGACTCCCAATGGTATGGTGTGAAGTGTGCCGCTTTTCTGCTCACCGTAGCCCGAGGGTTGGGTCCTTTGACAGCAGAGGTTCACATTCCTTGGAAAGCTCCATATCCCGGTTCAGCGGCACCTGTACATTAATTAAATGGCAGGCGAAGAAAACATTTGTCGCCGTTGGCATATGTGTACAGGTACCTGTATGCATACTTATATACGTGCGTGCGTACACATACGTACGTACGTACGCACGCAGGCACGAATTTTTCAATTTTCTCCAAGGTAAGAGGATCCCTAAACTTCCTCATCCTGGTTGCCCGCAATAAATAAAGAAATTAAAGTGGTCTGTGTACGACCAAAATTAAAGAAGTGCTGGTGCAAGAAAGAAATACTTATTAGGAATATTCTAAGCGTACCAATTTAGTATCTCAAATTGTGGATCGTTAATAATAGAACCACCGTTCATTTAATCATTAATATCATCATTTATTCATTAACAATCAGTCCTCGTTTGCATGATTTCAGGTAAAAGAAATTTTGAAGATAATTAATCCACAAGTAAGTAATGAATATGGAAAAAGGATTCAATTTTTCAAGGAAAAACACAATTTTTTCTTTAATGTAATAACTAAACTATAATTTAAATGTTCTTAATTTGAAATTGCTTTCATTTTTAAACACAAAATAATCAATTTGCTTTTTTATATAAAAAAATGAAAATTCCGAAATTACGTAAAAAAACCCGAAGAATTAATTGCGAAAATAAGGAAATACTATTTTTAATTAATTTACACTATCCTAATCGTAAGAAGATTTAGAAATAGTTTTTCTCGCTATGAAAAATCATCTTAGGAAGAAAAAAGTATTTTGTAAAAATTAATGATTATTTTACCTTATTTAAAAGTTTTGTATCGCAAAATATAAAATAATTATAAATAATCACTCCTTTTGAACATATAATTATGTATATTATTATTATTAATGGAATGTTATTTAAATTAAATAAGGGTTTGCTCGTTTAATTTGCCACAAAAAATATATAATTATTATTTATCTTAACCTGTGATAAATTTTGCATCACTGAATGATTATAATTATTTAGCAATAATATTAGCAAATAATTATTATTAGAACTATAATAAATCTTCAGCAATATATCAATTATATGCTAGAGGAGGCAGTGCCTGATAACTGATTAGGCCCACAAGGCCTGGTTATAGGGATCCCAGCTGGAAGTGGACCCCAAATTACAGGGTAGGGTTTTTTTGTTGTTGTTGTTGTTTTTAAGCTGACTTTTGGTTTATCACTTTTGATCAGTATCTAGAAAAGTTTTAGGTAAAAGTTTATTTTTTGGGCTATTTTGTTCACCTCAATTTTGAGGAATTTAAATCTGATATCATGCCTGTTAACCCACACACACACACATACACACATTTGTCTTAATCGAACCTGAAATGAGGTGATTTGAAATAACTTGCTAAACATGTTTCCAAAGAGGTTCACGAACCAGATTGGAACTCTATGAAAGTTGTATTATGAATCTAGCTAATAAATATTTTCTAGAATAAAGGGATCATTACAACTTGACAAATCGTGCTATAAAACTAATTTCAGATTCTCAACCACAACCTTGCAAGATTTTTTCCATACCTCGAGTTAGGAGTTGCCATTTTCTTGTCATCATTTTTCAGCCGGTTTATGTATGGGGGTGGGAAGGGAGGATGTTCTTAGATGGGGATTTTTAACATGTGAGTATATAAATTTAGGACTTTTATCCACTCTTCAGTCTAACCTTCATGATAATGAAAACTCTTGACACCCGAAACGTTGCGTTTTTAAACCTTACGTTAGTGTCAAAAACAGTTACCATGTTATTAGCAATAATTATATTCTATTATATATTCAATTTTTCGAAATTAAATATATGGACGTTTCCAACAGTGGCGGTTTTAGAGGGTGGGCCGGGGGGCCAATGCTCACCCAAATATTTTAGTTATTTTTTTGTGAAAGGTAAAAAGTTTGAAAGTTTGTCAACGTGTGAAAGGGCGGGTTTTTTAAAATATAATTGCAATAGAGCTGTTTTTAGCCACATGTTTTATACGGGGGCAAGTGTTTGTTTACTGTATATATAAGGGTCAGAATATATAATGTGTAAAACGTTTACTCCTTCGCGAGAATATTTCAGAAGTGTGGAAGTAATTTAAAATGGATATACAGACTGAAACGCTATCAGGTTTCATCTTAACACGAATACAACATGGACTAAGTTGAAAAAATAACTCTGAATTTAAGTGAAAATTGTGATAAAGGGCAAAACACTTCTTTTTCCCGCCGGCAAATGGGTGATAAGTATAGATTATTGCACAGTATCTGGTATGAAAAACATGCATGGATTGAGTACTCGGTTAAGAACGAAGAAATATTTTGTTCTGTTGGCCGCCATTTCTCATTACCAAAAAAAAAAAAAGCGATGTACTATTAGTAAATAAGGGGTACTCAGACTGTAAACGAATCTAGGAAAAAAGGGTCGATGGAAACAAGGGCAATAAATCATGGCCTGGAAAAAAGGGCTGATCACAGAAAAAGGGGACGTTCACAAACTTCATAATTTCAATTACAATTGAAATAACTGCAATGTTCACAGCTGCAACCCTCTTAAAACGATTATCATCATTGATGCATCGAGGGGTGCCTTTATCTCGGATGCTACTAAAGTCACATCTACCAAATTTTATAGACAGATAGTACACATGAGTGTCTTTATACATGACAACATATCAGAGGCGTATCGAAATGTGCCGCAGCTCCCCCCATGATTTATCTCTGCTGCTATTGAAACCATTTACCAAATTTCATAGACAGAGTACACACGAGTGCCTTTAACCGGACAACCTATCAAGGGCATATCGAGGTGTGCCGCAGCCACCCTATTATTTATCTCGACTGCTATTGAAGCCACGTCTACTAAATTCCATGTACATTTCTGTATCAAATCTTACTGATTTGTGTAGTTATATTTTCATGATAGCAATATGCAAATCGAGAGGGTTTGATAAGGATGATTTCCTTTGATGTATCAAATGATGTACCAACTAATTTCTATAGCTATTAAGAAATTTCATTTAATAATTATGCATTTCCTCAATTAGGAAATTAAAGACCATTACCATACTTCTGTTTCCATAAATGTTTTTCTATTGGTTATTTTATCCAACTCATTTTTTACCCTTACTATGATTACCCAAACTGTATGATATACACTTGCATTGTTAAATTGTTCTACTTTTATTAACGTAAATCAATTTTTTTAACCTATTTTTTTCTATAATGAAGAAAATACGCGAGAAAGATACAGACATGAACATAAATATTCACATAGACCGTGCGAATGCTTGGGTTAATATATGCAGAATGCAGTTAAATCTGTGATATACATATGGTTATATGGGTTATAAATACATATAACCCATATAAGGGTTATATGTATTTCTTTATTTCAGCCTCGGCTGAACGGAGTTCTTCCACTACGAAGCTTATTAAAACATACCTACGAGCAGGGCTGTCCCGAAGGAAATTATTGAGAGTATGCGCTGTCTGCTGCTTCAATCAAAGAGCATTGAGTCAAAATTTCTTAAGAGTTCCCTTTTTCTGTGATCGGCCCTTTTTTCCAGGCCATGATTTATTGCCCTTGTTTCCATCGGCCTTTTTTTTCCTAGATTCGTTTCCAGTCTGAGTACCTCTTGTTCACTAATAGTACTTTTTTTTTTCTGATAATAAGAAATGGCGGCAAACAAAACAAAATATTGCTTTTTTTATAAAAGAGTGCTCAATCCACGCATTCTTGTCATATCAAGTACTGTGAAATGATCTATACTTATCACCCATGTGTCGGCGGGAAAAGTCAAGTTTGGCTGTGTTGGCCCTTTATCACAATTTTTACTTAAATCCAGAGTTATTTTTTTCAACTTAGTCCAGCTTGTATTTGCGTTAAGATGAAATCTGATAGCGTTTCAATCTATATATACCCTTTTAATTGTTCCCACACTTTTGAAATGTCCTCGCAAAGGAGTAAACGTTTTACAAATTACATATTCTGACCCTTATATATATATATATATATACAATAAATAAACACTTACCCTGTATAAAACATGCGGCTAAAAACAACTCTATTGCAACTATATTTTAAAAAACCCGCCTTTTCACACGTTGATAAACGTTCAAACTTTTTAGCTTTCACAAAAAATAACCAAAATATTTGGGTGAGCCAAGACTCACCCGGCCCACC
>QLNU02014176.1:143144861-143179735 GCA_006491805.2 Dysdera silvatica
TTTTCAGCATCATGCTATGCGTAAGTTCTTCCATATATACTCTCAAACCCTGCTTAATTCTAAACATTCTTTGCTTAAAACTTAATAACTTTGCAGAGTCGCTTTACAACGGATAATGTATGAAGCACTGCTATATTGGCTGATCGAGTGCTTAACGGCAGTTACCCATAAAAAATTTTAAGGGTTATTTAAAAATACATTTTTTCTCTAATTTTGTAAGGGTTAATTTGATTTACAATTTGCATTTATGTGATAAACCTTGTGCTGTCGTAGTGTGTATGCATGCTATATTATCAAAACTAATTGTATATTTTGTTATAAGTGGCTTTATTTTGTGATTTAATAATTAATAAGACGATCCTTTTAATTATCGTGGCTGCTTATCCGTGCATACTATATATATATATTTATTTATTTTTTAATTTTTATTATTCAGACAAAGTGACTGCAGATCTAATCGAATTTTGACTGACTAGAATAGAAATAAAGCCATGGTATTTTGGGACATGAGTGACAAATTTTAAAATTTAAATACACTATGATGTTTTGGATATCATATTAAAGTTAATAAACTATATCATTATAATCTTACATGTTTATGCAAAATAATGTGTATATTATTTAATTAACAACACCGAATTTGAAAAAACATTGGAAACCCCGTTACGGAAGGACATCATTTCATGTTTTTTCTGTCCTTCCGTAGCGACGCGCGTTTTCCAAAGTGCATTTTTTTATACCGCAGGAAAATTTTCATACCATTTCAGTTAAAAGTAGTATTAGGCCCTTTTCTTAAAATGACTTACGAAAAACATTTCAGTTTAATATTTTGAAATTGTAGAAAACATTAACCATGAATGTCGTTCTTTCGTAACATTTTAAATACCATGGCTTTACCCAATACTAGTAGACCCACTAATTGTGACTGATCTAAGTTTGAAAAAGGTTGTCATAATTGAAGTTGTAGCCAGCAATTCAGTTCGTCCCAAAAATGTCCATCAGTGCGAAATGTAAATCAAAAACGAATGTATTACTTGCCTAAATAAAAATATCGCCACATGCCACTTGCTCGCATGGCACCCATGTTGAATATCCTCAAGCTCACCTCCATTCAATGCATTTGCTTGAAAAACATGCGGTATGCGTATTGAGGATCTAGACTTATTTTCTAAATTTTCAAAGTCACAGCACAAGTTTACTCTCATGCTTGAATTGTAATCATATGAATTTAGTGTAGTATCCTATTACTTTTGAATGTAGCGTATATTTATGTGCTGGAAGGCTTTTGTAAAGCGTTTTTGTTTTTTCATAGATGCTCTTGCTGCTGGTTTGATAAGTCAGATTGTTCCTGATAAAGATCTTGATCGCGTCGTATGTGACATTGTTTTGTATATAACATTATATTGCACGGTGCTGGACAAAATTATAAGTTCAGTAGTTTTTCTGTCATAAGCAGGATCATAACTCTATGCCTATGCCTTCAAGGATTTTTGGGAAAGCTAAAAAATTACTTTCAGGGTGGGCTGATAAATTCGCTCTATATAAAAAGCATTTAATGAGATTTGTCGCCTTTTTCCCCTGAAATAGTTTGTACATAAATATTAACTTAGCAGAAAATTACACCTTAATTAATATTTTAAATTCAACGTTTTGACTTGGCAGTGCTTGAGATAATTAGATTATGGTTATTTTTAAGGAATATTTCAGTTAAGCATGGACTTCATCGTATTGATTTCATAATACAGTAGCACGTGTATAAATATATAAACTAAGATATAAAATTGACTCATCTGCAAACTACGGATAGGCTTGGAGTATTCATTGGTTCACTCATTATGGAAATAAAATTTCTGAAAAATTAAAAAAAAAAACCTCCAAATACGGCAATTGAAATAGGTTTCTAATTAATTGAAAATGGAGTTTCCTCTACTTAACCAGATAGGGGATAAAAGTCCCCATGACAAAAAGAAAAAATAAAAAAACATGGGGGAAAAAAATTCCTTATAACCCCTTTGTGTCTGCTTTCCCTTCTTACATCAACTATCTACCCCCTATTAGGGTGCTTTCTCTGTATAACACCAGGCACAGCAGACCAAGCGGTACTACCAGTGGGCACCACTTATGTGTTTTGCTAGCCTTTACTTTTTGTTATATCTACATTCTTTGGTAAAACCTTTCACTGTAAACAACCCTTGAAAGGTTGATTTTTGTGGTGGAAGCAATATGAGGTCTTGCATTGTCGTGTAACAGGATGATTAAGCGGCATCCTTTACCTGTCCATGGGCATTTTCGTTTTATTTCAGCATTCAGTTTCATCAACTGATCGCTGTACTGTTGAGCATTGATCATTTTGCCCATTTTCAACAGTTCAATGTACAGCACTTCATGCGTGCCCCTCCACATACACGGATGGTACAGCATCACTTTTTTCCCATGGACATTTTGTTTTGCAATGGATGTTGAAAGATGGCCTGGGTCCACTCAGGATCGCTTTCGTACTGCATTATCGCAATAGACCCCCCCCTCCCCCCCTTTTTTCATCCCCAGTGACCACGTTCCACAAGAAATTCATTTGCTACAACAATGACATGCATATGCCCAATCGGTAACCAATATTACATATGGAAAATCCACTTACCGATCTTCTGGATCTTCCCCAAGGCCCGTAGATGCTGTGCCACCGTTGATTGGTCCACTTTCAAATGTTTTGCCAGTTGTATAGTCGACTGTGTAGCATCCTCTTTCAACATCGATTTCAACTTCTCGTTTGAGAATTCCTTCGGTCTACCTGAATATGGCTTATCTTCCAAGCTTAGATCACTTTCTTAAACTTTGCAAACCATTCTCAACATGTCCACTCACCAATAACCATATCGCCATACACCTTACATATTGAACCATATGCTTCACTGGCACGTTTCCCCTAATTAAACATGAATAACAAACAGTGACGCAAATGAACCTTATCGACCAACATGCTTGGCTTTATGAATGCAATAACACTGCAGGTCACTAGCTGGTTAGACCACTATATCACCACATAGTAAAGGTGGCAGAAACTTTTGTATGCTCCTAATATTTTAAACATCCACAAGCTTTTATGATTATGTCATATAAATTTATTTAAAAAAATATTGTAAATGACTCGATCAAAATTATAAGTTCATGAAGTTTCTTTTTAGTAAAAAGTTTTAAATTGTATGCAAATTACTTTTACCAGTGATGTTACGTCATTTACTGAAAAGAGAGTAAAAACAAGTGCATAATTGGAATTTTGAGCTAGTTGTAAAAATGCCAAGAGCTAAGCAACTTCGTGAATGTAAAATTCGACAAATTTGGAAAATACATGTCAACGGTATGTCTCAGAGGAAAATTGCTGGGACATACAGATGCTATCAGTGTGCTTGTAATATTGTGAGCAATACTATCGGATATATTAAAGTAATTATTGATTCTTTACATTTGAAGGACACATTTTTCCTTAAGCTTTTAACAAATTTCAGGTGAACTTATATTTTTGTCCAGCAGTGTATTTGGTAATTTTATATCACGTTTTTAATTATATGTGAACTTACTGAACCTTATCTGAGTATTAATATGCTGCTTGTGTAAATTTTTTGTTGTCACATTAGACTATCAAATGCAGAAAAATCCGCCAGGGAAAGGATGACTCGAAGAATTCCACTAGAATAGAGGTTTGTGGAGAATGAGAAAAAGAGAATGACCACTTCATCATTCGCTTCAAACAATCTCACCATTCCCATCTCTATTCTCAAAAGAGAACACGGAAGTAGAATTTGTGAAAGGTCAACAAGTACGCACATTTCTGGTAACCATACAACCCCCGCGGCTCTCATGCTGTTTATGCGACTCTTAGTTCTTAGGAAAGTGATGTCCACTCTTCTACGAACGTTAGTGCCACTGTATTTCTTCTGCCACATATTGTGAACCATCTATAGCTTTGCAGATTGTCCAAGAATATATGCAGAAAAATTATAAAAGGAGAGTGCTATAGGGTTACTTCTGTGAAATAAATACTGGGAATTCTTCAATAAAACACAAAATATTGATTTAACCATCCAAATTTGTTTTGTCGCCTTTAAAAGAGACCCCATTTGATGCGATATACTTATGCCAATGAACATTCCATTTGTCAAAGTCCTTCTTATAGGCACAAATATGTTGGGTTTATTTATTGTTTTTGTTTGCATTACTAAACTTTGATTTTAATGCTTTATATACAGAGTCGTTTGATTATAATATCTTATGATTTCTTTTATTTTTCAAACTAAGGATGGAGACCTTTCATATTACTAGTTGATGTGGTTTGTCTATTTTAGACTGATGAAACGGTTCAAGCTATACTGGCAAAAAGCCGTTCTGTGATTGCTTTAGGAAAGAAGTTTTATTATGAGCAGCTGCAGTGTGACATACAAACCGCATATCAGTTAGTAGCGCTTTCCTTATCTGTCTTCGTATGCTTACCCATATACCTGATATGCACATTATGGCTATGTGATTTGTTCTTACATCATTTTCACTTTCCATAATCTCTTATCATTATTCCATCACCTTAAATTATACTCCTTGATATACATTCCTAAGATTTAACATCCTTAAATTAATATACAAGGTGTCTCAGCACCAGGGTTACAAACATCTAGGAGGGGTAAGGAACACCTAGACGAAAAGGTCACAAACCACTCACTGTGCTGGTTCTAAAACCGTTCAGCATGCACAAATAGTGACAATTAGCGCATAAGAAGCGCCAGATAAATCTAAGGTCAGCTGCTCAAGTGCGTAGATAATTAGGACATCTCATTTTGCGCTTCTCATGCACTGGTTGTCACTATTTGTGCATGCTGGATGGTTTTAGAACTAACGCTGTGAGTGGTTTGCGACCCTAGGTTCTATGACAAATATTGTTCGTCTAGGTGTACCCTACCCCTCCTAGATGTTTGCAACCTTACATATCCTATATACCTTAACCTTACATATTTTTTTTTTCTTTTTTAAATCCAGGCAAGGCACAAATGTCATGGTTGAAAATTTGGCAAAGGTAGATGCTCAGGAAGGAATTTCTGCATTCTTCGAAAAGCGATTACCCAAATGGAATCACCAATGAATATTGTTAGTTTAAAAAATAGGTATAATTGAGAAATTAAGATTATAGACATGTTTATATACCTATGTAGTTGACAAATTTCCATGTTATGTAACTGATGACTGTTAATTTGAATTAAATATTGCAAAGGTCCTTCAAGAACATAGTAACTCTTTCAACGTTGGTGTACAATGGACACAACATATGGCATGGTGTATTTATGGACACAACATTTTGTGAACTCTCATTGTAATGTGAAAGCAGCTTCTTCCTTCACTTGGCAGATGGAGCAGTTGGCTCCCGAAACGTCACGTTCTGTAATCTTACATCCATATTGAAATAATACTGTAGAAACTCCTGATGAAACCATATATTTTCTTGTTGCATTCTGGTTTTCTACTTTTAACTTTTCAATGATTCGTTTTGGAATTTGTGATATATTTCTAAAAACAAATTTACCGCTTGTTCAAACTTTCAATAAAAAATTGTATTTTTAGCAAATATTACCCAGTATTTGTTTGTTGCTTCTCCTCTAGCTGTATGGGTTTGAGTAAGCATCGTTTATACCACTGTTTAACATTGTGCATGTTCAGTGGCGTAAAAAAGGGGGCTCAAGCCCCTCAGGATATCATGGCCTTTCTCTTCAACGCTGAATTGTGTAATCGTTTTTAAAGGTACTGGAACCCCCCCCCCCATAATTTTTTTACTGCTACTTCCCTGTATATGTTGATTTTCATTGTCTGCTCCCTGCAGTGTATCCCGGGTTCGATTCCCAATGGTTCCCCCCCAAAAAAAAGGACACCCACTAACAGTTCCCTAGGCTGTAAGAGTTTCGGATTCCTAAGAAAAATGTTTGTTACAGTGCAGCATGGCCATTGCCATCCATTACCATTGAACTCACAATTCATCATTGTAAAAGATTTGCATGTGGAATGTATATGGTGCCCCAAAACATGATTGGCCTATTTGAAAAATTAATTAAAAAATAACGTGAAGTGTTATAGGTTCACCGTTTGCTGCATTGTGCTTGGGGAAAGAGTAAATTTTCAGTTTTCCGAAGCACAGTTCAGCAAATGGTACATATCTATTGCTTCCCATTTTTTTAAATTGGCCAGTCACTTTTGAGGCACCCTGTATATGTTAATTCTTGCCATCAAAACACAAATGAAGTTTCATAAAAAAAAAACAACTTGAAAAGCAAAAACTGGTTTTAAATTGAGAATTTGAAACCAATATCTGTAACCTTAAACTACAATATATTAGATTAGGACTATATATTAAGTATATTCAACCACAGAGGGCTGTATATAAACAGTACATCAGGTCGACACGGGGCTGAACAAATATATTTATCAGTTAAAGTTCTGTTACTGGAAAACGTGAATCTAAGATTTTAATTTGAGAAATTTATAAATATGCAGCAGTGGTGTGCATCATGACCTTCTTTGTCCTTTAGCCATAAAAATCCAATCCTCCAACTAACATACAACCCTATGTGATATTTGAATGAAGCAAAGAGTTTAGGCACTAATTAAAATCACATTATACATTAAATTCCAATTAATTGGGAAATGTTGAGAAAGACCCAATTAAATGGCTACTCTCAATTATTCAGAGGGAATATATTTCGAGCTCTTCAATGTTTGCTCATTGATAAACCTTCTGTCGTTGACTTGAAGTCACCCTAGGATGTGGTGTCCTAATGGTTATATCCACCCAGGCCCATGTGCAGGATTTTAAAAAAATGAAGGATTTTTACTGAAAATTGAGGGAGTTGACATTTTTTTGTTCCTCATAAGAAATGTGTAGTTAGATCGTTCAAACAGGGGGAAATTGACCCCAACCTTCCCCCCTTTGTGATACATCACTTTCGAGCTCACGAAGCTTGGTTTAACATGCAATAAGCTTAGCTGTTTATAAATGAACTGTTACCTCACATAAGAGGACACCCCTGTTTTTAAGTGACAGTTTCTCTGATACCCAGTATATGTCAGTGCATCACATCCGAAGAAGAGACACTTCTATTTAAGGGGTAAAATGTCCGCTGTCCATGGGTATCCCATATTTTGAAGTAACACATTATATCTGTTTGGAGATCGCATTGAATGCGGTTGAAGCTCTCCCAGATAACTGGCAGTACAGTCTTAGAACAATCTATATGAATTTTATAGTAGTGTAAGAATAACACATTCATCTGCCCTACAGAAAACCCAAGTTTCAGTCCAAGTGGTAGTGAGTGCTTGCCATTTTTTTTTTCTTCTGATCGGTAGTTTATTAGTGTTTGCTTCCTTCGACTATGGGTTTCCAACATTTCCTATGCATTACACACCGAGGAAATGTTTTATTTGTGTTCGCACCCCTTACAAAAGCAAATATTCAAAGATGAAATATATTTTTTAATTTATCTCTTTTTTTGTTTTTCATACAGAAGTGAAGTGGCTTGTGTTGTATTGCAAATATTAATACAATATTTTCAGAGGGTGTGAGGTAAAAAACAAAAATTTGAGAACCATTGTATTAGAAGAATCGACACGGGTGATTGTCAGTCCAAACCAGATTCCCTGAACATACCAGAAAATTCCCTGAAAAGTTACGTAATATTTTTGGTAAAAACACTGATTTCCAAAAGAATATAAAAAATTATAGGAAACACAACGAAAATTTTGTAATTTTTAAAAAGAAATCCTGGAAGAGGCAAGTTGAAATTCCCAAATTTACGGAAATCCCGGAACATGATCACCCCTGTGAATCGACCACTTGTTAACTCTTTGTTTTCAACATAAAAGCTTGTTGACTTCTTTTCCAATTGAAAAGTGTGTGTTCTTGTGTTTGCTCTTTTTCATTAGAAAAGGGGTAACAATTTTTCCCCCTCCTAATTCATATTAAAAAATGAGGTTGGCATGCTTAATGGCAAATGAAAACAACATTCACACAGCAGGTTTAATTTAATACATATCATTTACACAAGTTACAAGTTGGTACCCAGAATCTATACAATTTTTGATGATTCATATATATATGTGAACATAATACATATGTACGCTTTTGGCATTATTCCAGTATGCTCAACATTAACGATTCAGTTCTTAAAAATTTGAGATATTAACTTTTAAAAGCTATTTTGCGAGGGTTTGCCTGTTCCCATCTATACACATAACTGCATACAATGCATACGTTCCCTACAAAACCGTCGGCGAACATACTTTTTGGTTTTGTTGTTCAATATTTTCATAGTTATTTACAACTTTTACGAATAACTGTAATACTTTATTTCTCATAAACTCTGTATATAAACTTTAATTTACAACTTTTAAATTTTAATACTTTTAATAGTGCGCTTGCTTGAATGTGCTAACAGAAAGGTGTGCTTAAAAACCACCAAAAATAATCTTTATTATAACAAATTTCGGTACAATTGTCCGGTAGATGGCACGGCATGCAGAGATGATGATGCTTATGTACTATCGAATCCATTTGGAAGCACGTTTAATGAACTCTGTGCTGACGGGTGCTCAGTGGTTAGCTGAACCAGATTTGCTCTAACCGGTTGCTAAAAGGATTTTGTGAAAACTGGTTTTTTCTTTATATAGATCCCTGCTGTTAAACGTTTTGCAGCTCAACAAACCAATCAAAACCTTGGCAGCTTATCATTTTAAATATTAGCTGCTCCACTATATGGTTTCACTATGAGGGCAGTTATTCAGTTCCAATATCAATAGCAAAGAAATCATTATTCTTTGGCACCATTAACCGATTCTACTTCTTTGAATGATAATTGAGGCATGTGTATGGTTTATTGGTTTTAATTGAGTAAATAGAGTAACAGATGAAGCAATTATTAATAATGAACATTTGGTAATAGGCAGTAGTGCAACGGAAAACCCCTGGGCCCCACTTTTATGAAAATTAATTTGTATATGCATATATGAAAAAAAGAACACATATATATATAATAGTGGTGTGTTTTTTATAAATTAACCGGTGACACATTCCAATATTTTAAACAGAATGCATGTCTATTAGTCATCGTCCAGTGAGGTAGGGTTCTGGCACAAAGCGTATACTGTAGCTTCAAAACTCACCTATATTTTATAGTTTTCGGACGTTGAGTTCAATTTTAAAGGCAATAAAAACAGCTAAAGTAAATACGCGTAATAAGTTTGCCACAGTTGGAAACCGTTTATTTTATTTTATTTTTTACCTAAAGATTAAAAAAAATCCTTATTAACTAAAAAATATAATATTTTTTAATTATAAATTTTATGGCAAATAAACGACAAAAGGGGCCCCCTTTTTCCTGAGGACCCCCCACCTTTCAGGAGTTATTAGTAATCCACTGGTTCTAATGGGTAAATCATTTCCAGACATGTTCCGCTGAATAATTTTGCCCATCGGAAATGTGTGTCAGAATCAATCTTCTCTCCAACGACTGTGTGTTTTGAAGATCAACCAAATTGATTACTTGTTACTAATTTATTTAGTGCTTGAGAATAAAATTTCCACTTTCAGAATTGGTAATTTGTTTCATTTTTGAATTAAGTGACTTGGTAGTTGAGGCAATTAATGAGTGATTAATCATTTGCATTTAAGAAGATTGCTTAATAATTGAATCATAAAATTGACTTTGACATGTAAGTAATCCTTTCTGAATCAATAGATGGCTTAGTGGTTGAGGAAATTAATATTTGGTTAATTACATTTAATAAAATTAAATAGTGATTAAACTAGGTAATTAGCTTTGGTGTGTGATTGATCATTTCTGAATGAGAAAGTGGTTTAAACTAGCATTTCTCAACCACTCTACCCGGTGCCAGGCCCTGACATCAATTTTGCCGGGCCATGGTTCTTATATGTATGGAGTGATTATCTTGGAATATGTTATTTTAGTTTTCCAAGCATTTTTCATGAATAAATATTTTGAGGAGAATAATAATCGCAAACATATCAGAAAGTACAGACCCATAACACTTAAATAACAACTGTACAGCAACTGCCAGTGACCAATTCATTTATTTTTAAATATGTAGGTATTCGTGAATAGTCAAGGATTTTGAGACATCGATATCTTTTAGTATTCAAGATTCCCACTCATTATGATCAGTCATAAAAGTGACTAAGCCGATAAGAATAATGTACAATGCCTCCTCTGTTCTTAAAACTGAAGGAAATTATATCTGCGTTACAAATACCAGTGACCAATCAACAATGTGTACATTGTTAATACACTCCTTCTATTAATGTATCAACAATGTGTACATTAATAGAAGGAGTGTACTGATACTCTGTATGATTATACCATAATTAATTATTCATACATATGATAATTTAATGTTAATAATACATATGATAGTTTAACTTGGGAGAAAAAATGGAAAGGTAATTACGAGTACACATTTATTGGGATCGGGCCCTTGTCTTATAAAAAAAAAAAATAATAATTTACCCGGCCACAGCCTCGTAAAGATTGAGAAGCACTAGTTTAGACAACGACCGAAATGCCTGTGATATTGAAGAATTTTTCACTTAAATACAGTTCGAGAACTTCTTGTAATATATATAAAAAAAAAATATTGATATTTAGGTCATCTCTACTTGAACGTAAAAAATTTATGAATGAGTACCCATTTCCTCATATGCACTGTGTATCGATGTAGTGCGTTGGACATCATACTAATGTAAACAGTTTGATTGTAGGAATGTAAATGCTGTTTAATGCATTCTAAATGGTCTAAGCATGTATGTGTGTGTGCATATATATACTAAGACATAAAGCATAATATATCAAATATAATTATTTTAGAGCCTCAACTGGAAAGAACTCTCGGGGGTCTGAATGAAAGAATCCCCCTCCCCATGTACAATCAAGCAAGTCAACCAGGGACAGGAAAAGCAATGACAATGTGTTATATCTTAGCCCTCAAATATATTCTGGATATATTAAATATATCAATTTTGTCAGGGCTTTAAGGTGCTAGGCCTCTTTTAGTAGACACCTCTAATAATTATTATTAATCAACAATTTAATAAAAGATTTTTTGGAGAAAATAACGTATAATTTGTTATTCGGATTGCTAATATTTTTTTATCTAGAATACACCTAATACTAAAAAAAAAGGCACTGTATAAAGGATGTGTATAGCTTATAATTTTTTATATTAAATCTTAATTTTTAATTCCAAATCATTTTTGTATATTTAATAAGTATTTAAGGGAATATAGAATTTTCAGTCATTATTGGAACAAAAAACACATACAAAGGCAACGCATGGGGTGACTTTTAAAATCGTCAGGAATATGATAATTGAAATCTACTGACATGCTTTCTCCGCCTCATTTTAAATGCTTCCAAATTCCTCACATTAGCTTCCAAAAATATTAGTTTCAAGTATTTTAGTTTATTTAATCTTGCTCGAGAAAGTATAACACATGCTAATGGAAAACATCACATGGTTAGGGATTAGCTGCTTAGAAGACTTTGAAATATGGACAAATAATTTCTTTGTAGCATGGTATACAGTTTTACATGCGATCTTGAACATTATACATCTATTCACAAAGTATTTGAAATATGGGATTAGAAATTTCGGTACAGGAAGAAAAACTAAATAGTTGTGATAAGACACTGAATTGAAAAAGCACATACAGTAATTTTTGCATAATAAATTATCATTAAAACTTTAGCAACCATTCATAATTAATATTATAGACACACTTGTGTTGATCTTAAACTCATATTATTAAGTACAACTACCTGTAAATAAGGTTCAAAATAAGCAGTTTGAAGACCATTCTTGTTCACTGCCATATACCATTTCATGATACTTCAACACAGCATCATCTGCATTTCGAAAGTGGACCTACTCCCTTGTAAACCTACTCATAAGAGTAGATCCGTTAGTAAGCCCATGAGCAAACCATTGATACAACCCTCCACTAATTTGCCTAAATTGGTGAATATAAAAGCATCTTGGTTTTATATAGACAATATATGTATATAGTGAATTCATGATGAGTCGAATTTCTAAGGACTGTCAAAAAACGTCGAGCTATCGGAAGTTCGACTTATCGTTTGTCATTGATTGGCCTTGTATAAAACGTAAATTACTTATCGTAAGTTAGACTTATCGTTTTATACAGCAACTTCGTTTCCAAAAAGCAGAGCGTTACATTAAGAATTAGAAGTTATTTACTATATTTATTGCTAAATGCAACCTTTGCATTCCCTAGCCGTATTTTGAATACAGGAAATAGATACATTATGTTTTCTAAAAAAAATCGGATTATTTTCGATTATTTTTGCAGAAATTCTCCTTTTATGAAATTATTAACCTTTTATAAAAACGCAAACAAACTTTCGACTACGTTATCTCTACTTTCAAGATATCGCAGCGTGATCAATATCGCATCGTGAAATTTTGCCTTTTCATCCTTCACAGTTTTCATTGAACACATCATTTTCTTCACTGTGTGAAGTCCCAAACACAATGTTATGTCTTGTCTTCAATTTCTCAAGCCAGCCTACATTTCTGTTAAAGCCCTCCACTTTCAATGGATTAGCAAGGTCCACAGCTTTTTCACGTAGCGTCGTACCGGTAAGAGGAATTTTACTGTTCTGACTCTTATACGATTCAAACAACTTCAAAAAAGCAAATTTAACATCAGGAAAAGCACCCACTTTTAGTTTCTTACATTTCGAATCAACCTTGTACTCGTGTCTTTTCAAGATTTTCTCTTTACTCATCAAAATGGTTGGTAGCACGTTAGGTGGAATGCCGTAATTTCTGCTAGATCCATTTTCCTTAAGTTTGAGTTCTTCTTATGATCTCTTGTTAAATCCACTTTTTGTTTCAAATTAAGGATATTTTCGTTTACATATCTTAAAACCCTATGCTTAAACAACAAAACACCCCATAGTATTCACTAACCGCTCTAACAAACGACCACAAACACTTCATTATCTGAAATGTGGGGTTTGGAAATGCCAGCAGCAAGCTGGAAAAGTTCTAATTGGTTAAAAATTCTTGCAGTGGGTGACGACATGGCTGAAGCGAACTTCGACTTAAGGAAAATATTTACGTTGAATTTTAATAGATGGGGCAGGGACTGTGTAAAAACTTCGACACACACGAATATCCGACTTATCGCGAATTCACTGTATATACATATTTTGCTCTAAACCCTAATTTTTTTATACAGCTGATGGGAATCGGTGGCGTAGCTAGATATTTTGCCACCCCGGGTGAGTGACTATCGCCCTCATGGGGTAACAAAACAAATAAATTTTGTTTTTTAAAGGCTAATTGTGGCACCTTGGGCGACTGCCCCCCTCCCCCTTAGCTATGCTACTGATGTGAATACAACATGACTTTTTTATAAACCTCCACATGAAAATCAAATCCTATAAACAAACAAAAATCATTGACTAATAGATCCTCTGTTAGGAATAAATTATTGAGAAGATTGTTAACTTTACATTCATGGAGTAGGAAAGCTCCAAAAGGCTTTTGGAAAGTTCCTTAATCTTATTGAAAAGTTACAGAAATTTTTTGGAAAGTTACATTATCTTCTTGTTGGGGGGAAATGTCTACTGCTTTTGTATATGTTGAGGAATCTTCCCACAACAATAAAAGGGGCACGCTCATGAAAAATGGAAAACTAAAATTATGTTATTGAAACGTTTGATTCAGAACTTTTGCTACAATTAGAAAAAAGTTTAAGAAAAGTACAGTCATGAATTATATATATTGTAAAATGCTCAGCTGTATTTTTTAGATCGAAAATTTCTGAAATATAGCACTTTCAAATTCAGTGAGAATTTATAGCAAACACAAAATGAAATATTGATCAGAAATGTTCCTCCATTACCAACCACAACACGATGCAAATAAGTCATTGAAGTTTCATTTGCAGCTCTCTCTCATTCCCCTCCTCCTCTATAAATGCTAATTAAATTTAAAAATGCTATTTCTCACAAGGGAACTACAGTTATCTCCCCCGAATCGGCTTGATATTTGGTCAGTAGATAGCTAGTATGATGGTAAAACATGTAAAAAAATATCTGCCCCAATTAACCCCAAGCATAGGTAGAATTGATAATTCCAGCAAAACAATGGATATTTTATCAAATTTCATGGAAAATACCCAAATGTGGCAAAAAATCCAATGTTTCACCAAATTTCAATGATTTCTACCTCCTGAGGGGTCGATTGGAGCAGATTTTATTTTTGTATATATTTTACCATCATACTAGCTATCTACTGACCTAATATCAAACCAATCCAGGGTAGACTCCTGGAGTAGTGCCGTTGTCAGTCGCTTTCCAGCCTGAAAGTACAGCTTAACCCTTGTTATGGACGGTTCCTGCATATATGGTCAAAAGAAATCAATAAGGAAATTAAAAACTTGAATATTTTGGACATATATATAATTATTACATATATATAATTAATATATATAATTTTCAGGGCATTACAACATTTTTCTCGTCATCATAAAAAGGAAGATTGAGGGCAAACGAAGACCCAGCAGCAGAAGAACATGGCCCAAAAAACTTTAGAGACTGGTTTGTAAAGACAAATGTAGCATTGTTTCGTATACCAAGGGACAAGGTAATGATCGCCAACATGACTGACAATGTTCACTAAGCAGATATGGTAGAATAAGAAACAACAGCTATGTATTGATCACAATAAAATAAAACTGAAAAAAGCTAGTTGTTTGAAATTTTCGAAGTTCATGCTAGCTGCAAGGGCACAGGTACTTTTTATCTATACACACACACACTTCTCCTGATTTTTAAAGTATAGACCTCAAATTTTATCACAGCACTTCAAAAATTGCAATCTTTAGAGCCTCATAAATAACATGGGTGTTTTTAGATCACCATGTATATTTTAAAGAAAAAAAGGAAAGTTTTTTTATACACGTCAAAATTAACGTTTCTTCGATGAACGGGAGAATCATCATCATAAAGTTTCAGTGTATAATTAGAGTTCACAGTGACAATAATGATTGTATTATTAATCCTTAAATAAATATATATATCTGCGAGTGCAATAACTTCTTATTGTCTTCATGACTCTGGGGCCTTCTGTTCAATATGAGTTTCGAATTATTTATAACGCTTTCTAGACATTTATCGACAATGACTGAAAGGATCATAACATGCAAATGAAATTTAATAATGATGAAGTTGGATAATTTAAAGTCTTATAATTTGTATCTGGTTTATAATCGAAGGATGTGGTCAATGTTTATTGTACAAGGAAGCACCAAAAATAGGTATAACATCTGTGCCTTTGATTGCTGGGGCTCAGCTTGTATTGTTAATACTGCACAGGAAAAATGTGCATTTAGTTTTGGAGAGGAACATCACTGTCGCCATCGTAAACACCAGCAAAAGCTTCCGCAAGCATCTAGTTAAACTGTCCTGAGCAGCAGTGTTGTAAGAACTCTATTTTTCCACAAACAAATAATTTAACATTCATTGAAAGCGTATACCTATCTATACACAGAACAATATTACAACATCTATTTTTATATAAAGATTGTTGTTTGGTGTCTAAAATATGTACATTTGATATACAGCAAGTACTCTGAATAATATTCTTCTTTGCATAAAACGTTTTCTCTCAAGACTGTGCTTGTAATGTTATACCAACAAGTAACAATAACAAAAATAAAGGGGACCTAAACTGTTCCCTGTGGCACAACTGTCAAGGAGGTAAGAATCGTACAACATACAAAAACTTTAAATCTGTGTTGCTTTGAGCTTTTCAGCACCCCCGCCTCCTCCTTCTTCAACCTATCGCTGATTTTCATGATATTATTTATCTTCCCGTTTGGTATTTACGTAGGCGAAAATGCAACTAGCGATACCAGTCTTTGCCAAAGCTTACCAAAACAATGTCAGTTGGCTGGTATTGGCGATGACTAACATCGTAAACAGCATTTTAACCGCTACACTTATTTCCCATACATGAAAATTAAAATCACTTTAATATTCTCATTTCTTGCACCATAAATGAATTAAAGTAACGAGCATTATACAATTAAAATTATGACAATAATTAATAAGAATTATTCTGACAAATAAGAGCATATACCATAGTACAATTTCCGATTCTGATTATTAAGTTCTTGCATCATAAGTGAATTAAAATAATGAACATTATATAATTAACATTGTTGCACATGATAATTATTATGCTGACAAATAAGAGCATATACCATAGTACAATTTTTGATTCTGATGATTACAGATTTATTGTCTTCATTTATTTTCTTAACAATGATAATTCATTGTTCTATTCTCTTCAATAATAATGATTTCTAATCCATTATTATGCCAACTGTTACCCAATATAACATCATCATCAATAAGAGACAGAATATTGATATTTGTTATAACAAAACATTGCAATAAATCACTTTTTTTTTTTTCATGTTGCACAAAAAATAGCTAAAATTGGGCTATATTTGTTCGTTTCTATAATGCAAAGTCTGTCAATGTTATGTAGTGAATAAACTAGTTTTCGGAGGCTCTGTGATCTAGAAAACCAAAGCTTAGAATACGAATTAGCAGAAAAATATGGGAATTGTGCAAGGTCAGTGGGATTTTTGGAGTTATCTCCACACCGCCATGCTGCGTTTAATTTTATCCATTGCTGGCTGGAGTGCAACCCGCTTTTTCCGGACGGTAGACAATACAGGTGAGTCAAATCTTTCAGTGAATAATTTTGCCCATCTATTCTGAGAGAAGCAGATGCATTCACAGTTTTCAGTCATTTAAATGATTTGATACGCTGCTAGGAGACAAGCGTATTACCTTGATTTCATTATCTTCAAGAAAGAAATCGGTGAATGATATACGGACGATTCAGTTTAAAGAAAACCGAATCTATTTTTGCCCTATTTCTATTTAGATTTGTCGCTTTTTGAACTTCAAGTTGCATTTTTATTGATTGAATCCATCGATTTTTTTTTTTTTTGTAACGCCTTCATGAGGCTAGGCATGCTTCGAAGTTTTATAGATTTGTAATATATTAATTTCTAAATAAATAAAAACATGTGGCTCACACTTTTATCTGGAATAAAAATAATTCCGACCATTTCTTTAACTATTTTATAGCTTTTGCCCTTCAAAATTATTTTAAATTTCTGCAGAAAGCATCTATTTTCCTTTTTGCAGAGTAAAATTCAGCAAAGTTATGATCATCATGTGTCTTACTAGATAGATAGATATTTTGACCGAAGTATATCATTGGCACCATGCCAAACTAGTGAATTGAATCTTCAAATAAGAGACAATGACCGTTTAAATTGGGTTTTCTCGGACCTAGAAAAATTCTCGGGTTTATTAGTTGACCATGATGCTGATGCGATAATCATTTGAGGTTTATAATGTGTATATTTTTTATATTGATAATATTTAATTTAATTATTAGCAATTTAATTATTTTAATAGTAATTTAATTATTTATTAATAATTATATAATATTACTCATAATATTGGAATCATACTATATAAGTCTAATTTAAGCTGATGCTTATGTTATTTACTTGGCTATTTAAAATTATTCAATTATGACAGCTAAATTCTTTGCAATATGCTACAGTTCAGCTATATTTTATAACTATGTGAAGAAAATGGCTTTCCTCCGTATTAACCTTGTGGCTATATAGCCTTGTACTCAATACGACCTTTAACTTATTTATTTCATTTTCCATTATTTGTTAAGAGTATAGATTCAATTTACTTCTCTATAATTGGATGCACTGCTTTGTATTAACAAATGGGACATATTCTTTGAAATAAATTTATATTAGCTTTAATGAATGTAATATAGATTATTTAATTCAATGTACTGAATAATAAATTAATTAAATAATAAATTAAATTTATGATAATCAAAACAAGGTTGGGCAACAGCTTGCAGTACAGTTCGGCGGGAAATCCAGATGTTAATAGTACGATTAAGGCAAGTAGATACATAATAGTAAGGTTGGACCAATGTTAGATCTACTATTCTTACATTCGTTCAGTTACAGCAGTTCTCTCTTGCTGTACAATTATCCAACACACTGCTGTATGCAAGTGGGGTTGATGGGGGTTCCTAATCCTTATTATGATGCAATTTTGCATATATACGTACGAATACATGGAGTTGTAGTTCTGAAATCCCCTATGAACTTTCTGTGTGCAGTGTTCCAACATCTCTTCGTTCCACGTTTCATGCGGGCATCCATTCTATGTTAATTTTTATCCCACTTCGTCATGATTTATTTTAAACAAAAATTCCTATCAAATTCCAACAATTGAAATTGGCTTTTTTATCTGGCATCTTTCCACCTATCTATTACTAAATATGTCAACTAAAAACTTTCACATTAACATTAAAAGCGATATTATTGTATCTGTGTAATCAATAGTGGCGAATTAATGGAAGGTTATGGAATAATCAATCTCTGCCCTACGCAGGTGGAATTGATAGGGTCACAACCCCACATTGCTATGTAGTTTTATATATACACATACGAATATATAGAGTTATAGCTATAACACCCCCTTTGAACTTTCTGCATACGCTGTGATCAATGGACTATGGTAGATAGCTTAGCTTCAGTAATCATTTATGAAATAAAATACCATTTATAAATTAAACGAAAGTTTATATAACTAATGAAAACCAGTTTTAAGTATCAATCAGATCGAAGAAATTATTTGAGAAGGCAATGAAAAATTAAGGAAAAGGGCCTTGCCTTTATCGTTAATAATTATCGGAAAAATATCATGTTAGTGCAATGACAGAACATTTTATTTCAAAGGTAATTCAGCATTAATTGTGTTTACAAATAAGCTTATGTGTATAAAGGTCGTGTTGCCCAAGGACCTGCAATATTTTCCAAGAAATCAGGGCTTCTATTTACACTGGGGAAAAAAATGCAGGTTATGGTGGAGGGGGGGGGGAACATATTCTACGGTACTATTGGAATCAAACCTGTAATTGATGATACGACGGACGAACACTTTACCTCTACGCCAGCGTAGGGCTATATTAATTTTGAAATTGCAGGGGCAAGCTCCATTTTTTCAGTCAAATTTCATTAGTTTTCCACCAATGTATTTTTTCAATGTTTCATTTTAAAGTTAGAAAGTAAAGACAGGAAAGTGTTGTCCATTTTTTTTCCCTGCAAAACTTAACTATTTTACAAAAAAAAAAAAAAGAAAAAAAAGATCCCGATGTCAGATGAGGAAATGGAACGTAATTCAGCACTTCTTGCCTACATGGGATATCGTGCTGATGAACTTAATGATTGCCCAACCTTTTCAGTAGTATCACTAGCACCAACAAACACCTCTGTCAAAGCGTAAGTATGGAAGTAAACGTATAGTAAAGACAGGGCTTTTCGATTGGATATTTGAACAACATGGCTGTATAGGAGAATTTACAATACTGAACGGGCATTCCATTCCATTCACACCTCTTATTCAAATCTGGTGAGACGAGAATCAATTGCTAATATTGTAATTTCCATTCCAGGAAAAGACGAAACGTCGTCAAAATGTTCGGTTTCGTTTTGTGCTTCGATGGACTTGGTTTCTGTTGACATCAACTGGTTTGTTGAAACTAGTATATGACTAGTTTTCGCATCTATGAATTGTGTAATTAGTTAGCATTGTTCATTTAAAACGGCCCAGAGCTGCTTGGTATATCTTGGCTTACCTCCATAGGTGACACTATCATGCTAGGTTCCGTATTTCGCCTCTTCATCTTCCCCTTACTCTTTTTCAACATAGTAGCCTAAAAAAAGCAAAAGCAACAGTTTTAAAATTTGCTTACATCTCTGTGCAAATTTTCAACAAAACTTGTAAAAATGTTACATAGTGACTGGACATGATGTTCGATATAATGCTCATGCGTTGCATAAAAGCTGTAACACACTACCATGTAATTGTCATAACACTGAAAGCTGCATAATAATTTCGACCATTTAGCCTCCCAGTGGACATACATACAAGGTGAAATGGTCAAAATGGGAGTGTAAATGGTCGAAATTATTATGACTATTTAGACTCCCAGTGGACATACAAGGTGAAATGGTCAAAATGGGAGTGTAAATGGTCGAAATTATTATGACTATTTAGACTCCCAGTGGACATGCATACAAGGTGAAATGGTCGAAATTATTATGACCGTTTAGCCTCCCAGTGGACATGCGTACAAGGTGAAACCTCTCATCAGGGGACACTCAAGAGTCGTCAAGCTATTTGTCAAGTTCAAGTGAACCTCCACTCCTTTGTGACCGACAGGTAAGGAACCTCGTTAACTCTTACCTCTTTTAAATTTCTTGTTCTTAGAAACATCCCTGGAGGTAGGGGAGGAAGAATAATCAAAATTCAAACTTCATGTCCAAACAAATATCCTAGTCTAATAGACTGAATTGTGAAAACAGCGAGCATGGGTGGGGGAGTCCGTATCTAAGGCTGGCCATATTTGCAGAGTATCCATTAAGAATAGTTTTGCTGTACATGCACTAAAAGTATTTACATTATTTGGCAGCTATGTGCTTCAGCATCTAAAAGTCGCTAAATTCCAATTACAATGCTCTTCTGCAAGTATGATGCTAATTGTGGCGCATGCGCACTAAAGAGAAAGTAATGCAATAAAGATGCTTATTAAGCATGCACTTGCATTACAAAGATGCATATAGAAAAACACTTAGTCCGTATGTTGCTGATCCAAACTCTGATTTAATACAAGTAAACACATTGAGACAGTTAAAAGTTCATACATATGCATTTCGGCTGAAATTATAAGCCTCCAACCATCGGCGTAACTGGTTGGTTATATTTTTTTTATGGCGCAAGGTCATTCTGAGCCATTGTCGTGACTAGCCTCAAGGTTTTAGGGGAAGCTATAGCCTCCAACCCAATGCTGAACGCATATCATCTGTAATTTTCGTTTTCCTAGGAGGGGCTAAATTTTTTCTTTTGGGGGGCAGGGGGCGATATGACCCCCAACCAGGTCAATGTCTTTGAAAAACAACGCATTGCGATCCTGCTGCGACCTTTACAGGTTTATAACCTAACACACTGCTGACGGGGCCTCGACACTGTGCTTGTGATGTCACTATTAATTCACTCATTAAAACGAAAATTCGCTGGGAAGTAACTTAAGGCAACTAAGATTATAATTTTTAATTAATTGTTTGATTAATGCTCTTAATATTTTCGTGAACCTTTGCTTTCATGGGCAAGTTAAAACTCACTCCATGAGCTCGAAGTTAAGGTCACCATGTTAGTTGTGCCTAGTGATGGGGGTTTTCAACAAAATTTTCCAACACTTCAATTACTAAATATCTAGTGTAAGTGTCATTTAATATTCATTAAGTAACATTTATTTTGTATACTATTCCACTACCCAAACTGTAATCCCCGGCTCCATATTTACCCCCCTCAGGAAGTAATACCGGTCCTCAGAAAATTTGAAATAATAATGTTGGTTAAACTCGTTATTGTTACTTCTTAGTAACTAACTGTTACTTTAACCTGTTGTTACTTAACAGTTTGGTGAGAGAGTCAGAGATTGATATGATAATGATGCCAGTAACTCATATTTAGCACTTAAAACTTACCTTAACCCGACACACACACGCACAAACCTCAGTTTTGGCACAGTTAAAAGTCACAATTTTTTGTGTTTTACGTCACAAGAATAATCTAGACCAGAGCCCCTAGAATTATAGGCCAGCGCATCAGCCGCCATTTTCCTGTAAACTTCCGGTTTCGTTTACCTTGGCGATAAATGTTTTCCGCATGGGTGCAGTGATCGCTGTTTCGGCATAAAAATGATCAACAACTGCTGCCCCCCTCTCGTCGGCTTTGTCTCGAGTGGATGGCATCAGGATTACGGAAAAGCCAACAAATATACAAAAAAACGTAACAGTTTAAAAACTACTTTTGTTAGAGCTTCAACTATTTCAAAGAGAATTAGAACGCCTGGCTTGGTAAGTTACCGTCCCTAACTTCAGAGTACTGTAACTCGCCAAACGTTTTTCGCTTTGGTGTATTTGCGAACTTTCAATGGTGACATTTTTGCAAGGATTACTGATTCAGGAGGTTGCAGTGCCTAAATTTAATGTCAGAATCCAGAAGGGAGTTGAGGGGAGTCCCTCCACTATAGGCATCCACTGATACAAGATAAGTACTGGAGCATCAAAAAAAAAATGGAGTCTCGGATTTAAAAAAAAAAAATGGTTTTTCCAATTTCAAAACACACTACAAATCACCAAAAACCGCAATTTCCATCATGGCGGCCACGGATGCGCATTGTGAGTTCGCCATGATGGAAGCTTTAAAAAAGTCGCCAGTTATCGTGTCCTGGATCAACACCGAACGCCATTTTGGCAGGGTCTTCAATGTTACGTGCAAATATGTTTATGATCGAGCAAGGGCTGAGTTTTATGGAATTCTAAAATTCATTTATATATTCGTTGTTAGGTTTAAGGTTAAACATTGCTGTTGCCAAAGGTATAACTAGAAGTAATTATCGTTGCCATATATGAAAAATGAAATACCATAAAAGGATAGTGTACTATAATCGATCACAGCTATTGTAGAAGTTCTGACTTCCAAACAGTTTTAGTGGCAACAGTTTCTGAAAGTCCAAATAACGAATATATCCATTTTCACCACACTAGAAATATTTCATTTTAGTATTGCGCATAAAAATATTATTTATTTATCATATGAATTTTACAGCGGAAGGAGGAAACAAACCCGCGGATTACGACGAACATCGGTTAGGTTTTTTTTGGTTGTTTTTTTCTACAGTCGGCAGTCCAACACCCTGTATAACCGAAAGTTAGGCAAACGCGTTTACCACTGCATGGCCAGTGTTATAAAAAGTGAATCGGCGGTTAGAAAATGGGGTAACCTTTTAACGGATCGGGATAAGGTTCACTATTTGTAATCTGGATAATACTAAACAGGATAATTGGAATTGTACTATATGCACAATTTCAAACATACGTTAAGCGCCAAACACTCCCAATTTATAAAAAATTGTGCAATAATTTAAAAATTTTACGTGTGGCACAATTTCTTTACAGACTGTCAAATTTCGGAGCAAGGCCATAGCCAAAATTTAATTTCGGAGGGGGTTCAAAAATTTTTACAGCATGTATCGATACAATCACAGCATGCAAGGCCGTAGCCAAGTCCCATTAAAAATTTAGTTTCAGGAGAACTTGTTCCTAAGATCCCTCCTCTCTGGATACGTTCATGTTTCGGAGGGTTACATTTTGAAGAGAATGGTTGATCTTAGTTTAACGGTCCCGTTAAACGACCAGTCATATCTAGATGGTCTAATAATCAGGAATTAAAACATAGTCTTTTTCTCACATTGTGTTTCATGAGGCGTGGGAATGGTGAAACAAAATGATTAAAATGTACTGTAAGACAGCAATTCGACGAAAAAAACAAATAAACTGTGAAACAAAAAGTTTTCCTTGAATATAGTTCTGTGAGTTGAAAAGTGTTCCATAAAGGTACGTTTCCCTAGACACGCATATTTCTCGACGCAACAATAAAAAACGTCAAGAACTGACTCAAACAATAGAAAACGAATGGAAGTGTTTGCTTCCATTGGTTTTTATTGTTTGAGTTTCATCTCGGCGTTTTATATTGTTGCGCTGCGAAAGATGCACGTCTAGAAAATCGTGCCTTAACTGAAAAAGTGTTTCTCAAAAACACTAGAGGAGGAGCAGTGACACACCATAGTACAATAGTGTACACGGGGGCGGGGTTGTAACCCCCATTGTAATGAAATTTTGTATATATGCATATGAATATATGGAGCTGTAGCTCTGTAAGCCTCCCCACTTCTGAATTTTCTGCGTACACGTACCAGCGGCGGATCCACAGGGTAGATTGGAAAAATTCCTCCTCCCAAATCCATAAAAATGCGGTGGAAATCGGTTATAACGAGCGCCGATTATAACGACCAACCACATATAACGACGGAATTTTTATAAAAAGTTTGATTTCCTATTTTATTGTTTTCAAATTGTTTGTTAAAACTGGGGTCCAAAAAGACTTATTCGTTAAAAGCGGTAAATTATATTGAGCTTCATTATTATACGAAATAAAATCTATATTTTCTTCGCTATACCCAGAAACTACCTAAATGCAGGCTCGTTATATGTGGGTCCTACTGTACTTTATATCACCCCCCCAAAATACTCCCCTCTTGATCTGCCGTGTATGCACAGTATATCTCGTACCCTTGGTACATCTATAAAAGGAATTCTTTAAACGTTAGTCTAGGGATAAATGCCTAAACTAATAAATTATAATAAAATTATATAACACCAAATATAAGCAACTAATGATTAATACCAAATAGTAGAAAATATCTTTCCATTTTTCACACATTTAGAAAAGAAAAAAAAAATACAGCTTCTGTAAAATCGAACAAAATGCTAACACTTTTCTGTCGTTTTTCAAACCAAACAGTAGACCACTGAAGATAAGTCAATGAATTAGGTTTAAGACCAAAGAAAATGGACAGGAATGCCAGACAATTCCTACGTAGTTATATTTCAAAAGGTGTGAAAAGCTTTTTCTTAAGAAAAAGCTATAATCCAACTGATAGCACAGAAACCTTATGAAAACTCATGTGAGCCAGTTCCGACTCATCCAGGAAAAAGATAAGAAAAAGGAAAAAGTAAGTGCTAGGAGGAAAGCAGATCAAAGAAAAGGGCAATTCAACAGCAAAAAGTATTAACTAGAAGTTCTGTTAACTTTAAAGTTAGAGCAAACGTGAAGAGGAAGATAGAATTTTTATTTCAATTTGTAATTTGTTAATCAATGTCATTGGATGGAGGAGTTATGGAGGCTATGATCTAAGCGAGTATTTCGAAGGATAATTAGTTTATTTTCTTCTAAGTTTTAAATTATGGCTGGATGAGATTCCCAAGTTTGTGGAGACTTGGTATACTTGCATCTCGGAAGGTTTGATCGAATTTTCTTTTTGAAATAGCTTTAAAAATTTGAAAAATACTTCTAAGACAGTTGTAAATATAGGAAGTTGTAATATTTGTAATAATTGTATTTATTTGTAATAAATACATTTTTAATATACTTAATGTTGTCTATTTGTAATAAATGTATTTATATGTAATAAACACAATATTTTTAATATACTACCTAATGCATATAACTTTTATTCTTAACCTCTATGCGAGTCACATATTGGCATAGTATACAGGTACAGTACATACGTAAGACTATAGTGACACAGTATATAAGCAAGATGTCATGTAGTACAAAGTATATAGGTAAATGTCATGTCCTATATTGACATAGACACAGTATATAGTGCAGTATATGGATAAGATGTATATAGTGATCTCATAATGACACAGTATATAGGTAAGACGTCATGTGGTGACATAGTATATACGTAAGATGTCATATATTGTCATTTTATAACCCCCTATAGAGAATTTGCTTTGACAATCTTGCGGAATTGGGTCTTACGCAGAGGCGTAGCACTCTAAAATTTATGGAGGGGGAGGGCTCGAGTAGATTTCAAAAGATGCGATTTGGTGTTAAAGAAAAATGTGCTTTCATAGATAATGGGAGGAGCTTAAACCCCTCACTTTTCGTATGTCATTAGTTGTAGGGGAATCGAATCAACAGTATTGACTTTTATGAGTCCAGGCTTTTGGGTTAAACTCTAGAGCTGTTTTATTAGTAAGAATTCAGCAAGTAAGAAAAGGACTACGCCTCAGTTGAGTCTAGCCACTAAACTAAATTACAAATGGAGTGCGGACCCCCTATTCAACAGCTCAGCGGCACCTGAAGCCGATTTTTTGCTGCGGAAGGATACACTTCGTAAGCAAGTTAGGCAAACGATCCGTGAGCGTGCAGCGAAATCTAATCCCATTAATAATACCTGCTGTTAAAAATTTACATTTAATTTAAAGATGCAATATTTCACAACTACTGTGTGTATATACGTAACTTAGGGGTTAAATATAGCATAAACTTGGGGGAGAGGGGGACAAAACCCAAAATTGCAAATGCACGATTTTGTCTCCTTTCTAAAAAAACTGGGGGCATGTGGCCCCCTTAACTCCTCCACATTACGCCTATGACTGTGTGTTTTCCCTCTAGTTGCGGCGCTGGGTTTACCATTCATAAATTACGAAAAGAAATTTTCACAGGTCAATGAAATGTTCAGATTAAAATGTATTGTGCTTTCTTGGCATCAGATTGGACGAACTTGGAATATTCATTAAAAGATACACTGTCAAGCTGTTGAAGAATACCAAGCAAACAGAATTCTAATGTGGAGTTTAAATGTGACTGCGAGTATTCATGCTAATTTAGTTTTGGAGTTATATGTGACAAATCAGCCACACTGTACTTCACCCAACTGAAATCACCACTTCGTTTTGCAAACAGGAGACAGTAAAAACAAAACAGCCTGTTTGTTAATTCACATCCACAACTCTACAGATTTGTCTCCTATAATTAATATAGTTTTTGATTTTATAATTAATATAGTTTTTGATTTTATCGCCAGGATAAGGTCAAGCCTAGTGTTTGCCTAAGGAGTTTGATTTCTATTTTGATTTCCAACGGTGACGCTGAAAAATGTAATTGTTTCAGCTCCGAAACACCTATTTTGTTAAATGCAATCTTAACTATTAACACATAATAATATTAGGCGATAAATTGTTTTGTATATATGAGATATTATTACCATTCACAGGGTTAACACAATTGCCAAATGATCGGCACACACAGCCACCGGGGCGTATTTTTTTGTAAATTGCTCGCAAAAGAAAGAGTGATTTCAGGATGCCTGGGGTCGTGGTGCATGGGCCATAATATGTTTTAAAGTAATGCCTGTACACATAATAATAGAACTGACCATACTAATTAATTAAAAAAATTAAACTAACCGAATGTACCAAGTAGCAAACAAAGTGAGAGCACGAGTGAAAAAGAAACTCAATAAATGAAATTGCGTTCCATCTCTCGCACAACGAAAATGTGCGAGCGGTAGTGCCGTAAGCGGCGAATATTCCACAGTCACACCTTCCAATGACTTCAGTGCTAAACTGCTTTTCAAGGACAGTTTTTCCGTTCGCGCGTGCTATTCGCCTAACACTCTCCTCTTTGCATCCCGCTTAATAAAGTAATAATTGACTTACACGTAATAAATTTCGTATTTTATACTATTACAGTTTCGTATTACGTGTTTGAGATCTTATTTTACTTAACTTGTTACATCCTAGTTTTCCTTAATTTTCCTTCGGGAGTTCACGTGTTCATAAGCACCAATGGACGAGCCGCCACTGACTCCAATTGTAATATAGCTCAGTAGAACTAGTGGCCTTCTGGTTTCCCTCCTGCAGTTCTATGAAGCAAGCTATCAAGGCCAGTCGTATCGTATCTTCGTAGTCGTGTTCTCGTATCGGGCGCTTCCATATTAAAGTTCGTTTGTGAGTTTATGGCGCAAGGGTCATGCTGAGCCAGGTCCTACAGTTTTCCAAGGAACCCGGACGTCTTAACGCCTAGAGAACCAACCTCCGGACTACTGTGAGCAATTAATCAGTAAGCATCCTGTTTTCGACACCGAGATATCAACGGCAGCTGGAAATCAAACCCGGTATCACTGCGCATTAGATGAACTCGTTGCTACCGCGGAGCCTCTCCCACATTACAACGGGAAGTTGTCGATAGGGACGTAGCAGTTCAAAAATTATGGGGGTCATGTAGTTTAAAAAAAATATGTGACTTGATATCAAACTAGGGGAGCTTGAGCCCCCCATTTCCCACGCCGCTGATGTCATGTACCTTGCCTAGATGCATAATGTCAATTCAAATGGCTCAGAGCATTAACAGGTAATTTAAAGTAGTGCCTAAAATTGGACTGTTTGAGTTTTACTGGATAAGAATAGTAAGGGTCATGCTGCGCCGGGACTTAGCTTTCTGAGTAATCCAAACCTCTTAAGGCATAGAGAATTAAACTCCGAACCACGGTGAGTAGTTAGTCGGAAAGCTTTCTTTGTTTTCGACTTTAAATGCTCTAAATTAGTTCGAAGTGGAATCGGGATAACTGCACAATAGGCTAACGCCTTACCACTGAAGGATCTGCGGCCACCTTTCCCAATTCCCCCATACACAAGTTAGTAGGACCGGCGGTCACCTTTCCCAATTCCTTCCCCGTACACATGTCAGTAAGACCGGCGGCCACCTTTCCCAATTCCCTCCGTACACAGGTTATCAGGACCGGCAGCCACCTTTCTCAACCCCCCTCCCCTCCTGTATACAAGCAAGCAGGGCCGCTTAAAATTGGACAGTACTACAATTGTATTTCAAGCACATAGCCACTTTAATCCTCTTCATTTTCTGGCACAGTTCTTAAAAAAAAAATAAATGTGATGCCAAAACCTGGGATCTTTATTTCATTTTCTGAAAGGTTCGACAAAAGTGCTGGACATTCGCAAGTTCTGCAGATAAAGATCCTGATAAACTCTTAGTTGCTGTGTATGTTTGAGTGATGCAAAAGATCCTGAATTTAAAAAGGACTTTACCGAATTCTATGTGAAAAACACCAAAGAAAATGAGGAACTTCCTCAGACCTTATTCATTCGAAGGCTTGTCTCCTCCGGGTCCTAACACGGGCTCGGTGTTTCGCCTCCTCATTTTAGTCTTTCTCAGCATAGTTGCCTAAAAAAAGAGAAAGTAGAAACAAAGTCCATGGTCGGAAACAATGTCTGGCACATGCTCGTTTTTTTTTGTTTGTTTTTTCTAATACGCCATAACAACCAACACGACACCAAGACCAAGGACAGATGGGGAAGGGAAACCATTGAACTTCATGCACAGACGATGGATCCAAACGGAGAACAAGGCCACGATATTATCCAACCATCATTTCATGCAACATAAAGTTTTATATCTCATTTCGTTTTAATTTCTAAGACGATTAATAGGAAAGATTAAAAGACTACGTTTTACAGTAAACAAGAAATTTTAGGTTTAAAAATACTCCTTTTAAAACTATTTAATACCACGACATTTTAGTACCTGACCCCCTGTGTTTAGATTTACCCATATTTTCATAGAACTCTTTCGAAGGCTCTCACTTTTTGAAAGACAGACATTACGGCCAATTTAATTTCCATAAAAATTTAAATTATCATATGGCATGCAATTGAAAATACAGTTTCACCGCTGGTTCCAAACGCACTTATATACTATATATATAGTTCTAATTAATTAAAGATGTATAATTAAATTTATTAGTCATTTTAATAATCAGCTAATGTATGTGATAAGTTATTGATATGACAAAGTTATCTCGCTTCGATTATTATGTTAATGAATATGATTGAAATGCACTGTCTTATCGTAACCAACCAATCTTTCTGTCAATATATTTTATCACTTAATAAAAATGTGTAAAACAGACAATTCGTGATGATGTCACTACCCATAACAGCGTTTTAATTCTCCTAAAAAAAGGGAGTTGGAGCATTTTGTTGCCTTTGCATCACGTGATCGTGGTAACAAATTGTAATTGTATTTATTGGCGATATTTTGAAAGTTGAACCAATGTGAACTGTTGATTATTTTTATGCCAAAATAGCGATCATTGCTCCAAAACGGAAAACCTTTATCGCCAAGGTAAATGAAACCGGAATTGTTTGTATAACAAAATGGCGGCTGATTCGTCAGCCTAGTATTCTATAAATTCTAGTCTCAACCAAGAAAATTATAAAATGAAGTATGGAAACCACTGGCGTAGACAGGATTCGATTTCGTGGGGGGGGGGGGCACAAGTAAGTTTATTGAAGAGATTATTACACTAAATATTTCCCGTTAAATAATGGTTATGTAGTTAGTAAATATTAAATTAACGATTAAATAATATTAATTATACTAATTAGTTGATTTATGTGCATAATTTTAAAAAGCTAAAAACCGTAATGTTTGCATAGGAGTATTATAATCAAAGCAGTTGATTGATTTGAACATAAGAGTGAAACAACATTTTTTTAACCATCTAATTAATGCTCAAAATAACAAAACAATGCATGTTTCGAGCAGATAAAAGATGTTTACTTTTAGCTCAAACCATTTTTCGACAGACGTTTTCTGTCTTCTTCAGAAAACGTTTCAAGATAAACAAACATCTTAACTATGCCCTAAATGTATGTTGTTTTATTATTTTAAATGGCATTGCGCAGTATTGAAATTGTTCTCCATTAGAATCTAATTAGTGGTTGCTTATTTATTTAAAATTGAACAGAAAAATAATTATGTATATTACAAATATAATTGTATTGTACTATAATGTATGTACAAATATAATTGTAAGCATCGGTCAAAGGAGGTTGTAACTCCACTTTTCGTTGTTTTGAGAAATCGAACGAAAACGGTATACGAAATTCAATTCACTGCATATTGGCAAAAAAAAATTATCATTATAATAAATACACATCGTTGGATAGGGAGCTGCACCGTTCTTTTACCTAACGATACAGGCTTATTTTCTCTATCACATGGTACCTATAACTCAAAATCTCCAATTTTGGAGTTACACCCTCCTTTGACCGATACCTTCAATTTTAAATACCACACACCGGTTGCTTTTTTGAAAATGCGCTAATAACTTCTTCATCAGATACCCCTATTTCACTGTGTTTCGACATCAAAGTAAGGCCATTTAAACGCTCTTGGCCAGTACTATTTCTTAAATATGTCTTTATGTGCTTTAAAGTCGCAATTGTCCTTTCAACTCACACTGTAGACACAGGAAGAATGGCCAATATTGCAAGAATAATATAAATATGTGGAAATAAATACAGTTTTTTCTCAATTTAACAGAACTATCACAGTGTATCTTGGAAGATTTTCGGATTCCATCCACTTCGTCTTCCATGCATCCCACTCTCCTTCCAAAATCCAAGCATTTCAATTCACTAAATCATCAGAATAATATTCAATCACTGGTTTCAAATCGAAGAACTTTAATTTAATGGCGCTACTAGGGACTAAGCACTGTAGATCAATAAAAATTTCTTTGTGCTCAGAAAATCTTTCGTTAAGCGATAAAATAGTTTCATTGAGAAAGGAAATGAAAACAGCACGATGGAAGTATTCTTCAAGAGTGTTCACAAGGACATTCGATCGGTGTCGTTGCGTTCCAACTATTCTAGCCAATAAAGGTTATTGACCAAACGATAGAGCCAAATCTGCTGCTCTTTCAAAAATGGATATAAACTTTTCTTCCGTTGCTTGTCTCGTTTTTTTTTAACTGCTTCACAACTAACTCCATCTTCTCCAAGGGAATCGCTATATCAACGTATGTACCTCGCAGGTACTGAGATAAAATGTAGATCAAACCCAACGATCTATCGCTGATACACAAGGCCACAAAAAAGGAGGACTTTTATAAAGCAGAATGTAGCTGTCCCTCTTTGGAACTGTCTTCGCGATTTTCTTCTATAATTTCTTCCAATGAAGATATTATTCAGATACAGCTTCACAGAATATAGAAAAGTCCTCATGGCACTCGCTTCTTCTCTTTTCATAATATTTTTTCAGACTTAAAGATGATTTTCCTGATATTTTCAAATTATTTTTAAGGATCGGGCTCCGTGATGCTAAATTCCAGAAACATACCTAACATTCCTTGACTATTCCAAACTCATTCCTCATAGCTAAAACTTTTTAGCAGAGTCAACAAAAGACACCGATTCAATGTATGAGATACGCAGTGAGTATAAACCGCTTTGGAAAATTCTTGCCTGATTCGGGCTTGACCACCGTGGAAAAACTCCTTTCATTGTTCCCGCTCCATCGTATCCCTGTCCACACATGTGTGATAAATCCAGCATAATATTCCTTAGCTCCGTCTTAATGTGGTGGCCAGTCCTTCTCTCGTTACATTGTATATGGGTGCAAATTCCGGAACATCTTCTCGAAGCATGAAATTTTCATCAACAAACCTATTCATATTTTTAAGTAAGTGCCTGGTGCACTTTCATTTCATTTTCCCTAATATAATCCTGGCTCAAAGGGGCGATTGCCTCCATCTCCCCTCCTTTGCATCCGCCGGCGACAGGCAGTCCAATGTTTTGTAGAATAGAAAAAAAAATATTTTTCGAAACATAAATATTTTAAAGCACATAAGATGATTTCAATAGTCAATATTCTATGAAAAAATATATTATTGATGAAATGCAATGAAATGGGGGAAACCTTTAAAGAAAATGTAAAAATAAAATTTTATATATATTTTCTTTTATCAAAAAATTGTTCAAAGATTTTGTGGGTGGCACTTTCCCGGTGTGCCCCACCTAGCCACGCCAGTGACGAAAACAGCAAGGACAATAATGGCATAAATGATCTTGCAGCTTTTGGTCATGTGTGATATATTATCAATATATTAAACATACAAAACTATTTTTACTAAAACTAACAAAAATTTCTTCTTTCTCTCCCGGGAGGAGGAGGAATAGAAGACAGATGTGACATTGACTATTCTGAGTGAGTTATGTAAACTATTTTCACGGATATTTATTTGACTGAAAAGACCTGAACGTGCATCGAAAATAACTATCTTGGTAAAAGTGCACAGTTCATCACCTATTTTTTTAAAGTGTTTCCACACCAGCTGGCAACACGGTAACTAACGTGCCGCGATGTTGTTTGCAGTGATTTTTGGGTCCTGTAATTTTCCTGAATCAGTGAAGGAGTAGTGGGGAGCCCCCACACTCCCCCATCCACTTCGGGCTGTGCCCTTGATGTCCGTTTATATCACATTCAAGTTATGCCTGATAAAAAAAGTGTTGAATGCTTGAAAGTAAGGAGATGCCTAAACATGACGTCACAAGCCGATCTACTGAAATTATAGAGCATTTTTAGGAGGAAAGAAAACTAGGTGACGACCATGTACTTGCGCCATGTTCGATTTTGGTTGATCGTAGTAACTAAGACCATACACCTCTTATCGCACAGAAAGATAACCCAAACTGTAAGATGATTGTAACCAATCAAGCTCACAATAATCCAAATTCTAGCCTAAAAAGTCAATGATTATATTTATGCATAGAAGTCAACGTGATATGCACTCCACTTATAAATATAATCTATATATCGCTACTTCAAACTATCTTGCATAACTCAAATATTATTTGCATTTTTATATTATAAAAAAAAAACACAACTCCTTCACTTGACTTTCATTTTTATTACATGGAGCATTATTGCTTGATCATCGTCTATTTATATACAATAATAAAAAGCGAAGGGTAATTTTTTCTGTGTTTTACTACACAAGGGCAGATAAGGTCATGGTAAGTCAGAAGCTTCAGTTATCCGGGCAATCCTGAGCTCTGGTGTCTAAGAAACAAAACCCCGGATTACACTAGGCAGAAAATACCACACGTTCTACGCATGGGCGCCCACATGAGTACTTTTTTTTTGGGGGGGGGGATGAGAAAAATTGTTACCACCTCCTCAAATCTATCAACTCTCAAATAATTTTAGCGAGTGTACAAGATACTAAAACGCTACAAACAATTGATATTGATTGACTGTGATGAGCGAAAAAGTACCTTATTTTAAAATGTGACTGTAAAACTTTCGAAAGTATATGTTTAGTAGGTTTGGGCAAATCAACATTTTAAATGGTTAGGGGGCTTGAGCCCCCTCTGCCCCCCCCATATGGATGCCCATAGTTCTATATTACCATTGGAATTGAACCATGGTTTATGTTGCGATAAACAAACGCGCCACTTCTATGCTATCGTAGAGCATAATTACAAAAGAGATTACCTAAAAAAATAGTAAAAACACAACTATAGAAATTTCTTCCTTTGCTCTCGCATGGAGCTGCCGAAAGAGAAAACTGGGCCTTTTTTGTTTGCTTCAATTTGCTCAAGAAGTGCAGCAGCGACGTCACAACAAGGAAGTAACCAGGAAACTAGCTTAAAAAGGAAATTGCTTTTGCAAAATTTTGTTATCGTACCGCTGAAGTCTCCTAAAAAAGGGATTTGGCGCATATCCGCCATTTTGTTGACATCATATCACGTGCAAATTGCATTTGTTGGCAACATTTTAAAAGTTGCCCCAATTTTTGTATTCGTTAATAATCGCGGATTGTTGATTATTTTTATGCCAAAATAGCGATCATTGCGCCAATGCGGAAAACCTTTATCGCCAAGGTAAATGAAACCGGAATTGTACAACAAAATGGCGGCTGATGCGTCGGCCTAAAATTATAAGGACTCTAATCAGCGGCGGCCCGTGGCGAGATTTAAGTGAAGCCAATGCACCAGAAACCAAAGCTGCTGTAAATTTCTCTCTTATTTACTGAACGAAATAAAAACCGGTTTCTTGGCGAGTATAGACCATGAATTAATATGTTTTGGTGAATTAGCTACATGCAGCTTCACTTAAATCTCGCCAAGGGGCCGCCACAGGCTCTAATACAGCCGAACCAGATTTTAACCTCATTCATGGGATCGATGAAATATTGACACTATGATCGGTAAATAATTGAAGCGGTCATTGTTAAAGGGGGGGGGGTATGTTTCATTTGGCCGAAATCATTTAATTAATTGATTAATTAATCCGTTATCTATTAATCCATCATTTTGGCCAAAAAAACATTTTAATCCAAAATGGGCTCTGAATCCCTCCCCACATTATAAGCCAGTAACCCTCTTATGAATT
>QLNU02014176.1:143179835-143215902 GCA_006491805.2 Dysdera silvatica
TATATATATATATATATATTTCATTTAGGCTAATACATTTTACTGTGGAGAAAAAGGTCACTAACTGCACATCGCAAAACTGATTCCCACTCGAGTCTACACAAATTCATCCCCCTTCCAACAAAAACTCTTTTACCCTGCATTCTCAAATAGTTTATATTTAATAAAAAAAATACAAATTTTGACTTTTTTAAACGCATTTAAAAACAGCGTTTATTGTAAAGAAGTTCAAATGTGTTTATGCGCATAGCGGTAAGCGATAATTCACTATGCAATTTAATATAAACAAAAAAAATATAGGTATGGAAATTTGTGTATTGAAGTAATGAATAATTAGCAAATTATATGTGTGTTTAGTCTTTAGAAATGGAAATTAAATAGTTATAAAGTACATTTAACTTCTAATAATTTAATTTTAATTGACATTTTCTTTTAATTTTCCTCTTCTACGATAACCGTATGCATGTAACTTGACATAAATCTCTTATTCCAGGAGTGTCAACTTATCGACATCTCACTGCATTTTATTTTGTCACGATGCAAAGTTTCTGTACAGCAGTACGGAACTTTATATAAAAATACAAGACTGATGTACACCAAAGCATAATGTATGTTAACAATATTGTGTAACATTGCATGGCAACCATGTTAGGTAAGACCGAATGCAATAATGTGTAGTGTTGCAACAACGTCGGGTAACACTACGTAAAATAATATCGTGCAGTATGGCAATCATATTGCGTAGCATTTCATGCAACGGTTTTCATATAACATTGCATGCAACAATGTTGTATAACATTGCACGTCAACCGTGTCGTTTAACATTGTATGACAACCATGTCTTATAACATTGTATGGTAACCGTATCGTGTAAAAAAAAAATTATCAGAGCATTTTGAATGAGGCGCCAAAATTATCCGAACGTATTAAATAAGGTTCTAAAATTACCGGGATATGTTGAATGAGGCGCTAAAATTGTCGGGTCATATTGAATAAAGTGCTAAAATTGTCGGGTCATATTGAATAAAGTGCTAAAATTATCGGGCATATTGAATAAGACACTAAAATTATCCGGAAATATTGAATGAGGCATTAAAATTTTTGGACCATATTATGCACATGCTAAAGTTATAGCAACATATCGAATAAGGCAGTAAAATTATTCAGGCATATTCATTGAGGCACTAAAATTATGGGAACATATTGGATCAGGCACTAAAATGATCGGAACATATTAGATGAAGCACTAAAATTAACTGAACATATTGAATGAGGTGCTAAAATTATCAGGAGGTGTTGAACAAGGCACTATAGACATACTAAATGAGAAGCTAAAATCGATGGTACGTCATCAGTCTTTTAAATAAACTTTTCGTCATTTACAAATGGTCGAAAATTGTAATTTATAAACAAAATTCCGAGGACGTTCTTCAATGGAAACAAAAAAAAAGTCTACCTCGAAGAACTACAAAAATATCTCTACTTTTTTCGAACCACCTCAAACACCCTTGTCATATCGATGTATACAAACCTTAGAATGTTAAGAATGATTATCCCTTCAACAGGTGGTAAATCAATGATCTTATTATCAACCTCTAACCGAACTTCTTTGTGAAAGTCCCTCCAGGTTTTTCTGCTCACCATCTTTCTTAATCCCATTTTTACATAAACTCCTTTGTTATGAAACCTGAAAACAAAAATTTTAAGTGATTCTTGTGTTTGCAAGAAATTTACTTTTCGTACTTAAACGCAGAGCCAGATATTTTAACAGTGTTTAAGAATGTACCTGCTGTTGAATTTATTGGGATTTTCTTCCCTGGCGTTGTGGAAATCAAGGCAAAGCGATGCATCTATGCCAATGCCAAAGTAATTGTTCATAACGAAGATTGCAGTGCTGTCCTCTGAAGATCCCGTGTTGGGCCCTTTCTCATCCCCTTTGTCGTCCACGCGAAACACTACTGTCCATCTAAAAATCAGTAACGTCATAGATATCTTTAATAATCATGAATATATATATAATGCACCTATATAATGGATAATATACATAGATAATGGACAATATACATAGATTATAGACACTATGCATAGATGGACAATAAGCATAGAAAATTGACAATAAGCATAGATAATGGAGAATATGCATATATAATGGACAATATGCATAGATAATGGACAATATACATAGATTATAGACACTATGCATAGATGGACAATAAGCATAGAAAATTGACAATAAGCATAGATAATGGAGAATATGCATATATAATGGACAATATGCATATATAATGGATAATATGCATAGATAATGGATAATATGCATAGATAATGGATAATATGCATAGATAATGGATAATATGCATAGATAATGGGCAATGCATAGATAATAGACAATATACATAGAAAATGGACAATATACATAGAAAATGGACAATATATATATAGATAATGGAAAATATACATGGTTAACATACGTATTACATACGCAATGTGCAAATAAAACACTTCCATACCCATCATTATGTTGCAAAAATAGGAGTGGAAAGCAAACACAATGAAATGTTTTTAATCGTTGGACTGCTTTTACTATGAACATCCAGATATGTGTTTGTTTTTTAATAATCACAAGAAAATATTTATAAAAAATAAAAATCTATTTTTTCATGGCAAAAAAGTATATGCACACCAAATAACGTTCTGTTCTAAAGCAGCGAGACAATTTGTCGTAAATTTGCATGATATGAAATTTCACATTTTTCAACAGACACGTTATGAGATCTATAGGACAGAAATTTTGTAAGTTTCTGCTGCTACGACTCCAAAGAAATGAAAATTTTCCATTGCAACGTGGAAGAGGATTATATTATTTCATAACTGTAGCATTAGTTATCACAACATAAGAATATAAATTTGAACTTGTCTAGTATTCTGTGCGTAATAAAAAGGGAAAATATAGAGGCACTGTGGAGAATAAATCGACATTTGGCCGTCCAAAAAAGCAAAATGCAAGGCAGGTGAGGAATATCATAAAGCAAGTATCGAAAGCCGCCTCTGTATGTGCTCGACAATTATATATCGATGTCATTTCAGCATGGTCAGGTTGGCCGTCTGTAGCTCAGTTGGTATGAGCACCTGCGCAGATTGTAGAAGGTCATGATATCGTGCCCAACCAGATACAGAAAACATTTCTTTTCTTTACGAACGTTTCACCATCTAACCACGCCATAACATTGGCGTTACTATTACTACGCCTAAAAAGATTGATAAAAATTGTTTCTAATAGAATACAATAGTAAATTCGTAAACTAACCACAATGTTTCTTCTGATGCACATATTCGTGTCAGAACACCCAGGAAAAAACCTCACATGAGTGGAAGAAATGGGCGAAAAAGACTTGAATTTGCCAACGCTTATATCAAAACATCTGAAGAGTTTTGGAAGAAGGTGAGATTTTTCGATGAAAGTAAGTTTTATTGGTTTGGATAGAAAAAAAATGTGTGGAAAAAAGGCAAGCACTTTCCTTGAAACAAAAGCTTTAACCCTTTCGATACCAATTTTTTCTTTGTGTGGATTTTGGTGCAATAATTCTTTTTTTAATTACATGATTAAATTAATTGGTGTAATTCAGATCTGTTGGAAAACCCACAATACTGAACCACAAATTTAACAGTCAAGTTGGACACCAGTTGGACAATGAAAAATGTAGTCCTAGATGTTTTTTCCCATGGTGTAGATTGCGAAGTTGTGGGACATGTGTCCTGTTGGTAGTGAAAAGGGAAAGTGTAAAACCTAGCGATAACCATGATATGACTTGCGGGTGCATAGTTTCCAATGGAGTTGGCAATATATGACCTTTACTGAAGGAACAGTGAATGCTGGATATCATATTAAGATACTGCGAGGTGATTTATCGGACAGCCCATTGAAATTGGGGATTCATTCTATTTTCAACAAGACGACAATCCCGAACATACTACTCAACAAGATTATGGCTTCTTTACAACGTGAAAAAGCAACTGAAAAGACTCCTCACAATCTCCAGACGTCAGTCCTGTTGAGAACTTATGGCATTCTTTTCTATTTGCAAGAAAAAAAATTCTAGCAAAACGATAGGTACAGTAGACAAGTAGTCAAATAGTCAGGGAAGAATGGCTGAAAATCAATGTAGAAACAATCAGAAAATTAGTAAAACCAAAGTACAATCAATCACAAGCTCTAGTTGAAGCAAGTCATGTATGCTAAGTGCTAATTATATTTTTAATTTCGAAAACTTTCTTTTTTTTTATTTTACTGTTGGGTGTGCAAACAATTTTTTTTTTTTTGGCAAAAAAAAAGTTTTTATTTTTTTTTATAAATATATCTCTTAGAGAACAATTTCTGCCGCCCACGCTTAAGCTCATATTAGAGATTTATGTGTAGGAGAAAAAGATACATCACCCTGACCCGGACTCGAACCAGGGACCCTACGTATGAATCGTTCTGCCATTGGAAGCAAACTCGAGCTACACATGAAAGACGACTGCGTTTCCTCTATGCCACCGTAGAACAGATTAATTTTATTTAAAAGTTCCAAGAAGTAGCAAAATACGCGTATGACCGCTTTTTTAAACCAGTCACGTGTTCATTTTTATTACGATGACGTATCGACTTATTTACACGGGAAAAAAGGAATTTACTCTTTAACCGTTTTAAAATTTGTCCCTTTACTCACTGTTCGGAATAGATGTTGCCTTTTAAAGGGATTCTGCGTAGGAAGTAGGGTAGAAGGGATTTCTGGGAAGTTCTGTAGGGATTATGCGAATTGATAGCTGACGTTCCGAGAAAGAGTAGAGTGTAATAAATGGCTTATCCATCAATCCTTGAGAGTTTTAGGAGAAAAGAAATCGAAAGAAAGATCCTTCAGATTTCTCAGAACACTAAAAATCAACGTTTTGTGGTTTTGAGTCTCAGGACTAAAGATGAACGATCTGGGATGGTAGAAACTCTCATTCATTCACCGAGCCACTCAACGAGTGTTTGACAGAGGGGCATAATCATTCATTTGGTTCGTTTGGGGAACGATTTGGCAAATCTGTGGTAAAAAAAAATTAGCCTGACGCTCTGACTGACGATTCGTTGCACAAAGCTATAAATTAGATCTGACCGAATTGACCATATAATTGGTCGTTGTTGGAAGTCCGTGGATAGAGTATTCTAGTAAATGAAAAATTCGCAGTAAAAATGAAAGATAAAGTTGTTGCTTTTTTCAAATCCGATACATCATTATTCTCAGTATCTCATAGAAAATTACAGAAAAGTAAAAAATTCTGGTTACCTCTATTAATACTAGCAACAACGAATGTAAATTAAAGGAAGAAAATATAGTCAAAAGTCTAGGTACAGCTTGCAAAACAACACTATTAAGAGGAATCGTAAGAAATCGAGGCATGAGATGTTCCTCAAATATGAAGACGAAGTATATGCAGATAAATTTTCTTACGAAAACGAAAAAATATCAAACTAATATATGTATAGAAAAATTTCAATGAAAATGAACATATCACGAAAGGAAACAGGTTCGATGCACAATTTTTGGATTTAAAAATAAATTCCATGTAGAACCTCCTTTTGAATAAAGCACTACTTACAATCTCCTGGGTCAGTGATGTAGGAGAGGGAGGATATCTGGGGAGGCTCATGCCCCCATTGGATAACAAAGCGCATTATTTTCTTCAGCGCCTAATTACTTGATATTTTTAAAGATGCTCGAGCCCCTAATTTTGAATTACTACGCCTATGTATTGGCATTTCATCATTTTTATTTCTCCTACTACTTCTTTTCGTTTCTCCTACTTCTTCTTTTCGTTTCTCCTACTTCTTCTTTTCGTTTCTCCTACTTCTTCTTTTCGTTTCTCCTACTCTTTTTCGTTTCTCCTACTCTTTTTCGTTTCTCCTACTTCTTTTCGTTTCTCCTACTTCTTTTCGTATCTCCTACTTCTTTTCGTATCTCCTACTTCTTTTCGTATCTCCTACTTCTTTTCGTTTCTCCTACTTCTTCTTCCGGCCTTGGCTGCAAGGAAAAACATTTTTATTCTGCAGCCCACAAAGACTCCACCTTTGTACCACTCTTCAGCCTTCACTTGTAACGCCTTCGAGTCAAGACTCTGCTCATAAACTTTGTAAATGTTATACACCAGCGAATGTAAATCTCTTAATAACAATGCGGATTTGTACGCGCGAATCAATATCTTTGTTGTTTCTTGTCGAATACGTGAAATCCCGTGCTCTGTCTTCCGGAAAGAGAGCCCCGTTACTAGCATCGCTACTGCTCTCTTTCCATTTCCCAAGCAAATCGTTTGTATGGTCTCCTGATGTATAAAATAATAAGGAATAAAGTATTACTGTCTAACTGTCTATATATAACAAGAGGTCTTATGGTATCCGGTGTGATTTCGAACCATGCTTCTGTGACATAAGATATAAAAAAAAAAGTGTGGGTATTCGGCGTAATTTTGGACCATACTTATGTGATAACAATGTGGCTTCCGTTAATGATCCAGTCAATGTAGGATTCTGCCCGGAAAGTTTTGGATAAGTTTTTTCTCAATCTTTCTTCGTTTTTTTGGGGTGTACAACAAATTTCAAGTTTGCCACCTCGTAACTTTTCTGCTTAAAAAATTATAAGCGAAAACCATGAAAACAGAGGATTTTTCTCGGTTTCTTCCCTCGTATATTGTGATACTTAGAGAAAATGAAATCAATGCAGTAACATACATGTTTTGTGATATTCTACCAACCGCTATATCTAAATGCCCAAGAAATGATTTCAACTTGCAGTGAGGATTCCAATCTGAAAAATGTTATAGTACGATTAGGTGGCTTCAGTTTATTAATGTCTTTTATGGGTACCGTAGGTTTACATGATGAATGGTAGTGGCCTGAAGGAAATGCTTCAAACCATTTATGCAGTAAATTCCACCGAAAAAATAACTGGACGTGGCATATTTTAAAGCTATGCAAGCGCACATTTTGGCTCATGCTGCTTTAGCTGCTAGTATAATGGAATCTACCCCATTTTCCACTGAACTCAAAGCCAGATTGGAAGGAATCCTGTATGACTGTGACAGGTTGATAAGCCAACATTCCAGGATACTCCAAGTCCTGAGCCATCAAAGAAGATAACGATGAGCCTCCTTTCGAAAAACATCAACCAAACACTTCAAAGGGACATTAATTGATATAACAACTGCAGGTCTTTTCTTTTTCCTGTTTATAATCTTCTCGAATGTCTACAAAAAATGTAGTATTTTCATTTTCCAACCCATCGCTCGAGTTCATCCCATACGCATTCGGTTTGGTTTAAGTCTAGTGACGAGAGGTGGATGAAGGAAGTTAGGTACTATATAAAAGATTCATTCATTTCTTCACTCTCTTAGCTGTAAGCTCTAAATAGTTACCAGTCTGAAAGATTCATTGGCTTCCGAATTATAAACTGTCGATAGACACCTGTAAATTACTCTGCAATATCTCCAAGTATTGTAGGCTGGCCATTGCATCTTCAAGAAAAACTAATTTTCCAAAACCAGCCAGACATCGATCCCTAAACTACTACTTCGCTATACCATGCTTGACTGTGCGAACAACATCTTCGAATTTGATTTCTTTATTGTTGCGTCGCCAAACTTTTCGACAACCACCACATCCAAAAACGTGATATTTGCTCCCAACGGTAAAGAGAAGAATTTTCTAAAGACCAAAAATTCTGGGACTTCATGCGCGTTTAAACACCTTCAGAGATTTGCCTCTCATACTTGAAAAAGCGTGTGCAAAAACCGCCATTAAATACTATGGTTAAAAGCAGAGGTAGACATAAAATGGAGAGAGAATGGAAGAGAAGAAATTAAATAATCAAATTATGTTGAATATAAGATCAAGGAAGATAGAATTTTTATTGTCCAAAAAGCAAATTAAGAACATCATAAAATAAACGAACAGAAACTTCTAAGACATCTAAGAATAGTAAAGCTCAATTCAAACGGTTTTGGAACCTTGACGTAACCAGCCTCGAAGTTTGCCAGCGGGGTGTATCCGCAGGGGCGGACTGGGCCGCCCTCATAGGTTATAGGACTCATACCTTGGATTATCAGAGGGCACGAGTCTTTTGAGGGGACCAAGTCCGCCCCTGACAATACCAGCGTTCTTTACACAGAATTCGTTTGTAATTTTCACTTTTCCAGAGAGGACTGGAAACTTATATCCCCTCAGATTACGATAACGTTTGGAAATGTTCGATATTACAAATTAAGGGGGACGTAAAAGAAATGTTTGTCCAGAATTGAAACCATAATGTTGCGTGCCAATTAAGGTAATGTCAATAGAAAGTATAAGCGGATTGTAAGTTTATTGATTACAAATGAAGTTTCGGCAAACGATCTTCTCTTGTAAAATGGGGTGTAAATTGTAACTTCACTTCTCCATTAGTTTGGGTATTAGATGACCCTAAACACATGTGAGTTTTTGCCCGCTTTCTTCCTAAACATAATCTTGTTAGGCAATCTTCAGTTGTAAAGTTAGCCTGTGATCGGGTATGTAAAAAAACAGCGTCAATCTACAAGTCTTCCCGATGGATCTTGCATTGATCGTGGTAATAGAAGTAGAAATTATTTATTTTATTTCCTCTGTTGCACTTCCATTTGAAGATGCATATGTTCCTAAAGTCATGTAACAGGCGTTCATGACTTGTATTGCATGAATCAAGAGGAGTTCCATTTTGGTTAAAATCGTTAGATTGGAATCTAAACACCTTTGTTTGAACAGACAGAGGGATTTGAATTCTCGCTTTCTTGTCTGACTGCATTCTGCATACGATTGCTATCAGCTACTCTGCAAAGGGAAATACCGAATAATGTAATTTTTGACAAGTTTTTGCACTTGTTAAAAGCTTTGCAATGCTTGGATTGTTAAGATATTGAATAAATGGTAAATTCAACTTAGCAAAATTAATCCTCGCTGGAACGAGTTAAGATTAAAATTTGGGACACTTCATTAGAGATGTGCTGTTATTCTTTGAAAACATTACAAATTAACTATCTCAAAAGAATAAAGAAGTATACCTATGAAATGGAATATGGTAGCTAGGGTATTCTTTTGTGAATAACCTTGTTGTTGTTTTGTGTATGGTCTTGCGTGTATTTTTTATGAAAGAAAAACAGCACATCCCAAGTATACCTTGAAGTGTTAGGCAGGCTAAATCAGTTGAGTACTCCTTTCTACCAGTTCAATGTGTGAATTTTGCGCCTAAAAAGCATGTACTTCAGGGTGCAGGTACTTGTGGCTGCTACGCCACTGAGTACACCACAAGCTAAAATGGAGAATAATGCAAAAAAATATTCTGTCCATTATAAACAATTTAGTGGGTCATAGAATAAAAGTAGTGTATGTGAAGAATAGCAAGCTAAAACAGACGTGAAAATAAATATATCTGTGGAAGATTTCAAGTTAAAATAGAGTATGACACAAGAAAAGATCCTGTCCATTATAATTAAGTGGAACACAGAATAAAAGTAGTATATGTGAAGAACAGTAAACTAAAGTAGACATAAAAATAAATATATATGTGTGTGAAGGATTTCAAGTTAAAGTGGACATGAAAGTAAGGGAATATATATATATATATATATATATATATGTGTGTGTGTGTGTGTGTGTGTGTGTGTGTGTGTGTGTGTGTGAAAGGGTTATAAGTGGTGGTAGAACTAACAAAGGTGATCTCCTGGAAAGTAAGCTAAAATAAATGTAAAATGAAGGTAGTGTCCAGTAGAGCAAATTAAGTTGGCCATTAAACAAAAGAGTGTCGGTCCAGAACAGCAACTAAATTGGACATAATAGGAAGGACATACATGTCCAGGATTACAAGATAAATTAGTGGTGAAACAAAGCAAGTACCTGTCTGGAATAGCCAATTAAAATGGACATGAAGAAAAGAAAATATTTGTCAAAAATTGCAAGAGCTAAAATAAATAAAAATGCGATGCTGCCAAGTATAACATATTGGAATGAATGAAACAAGGAAAATGCTTTGGTTTTCTAAGATAGCATGCAAGTAAACGGGAGATGGAGATAATTTTTACCTGTCCAGTCGTATCTCTTCCGCGTCTATGACGTCCTTAAGGATGGCCAGTGGCTCTTCGCCCCCTGTGTAACCCGGCCCCCATCGCAGCACGCGAGCTAAGTCGTTGCCGGTGCCGAGGGGCAGGATAGCGCAGGGGGGGCTCTGGCACTCTGAGTCCTGCCCCACGTTGTCCAGACACTGCAGCACCCAACCGACAGTTCCATCGCCTCCACAAACAAGAATCTTATAATCTCTGATGTACCGAAACACATATAGCCTATCGAAAAAATTGTATTTTATTTATTTATATATATATAACAATATAATATATATAATATTTTAAAGTATATTGAAATTCAATGCAAGTAGATATATTTTAAAATTAAATGTTGGAAATAAGCGCAAATTCAGTTTACTATCACAATGTTTAAAAAGATTTTGCGTGCATAAAAAAAGCAAATAATAATAAAATGCAATTGATTTAACATTAATACGATATATATTGTATTAATATTGAGTCAACTTTTAATGAAAGCAATACGTTTATAAATATTGCGCAAAAGGACGCAGCAATTCTTCAAAAATTACGGGAGGCACTTACGTACGCAGGTGGGTGTTGGTTGGGGTTGTAAATACCTCATTGCGATGACATTGTGTGTATATACAGTAGAACCTCCATATAACGTACTTCCGTATAGCGAAATTCTCCATATAGCGAAGTTTTGGTAAATCCCCATGGTCATTACATATGAAAGTGTTTCTATATAACGAAATTTTTAACGACTAAAACAGAAAATCGAGTGGTCACGTCAGTGACATCGGCTTCCCCAATGCAGTGGGAATAATACCATACGACTTTAAGATACGTGGCAAACAAATAGAATGAGGCACGCCTAAGCATAGGCGAAGCCATAGGGAGGTTTTGGGAATTATAACCCCCCCCCCCACCATTAAGCCTATAACCCCCCCTTATGAACTTTCTGCCTACGCCTATGCACCTAAGGGACTTACACTTAAGTACATTTCATGAAATTTTGTTCACATTTTTTCTAATTACAATAAATGCATTTTCAAATAGCCTACTATTAAGTTTTGTTCACGATTTTTTTTTAAATTCCATGGTTGCAACAGCATGTGATATGCAATGACCACATCCAGGTTGTGTAAATATAGCAACTTTTCATTATTCATACACGTCATTTATTCATACTCATATATTAATACATCTCATATATTCATACATTTCATTTATTCTTACTCACATATTCACACATCTTGTATATGAATACTCATATATTCATTCATTCATACATTTCATTTATTCATACACATGTATGCATGGTTCTATATAGTTATGTGTTTCTTTTCCTTATGAGATAATATTTTGGAAAAAGAAATGTAAAAGAAACTTGACATGGGCTGCGATAATACGAAATAACTACCTCGAACGAAAACCTGGAGTAGCCTTCAAAATTGTCCTCAATTTCGCCAAATATCTATGCTAAAAGTTCATTTTTCATATTAATTTTTTTATACTGTTTAAATTAGCTGAGACATTTTTTTTATTTTTATCCGTTAAATACGATGATCCTTCATAATCTTACCGACTTCAAACCTGTTTTTGCTCACATACAGTGCGATTAAAAAATATCAAACCTGGCGAAAAAAGTGTCATTTTTGGACTTCAAATATTCATAAAAAATTGTCATATCATTTTAGCAGACAAATGATTACATACTTGTGATTAGGAAGTCTAATACTATCATCTCCTATAGGTCTGATCTCAAAGTTCAGTGAACAGCGAAAGGGATTCCCTTGTTAGATTTCGCTTTCTTTTTGGTTTTACGGCTCAAAGACTACAGTGGTCATGCTGCGCCGGGACCTACTGTTTTCCGAGGAATCCGAACCTCTTAAGGCCTAGGGAACCAAACCCCGGACTACAGTGAGCAGTGCGATCTTTATGAGATCTCTGAGTAAGCGTTCTTTTTGCACTGCTGGGAGTCGAACCCGGATTAGCCGCGCAATAGGAGAACGCGTTACCACACTGCGCCACCGCAGGGCCTTGTTAGATTTCAATTTCGGCCAACCTGTTCGTTCTTTTATTTCTTCGTTCTCTTTAAATATTTTTTTTATTTTATAAATTGTTTTTGTGGTTTTAAGATAATAATTCTCTAACAGAAGTGGAAGTATTTGTCTTATACATTTTAAAATAAAACATTTAAAGTTAAGGATTGAAATGTGCACATTTGGAATTGTGTAATTCGCCGTAAGCTGCTGTCAAATTTTTATGAATGTGCATACCGGAATAAGTTTAAGAAAACTTACCTGAATTAGTAAGAAACTATATATAAGCTATTAAAGTTTTAAATAAACTATCTAAATATGTAATTTTATATATTACAAGTGTTTTTTAAAAAAATAAGATTTAATAAAATATGATTTTGTAGAAGCCTTAAATATCCCAACAAACATCCCTTACTCTAGGTACAGCTTTATTTCCAACATAGCATAGGCTCAAAGTAAAAGTCTATGTAAGTACCAAACAATTAAAGTATTTTTATGTAACATTTTAATGTAAACTTCTCTCTTCCCCTCTATGTATTTTATGTATATAATAATCTAAGATGTGATTCCTCAATAATAATCCGATTTTTTCAATATTTTTAACAAAATAAAAACGTCCTACCCTGGTAATGGGCCACCATTCTCCAAGTCATACACTTGATATGGATTTAATAACCGCCTAAAAGACGATATCAACTCCATCCCTTGTCCACCACCGCTTTTCACGTTGACAAATACTAGAAGAGGCTAAAAGAAAATGAAATTCACAATTTAGTTATCCACCATCTATTCACAAGCACGAATTTCAAGAGCCATTTAATCCATATACCAGTGGCCGAAACAAACATTTTGCACTACATACCAGAATGCATTGCGGGTACAAATATTACCATACGTGCGTACTTACTTCGACGAAAGGCGAATGATCGCTGTGAATGATCATGTAGATAATTGAGTGATTATGTGAATGATTACGATATAGCTTGTGTGAAGCATATTATAGAAGTAGGGGAAGTATATATATATATCAAAATTTGTGCATTATTTAGCTAATGCACGTACACATAGATGGTATCTTTAGTAGAAGCTATTGCCTTCTACTTGACGATTTTAACTTTAGATGACATTAGCGCCGATGTCTTTAACTTTGACGGATATCTTTAACTGATGTCTGTAACTTTGACGGATATCTTTAACCGATGTCTGTAACTTTGACGGATATCTTTAACCTCAAACTTTTTACCTTAGCTAATACCTTTAACTTGATACTTTTCACATATACAACTCTTACCTTTTAGCCCATTTATTTAACACAATTTTAGCTCTAAAATCTATAGGTTTAGTTGGTGTCTTTTACCTGATATTTTAACTTTAGAAGATATACCTTTTAACCGATACTATTTTAAGATTACTTGACTTTATCTGATATCTTTTACCCGATTTATTTAAGATTACTTAACTTTATCTGATATCTTCTACTCTATATTTTATTGAGATTACTGAACTTTAGCTCATACCTTTATCAAATATTTTTGGTTTCAACGGATGCATTTTAATTCATTCTAACTGAATCTTTTTTTTTTGCGAGTTGAAAGCTATAAATGCAATTGAGATTAAATGCTTGCCAAATCTTTTAATGTCAGAAAAACTGAACCTTCTCGTAAACCAGAAGATTCGTTCACGAATCTTCTGGTTTACGAGAGACGGGAGAAACAATTCACTGATTCGTTCAGTCGATGAACGTGTGTTTGTCAACTGAACGAATTTTGGCACACATGTAATTGAGAGACTTTACTTACCCGGATGCCTTGAGGCACCATCTCTGCAAGAAGGTTAGGCAGGAGGAGGACCAACAAATTTTTGTCGTCGTAGATCGTTTCTCTGAGCATGTAAAATGCTTTGACTGCAATGTCTGCGTTGTCGTATGTGATAATTAAAGAACCATATTCGTAGTAGATTGGGCCGAGGTCTCGGAACTTGTAAGCTTCAAAGAAAGAATGTACAGTTGAACCTTTTTTGTTTATTCAATCCCTGCTAGCTTAACGAATATAGATATTAATGTACTGACAAGAAAACGGCTCCATGTGAAGGTTAAACCCATAGTAGTGACTAGGCACGACAGAAACATATGTTGATGCCTGACAAATATCAGTTGTTATTTTTTACATATCCTTAAAACGGATTTTTTACAGCTGTTACATCATGGTAATTCAACACAAATTCAATGAAACTTAATCCGCAATTTGCGATTTCCGAAAATTTTTCATACTGTATATTTCACATGTTTCTTTCATCATCTTTGCATCCTAACACACCCTTATAAACACATTTACTATTTCCTTTTAATGTAAGCAAAATTTAACACTCACTGCGCATACACTTAGTATTTCTCAACACTAGTTTTATATGACACTGTTTATAAAGATTAATTTTCCCTGTGCGCTGTCAATGAGTTCACGTACATTTCCAGTTTTACGGTGCACACGTTTGTTTCACCTAATGCACGAAAACTTCAATCCAGGGGCAAAATTCCATAATTTACAAATTTTCAAACAGCCATAAAAAAATTCCGCTTTACAGATATCCAAAAAATAATAACGGATGTTTGTTACTACTCATCAACATCATTTGTTACTCATCAACGGAGCTTTTTGTCGTGCCCAGGCACTACCCTGGGTTTGACCTTCATACAGAACTGCTTTCTTGTAAGAAAGAATACATACACCTTAGTACATACAATCCGTAATCGTTTATAGTACATTGAGTAAATTACACCGTTTATGTGCCACATTCACCATTCTTAATAATGCGACTAATAAATTCATGTAGTTTTAATCCACTTGCTGATTTAAAACCGATTATATGATACGCCTTTTACGCCTGTTTGTTTGCATTTTGTAGTTCATGAAGAACTAAGTTCATGATGCTTCAGGACCTACAGGTTTGAGGAGAATTCAGGCCTCTATACAGGGTCAGGAGAAACACTACTAGAAATTTTCCTTCTAGTTTACTAAGCATGTTTCACGGATAGTATTTTATATTGGAAATATTCTAAGAACAATAATAATGGTAAGTTTATTGGAAAGCTCTGACCCAGAACGCCTGAATCACATCTTTGCAGCAAATGGCAGTGACAAAGCCACTGTTTTTAAACACAGAAGTATTCGTGAATGGTCGGGAGTGTTCAGACATCGAAATCTTTCAACGTTCGGATATCAAAATCTTTTTTCACATCAATGAAGGCAATACAAATTAATTTAACACCGTTGGCATGGGGAAACTAGAATATGCTACAAACTTCATTTGTTCAATGATTGATACCTTATTTAAATATGATTTTATATGTATCAACGTGCCGCATGGTATACATGTGTACAAGTACTCGTAACGTACCCATAATGAATTATTAATACATATGCTATTAATAATTGGATTGGTTTAATATATGATTTTGAAAAAGTTATGCTTAAAAAAATTTTTTGCAAAGTATTTACGAGCGAATTTGTTGAAACCGCGCCCTCTTACGCGGATCGTGAACTCCTAAGGGTTAAGAAACACAGGCCTGAGGAACTAAAGCCCGGGTACTACGATGACAGTTAAAAAGCGCGTGTTCTACGAATACCATTTAGAATCGGGCACAAGAGATCAACGCGTTATCATTACGCCACTCTATGGATACTTACGTTTTCCCAGCATTTCTAAAAGCAGCATCTCATACTGTCGTTGAGAAAGATTTGGCGGAAGATTGCCCACAAATAACGCCACTGAAGAGCTTTGCAAATCTTCCTTCTGCCTGAGACAGAATCGAGTCAGCTCTTTTTGTCTTATGGATTCCTAAACAACATGGAAAATACAATATATCTGCCGTTATATAGTCATAACGATCATCATATATAAGCTGTAGCATCATAGTAACCATATAAAATCTATATCATTATAATCGTTATATATATATACAGGGTGTTCGGTTACCATGTGTACAGAATTTAAGGGGTGGTAGGGTATACCAAAATAAGTAACACGTGTTTTTTCTTTTTTTCGGAAGAGGTTTCTTTACTGAAGTACAACCCAAAAGTCGTTTGGTGGATGGAAAGTGTAAATGTTGATGGTGGCGTTAATCTGTACATGTGAGCTGTATTTTTTTGAATACGTGTTTTACTATACTGTATATTAAAGAAAGTGTCTTTTTTTATTCGTTTCCGTCGATTTCTCCATCAGGATTGATGCATACATCTTGTGGAGGCTGGTGCATATACCATTAATCGTACCATTAAATATCATGTAATCGTACATAAACCATGTCTGTTTTCTCAACTTTTTTCTTCGCTACTAGAAAACGAATAAAAAAAGACATTTTCTTTAATATTCAGTATGGTAGAACACATATTCGGAAAAATACAGCCCACATGTACAGATTGGCGCCAGAATCAACATTTCCAATTTCCATCCATCAAATGATTTTTGGGTCGTAACTCGGTAAAGAAATCTCTTTCGAAAAAAAGAAAAATCGTATTACTTATTTTAGTATACCCTACCACCCCTTAAAGTCTATACACGTGGTAACCGAACACCCTGTATATATATATATATATATATATATAGCCATAGTTTATATATATTTTGTATGCATCATTATATATATTTTGTGTGTATCATAATATACATTCTATCCTTATAAATGTATATTATCTGTATTATCCGAATATGTAAACTGTAGTATCATAATCATTATGTATATGTAAAATTCAATATCATAAGCATATAATTTGCATCATAATTATATATAATTTATGTCAACATAATGGATCCTACCGTGTTATCACAAAGGTCCTGATGCAAAAATTAACAAAAAATTATTAATCTTACCCTTGCAATATTCTTTAACAGTTCCCAAGGACTTTCTTGGTTGTCCATTGGTCTTTCATGGACAGCTAAAGAAATAATAAACAACATGATATAATAGCAGTTATTTCGACACTGGCGTAAGGTTTAAAAACACGACGTTTCGGGAGCCAACTGCTCGCTTCATCAAGTGAAGGCAAAATAAATAGTGAGTGAAAGTTTTAAGTTTATGTACCCGCATGTTGGGAATTTCCATCCGACGCCCAGCTGGGAACATCCCTGCACTCAATGATGTCAATCTACCCACAACTCGAGGTTTTGCAAAAACCTTGTAAGGTTCTGGTAGAGGTTTTGGTATGTTAATATCATAACTGCTCAAGCTGTAAGTCTCCATGGTTCCAAAAGAAGTCTACCACCCAGATTTGTCACATTGTGATGAAATACTTTCATTAAATACTAATCTGGTTCGTGTTCTTCCCTAAAAATACGTTCGGCTAATTGACTTTTCCCCTCTGGCCACCGCATGCGTATACTCCTTTTCTCGTAGACGTATCGATCTTCCCGTCTGTCCAACATACACCTTATCACAGTCTCCACATGATATTTGGTAAATAGCACCAGCCTTTCCCCCCCTCATCAGACACAAGATCCTTAACTTTAAGTAACAGATTTCCAAGGGTGTGGATAGGTTTGTAGAAAGTTTTAACGTTCACACGACAGAGAATTCGGGACACCCGCTCTGAGACACCCGCCACATTTGGCAAAACCACTGATGTCTTCCTGGTCTCATCTTCTACATTCCTGTTTCCACCACTAACACCACATTAGTTACGAGCGATAAATTTAGTCGGGTAACCGTTCTTTTTCAACACGCTTTTGTTGCGTCGTAATTCAACATTGCGAAGGTCATCATTACAACAATGTGTAAAGGCTCGTCGGTGAAAGGCTCTAATGACAGATGCTTTGTACGCCGCTGGGTGATGGGAACGGACGTCGAGATACCAATCAATATGCGTGGGTTTCCTGAACACCGTAGTGAACAGTCGCCCATCTCCATCTCTCTTTATCCGAACATCATCAACGACAGTTGACTACGGAATAGTAATAGTAAAGTTCAGGAAACCTATGCATACTGATAGGTATCTCGATTTTTGTTTCCATCACCCAGCGTCGCACAAAGCATCTGTCATTAGAGCCTTGCACCGACGAGCCTTTACACATTGTTGTAATGATGACCTTCGCAATGTTGAAATACAACACTACAAAAGCCTGTTGAAAAAGAAATGTGGAAACAGGAATGCAAATGAAATTAAACAGACATTGGTGGTTTCGCACTATGTGGCAAATTTCTCAGAGCGGTTGTTCCAAATTCTCTGTCGTGTGAATGTTAAAACATTCTACAAACCTATCCACACCATTTGAAATCTATTACTTAAAGTTAAGGATGGTGTCCCTGAGGAGGAAAAATCTGGTGCTATTTACCAAATACCGTGTGGAGACTGTGACAAGGTGTATGTTGGACAGACGGGAAGATCGATACGTCTACGAGGGAAGGAGCATATGCGTGCGGTGGCCGGAAGGGCAACTCAAGTCAATTATCCGAACATGTTTTTAGGGAAGAACACGAACCAGATTGGCATTCGATGAAAGTATTACATCAGAATGTGACAAAAACCATGGGCAGTAGACTTCCTGGAATCATGTGGGACTTACAGCTTAAGGAGTCATGCTATTAACATCTCAAAATCTTCATCAAAACCATACAAGATTTTTGTCAACCCTCGAGTGGGGGGTAGCCATCTGACATCGTCGTGTGCTGGGGGTTGCTTGAGCCGAAAATATCCCGCACCAAATGGCGATTCTCAACACGCGGTTATATAACTTTCACTCACTTTTAATTTTTTCACTTGACAAAGGGAGCAGTTGGCTCCCGAAACGTCGTGTTTTAAATCTTATACCAATGTTGCAGTAAGTGTTGTTATGCAATCTCCTAGTGAAACTGATTTCATGGAGAAGTCGTTTAAAAAAATTTATTGTTTTTTTATCATTGCTTCGTATTCTTGCTCTTTATAAACTTTTTATCTCTTTATACAGAGTGTTCGTAAAAGAAGTATACAACTTCAAATGTTATTCGCATCGAAACCACGATAGCTACCACGTGTGTTACGTTCTTTTCTACGATAGTGTGTAAACGAAAGCCTTGTTCCATCCACGTTGCCTGCAAAATGTCATGTGTTACGTTGAGGCAGGCTTTGTTAATGTATGGGCTCCCACAATATAAATGTTCGCTTCGCAGGCTTTCTTAACTGTTGCCACTTAGAAACGCAAGAAAATAAACTTAAAAAGTTCAATTTCTAAAATTGACACCATGCCAAATCTGTTACTTTTATTTCATATTTTTCAGATATTGTATAATTATAATTTTACTTTTTATATTTAGCAACAGTGTGTGTGTGTGTAATTGTTTTCCGAATTCTAAAATCAAATCAGTCTTCCGTTTACCATCAGAATGTGCACGCGTCTTCTCGGAGGGGCCAATATGGCATACTAAATTCTTTTAAAGTTATATTTAATTAATTAATATTCTGGTGCGTATTATTGAATTAACATAAACATTTAAAACACTAATAAATATTCTTTTCAACTGTCTGAAATTACTAAATTTTTTCAATGCATATATCCTTAAATGTGTTCCTTAAGCGTATCAAGGAAAGTTATATTTATTTTTCAAATAATTAGTTGCGTTCTCTTGCACATGTTTCTAAAATTTCGTTATGTTAGTAATTTCGTCTTCATAAACCATATTCCACAAGCAACCTTCTGTGTCGATGCCACCGTTGCTGTTTTCGGTGTCTGTTGCGTTCTGTGAAGGCACGTGCACTGTTTGTCCTGTGGTGATATTCTATCTATGCAGAAAAAAATTAATGTTAATCACATTGCGGCGATCCATTTTCAGGCTCATGCCAACTCCGTTTCGCGCCAAAACTCTGTTCTCATGGACATCTGGCAATGAGTCGCACGTGCAACGTTCTTAGAATTTCTACCATAAACACCGGATACAAGTATTAGGTTGGTTATATTTTTATGGCGCAAGAACAACAATGATCATTCTGCGCCCTGTGCCAGATACAAATATTATCCAACTCCGAACCTTCTTCCATATATTTTCATTTAATGGGCAAAAACTGTCAAGAAAGACAGCTCAACGTTAACATAACTCACAGCAAGTTCTCCCTCTTTGTGGGGTCAAACTGACCAATAGAAACAAACTCAAGCATTAAATTATCCAATCACGGGTCTAGAAAATCCTTCGAAGTTACGTTTTGGACCGAACACTTCGTTGGCTTTTAACTTTCATACAATACACAAGGCTGCTACCTATCCTCAAGATGTAAACTTACGCAACCTAACATTATGTCTGGCATCATGCAGCGGCCTATGTACGCTCTTTATCTCTTCACTGTAACGCTGCAGCCTTCAACTTTCCAATAAACGTTTTGTGTTATTGTGCAGCTCTTCATCTCCAGTCTTCCTGGACTTCACAACTATAAATAAACCTTCTGGGATAATAGTCAGACTACACTGCACGACGTACGCCACCCGGCAGTTGGTCAGCCGTCCATACCACGTCGCGGCAACGTCATTAGGAAAAGAATTAAATTTCTGGCTTTGGTAGTTTCGATGCAAATAAAATTTGAAATTGTATACTTCTTTTATAAACACCCTGTATATTCTTCAAAACTTTCTAAATTTTTACTTCTTGAAACATTTTATACTTTATTATTTAAGGTAAATAATTTATTAAAAGCATACAAATAACTTAGTTATATGTGAGGAGACTTTACTTTTGAAAAAACAAGCACCTTTTTCTTTTATTTAACAACTTTACATTAACGGACTTCAATGATTTTAATAAAATACTTACCTTATTACTGGTATTTTACACATTTTTTTTTGTATTCTTCCTTGACCATAACAGTGTTTCATAAACTTTTTTAATTACGAAACACGCGTACTCTTTATGTTACACAATATATACACACAAAAGGCTAGTGTTCCGCAAGAAACATTTCGAGAAAAACTTTGATATGTAGCATCGACTTTTTTTTCATTGTGAAATTATTTTATATCAAAATTTTGCGTGTTATATAAAAAAGTTACGCCGTGCTTTTTTATAAATGTGGAAGGCTTTTATTTTTATCCCTTCTTAAATTTAATAAAATATAATTTTTCTTTTGCGTTTAACAGTATTCTTTTTTCCGCTTTTTCAAATTGAAGTACTGATTTTTTTTTAGGTCTTTCGACATAACCAACAAATTTTTCTAATTTCATTGCGAAGACAATTTTATTATTATTATTATTAATAATTTAGTATTTTTAATCCACTATCATCAATTCAGTATTTTTAATTCTTAACTCGGTCGATGTTGATCTGTTATTATTAATCCATTGCTATCGATTCAATATTTTTAATTCTTAACTCAATATTAATTTGGTATTATTATTATTAATTCATTTTTATCAATTCGATATTTTTAATTCGTAACTCAGTATTAATTCAATATTACTCTGTTATTATTAGAGCCTGGATTATATGCACTAAAAATCGCCAAAATATGCATTTATATGCACGCAAAAGGGCAAAATATGTACTTAAAATGAAAAATAGGCACTTAAATATTTTTTAAATTATTTAAAAAAAAACAAAGGTCTTACGTCTTAAAACAAAAGATTAATTTTATTACTAACTAGCAGAAGTGAGTAGGCATATTTGAGATACCGCAAAATTTTTATTATACCATGCCGCAAATTTTCCATCAATATTTCGAACAATTAAACTTTGGTCTTCTGTTAATCAATGGAATTTTATGGCCATACAAGTCCTTTCCAGATCTACTGAGGTTATTGAATTTGGATTGTTTTTAAAAAATTTGCGGGTATTTTATAATGGATAGTCTATCCGTAATGAACTATCAGAAACGTCTATTATTGATATATTATGTTGCGGAATTTGATTCTATATAAGTGGTTGTTGTGTTTAATCTAACCTTAGCTTAAATATCTGTCTACATAATAGAACTAAACTCTTCCGTCTCCCTGTTAAGGGTCGTGGCTAATTTAGCTACGAATGTGACGGCATTTTTCGGAACAATTTGACTACATTTGAGAAAAATTGACTACATTTTTTAAGACAATTATGATCACTTTCAAGGCTAGGAAAAGACGTGTAAAATGTTCATTTTATGATGCTTCAGAACATAATTAAATATGTAGATTTACATGTCCGTTTTTCTTCCTGCTTACGTGGGAGTATTCAGAAAGCTTAACTTTATCTTTATGTGAATTTTTTTTTACAAAAAATAAAAAATTCTTAAAATTATTGAGACCCTTAAAATATGCACTTATTCTTAAATTTTAAAAGAACCTTAAAATTTACCGCATACATGCACTAACACAGAAATAAGCTCTGAAATATGCAATTTGCATATGCATTTGCATATAATTTGGAGCTCTGGTTATTATTAATGCATAATTAAGTAATTGATTGTGTGTGGCTGATTCATTTGCTAATGCATGGTTGATCCATTATGTAATAGCAGTCAATTCTTCATTATCGTTAATTCTTAGTACTAAATTAATTCTTCATTACTAGTTAATTACTATTTACTAATTAATTCTTCATTACTAGTTAATTTTTCATTAATCGTTAATATAGTATTATTAATACATTATTATTAATTCATTATTAGTAGTACATCGTTATTAATTCATTATGATTAATACATTATTAATACATTATTATTAATACATTATTATTAATACATTATTATTAATACATTATTATTAATACATTGTTATTAATTCATTATAATTCCATGTTATTAAGTAGGTTATTTATTTACTTACATCCTTTATCTAGAGAAACTTCGCTGAGACGGTACTTCAGGACGTCAACGGGATCCAATCCAAATTTTTCCAGGGCCCGTCCCATTACAAAATCAACGTCGTTGTCGCTGGTCACTGAAATTATTTGATGTCCATCTATCACCCTGGAATCAACAATTTCAATTTATTTTACGAAAAAAAAAATAATTAACTAAATTCCTGTTTTTATTTTTTTCGATTCAATTATTTTTTTCATCTTCATTGTCTTGCTTTGGCTTTAAGAAAACTTGCCTTTTATAATTTACCCACAATTTCATATATTTTCATTAACATCACTCAAACTGATCCCTTTTCTTCTGTGGCTTTCATTAAAAACTATAGTTTAACGCTTTTTTAACTCTCCATCCGTGTAGCAGGTGGGCAAAGTACTGACCGAATCGATGTATAGCTCCTGTTATCTCTGACAGATGACAAAAGTCATTCACTTTTGCAGTCAGTGGGTGATTTCGCCCATTTTTAATCCTCGCGCCACTCATAGTAAATTCGTTTATTGCTTTTCATTCGCATGTTTCGTCACTTTCCTACTAATACATTGATTTTTTTTTCCATACATAAATCAGTCTTCTTTCTATTTCTTATTTTGTTTTCGATTTACGGTTAAAGGCCAGCTAAGGTCATGTTGCGCTAGGAGCTACAGTTTTCCGAGGAATCTGGGGAATTTCCTAGGGAACCGAACTCTTGACTGTGATAAGTCGATAACTGGCAGGCGTTATACAGCCCGATATTTGTTGGCTTGTATCTTAAGACGCAAGAATAGTAGAGGTCACACTACACCAAAATCTACAGTTTTAGCCCAGTATGACCTCTACTATCCTTGCATTATGTATTATCCATATGTGGATTGCGTTATATTCCGTATATAGGCCTTGTTTTTAACCTCTCAAGGTCTATAGAACAAAACCCCCGCGCTATAATGAACAGTTTTGGCAAACGTTCTCTCTCCCTTCCACTATTAGGACCAGATTTTGGAATGATTATAATCGATTTATATGATTGCGGTTACAATTACTTAAGTATCGAAATTTAGATTACGATTACAGTCAATTTTCATTTTTCGATTACGACTACGATTATGAATATATCTACATAAAAAAATGACTACAATTACGATTACTTGCACCCAGTCATAAATAAGCAATTCGATTATGACTACAGTTACAGCGATTATGATTACGACTACCTAAGAATTTCAAAAAACGATTATGATTAAATGAAATTTAAAAGTGTGATTATGATTATATTGCAGATTACAGCTACTTCAAAACATTCAATTACAATTACAGATGTGAGTACGCGAAAATGTAATCTATTATAATCACTCGATTATGATTACTCGGAGCTTGGTTGGGTGGGGCTCGAACCCGAGTTAACCGCAAGCTAGGCAAACGCGTTATAATTGCAGCACGCAGGGCCTGAAGGCACGGTAGTTGAACGCTCTAATATTAGAGCGTTTAAGTCACGGTAGTTGAACGCTCTAATATTAGAGCGTTGAAGGTCCGATAGTCGAACATTCTAATATTCCACCACCACCATATTGCCCACTTCTTTATTTACAAACTTTTTCTCTCCTACTTTTCCATACTCAATAGATTAATGTTAAAATACAACATTGGAATCATATAATAGTAGAAATAAGTTACAAGTACCAGGTAAAAATATTGCATAAAAAGGTTAAACACTGGTAAAATAGCAATGAAAAAGATCACTCAAGCTTTCGGACGCATCAGCAGCAGTCCTTCATCAGGAATGATGTTTAATCTTGATGAGGGACTGTTGCTTACGCGTTTGAAAACTTTGATCATTTTTAGCTGACATTTTACCAGTATTTAACCTTTTATATGTAAATTATATAAACAGTGTCCCAAATCGTTCACTAAACAAATCGATGAATGGATTTGCCCATCTACCAACTCTGAGAAAAGTCAGTAGTTCAGTCATTGACCTCTTTAGTACATCACTGAATCGTACTAGATAATTTAAGCCTTCATATGTTCACGGATATATATATGATAGTTTCATTTTTTCCTAACATGGTTTAAGATAGTAGCTTGGAGATTTTTTCTGGAGAATTAAATTTAAAAGAAAGTATTGCCGTACCCTAGTTTTCCCGGATATACTTTGATGTAGCCAGATTCCGGATCCGGTGACCGGAACCGGAGGAAGATGGCAGGTCTCTGTCCGTCACGTTTCGTGAGACCCTGGAGCGGGTAGGGATCCTCAAGTTCACGCTCATTGGAATCTGAAATGTAGCATATTTAAAGAAACAAAAATTTTATGAAGTTGGTAATTGATGAAATTATGGTGGAGTGGCTAAAGAAATTTATATTTAAGCAAAACAATTTTGGAAGACTGAATATGAACATACAAAAACTGGTAAATTTCTCACCATAGGCATCGGTTATGTAGTACAGCCTTGGGTCGTCATACACGTGAAAGGCCCTCAAAGCAGCTGCCTAAACAACGGAATTAGCACCATAAAATTAAGTTTCTCCAAAAATTCCACTAAAATAACGCCAAATATTATATAAGTGTGTAAGATTTTAAAAATGTTATTTGGATAAGAAAGTAAAATTTATCTTTTTTACTTTAAAATACAATTTTATATGATAAAAATACTGGAAAATTCAAAATCTCTCAGAACAATATACAAAATTTACAACACATTTTTTCTTACTATGTATTTTTCTCTTTATTTCAGACGTCTATTTTCTGTTTGTACTGTCCTTCCTTTTTATCTCTCGCATGGATTACTTTTTACAGGAATTGTTTCTTTTTAAATAGTAATTACACATTATCTTTCATATGATATTCATTTCTTATTACTTATCTTTTATAGGAATTGTGCTACCTCTCCTGCTATAGAAACTATACCTTATATCACTTAACAGAAATGTTTCGCTCTCTCGTAGGAATTGTTTCTATCTTTTATAATAATATTTATTTTGCAAAAGCTTGTTAATATATCTCAATTTCTTCTTATCTCTTAAAATAAGCTCTTAGTTCTTATAAGAATTTTTCTCATCTCTTACCGAATTTTTCTACTATCTCCTACAGTATTTTCCTCATCACTTACACAATTTTTCCGCTATCTCCTACAGTATTTTCTTCCTATCCCCTGCAGTATTTTCCTCCTATCTATTACAAGATATTTTCCTCCTATCTATTACAAGATATTTTCCTCCTATCTATTACAAGATATTTTTATTCCTATCTATTACAAGATATTTATCCCCTAACTCTTAGAGAATTTGTTGCTTATCTTTTGTAATATTTATTGCTTATCTCTCAGAAAATTTGTTTTTTGTATTGAATTTCTCACTTATGACTTACAAGAAATATATTTCTTGTCTATTAGAAAAGTTGTATTTGTCTCTTTCAAAAATTGCCTTTCTTGCCTTTTATAAAAAATGTGCTTTTATCTCTCAGAAATATCGTGTTTCTGTATATAATTATCTCTAATTCCTTGCACATATGGGAATTGTATTTCCTCTCTTTTTTTAAAACACAAGTAAAAAAATTGTGTAGTAATTAAATAAAAGCACTTACAACTATTTGATCCTTGGTAGTATTTCTGGAAGCTGTGATTGTCCTAAACATACGACTCTTCATAGATCCATTCCCATCGAAAACTTTGATTAATTCTATCAAATTCAAAAACTATAAGTAGTGCAAGATAATTGGGCGTAACGCTACGCAAATTAGATTTTTAAGCCATAGTTAACATTATAATGTAAAATTAAAACGTTAGTTTCGCCGTACGTTTCAAACGACCTAATCTGTCTGAAACGTACGTTAAACCAACGTTTTAACTTAACTTAACTTTTGACGTTGACATCGATTTACAAATGGAAGTAGAATATTCTATCTGCAGTTCGGACTTCATCCATAACATCACTGTTATTTATTCTCAAATTTAAAAGATAAATAATTTTCATTAATTTACCTTCTTCTTTCTGCGATGAGTAATCATCTCCATCTTTGCCTTTTAAATCAGTTGAAGAAGAAAACTCCTCGGAAATGCTCCGTGCTGTTAAAATAAATACACAAATAGATGCAATTTTTCATATGCATTTTTTAATTTTACATATTTCTATATAAACATATTTTATGTATGGTTTTTGTGTAAATTTCGGGACAGATTAGGACTTTTATTCTTGACATATTTTAATGACAATTTCGGACAAAGAAAATAACTGGCATTGCCTCATAATAAATATAATATTTTAATTAGTTTTTGAATTGATTATTGCGTGTAAAGTGTTAAAAAAACTGAATTTTCAATTTTTTCAAATCTCGGATTTTGTTTCACTGTTGTAAAAGAATTTATTTGGAATGTCTTCCAAGAAACAATTTTTTTAAGGTTTTATTTGTATATATATATTTTTTTTTTTGTCTTTGATTAATACTAATAATCCTTCTCCTTTCTTCATGTTTTATTGTATAACAGGTTTGTGTTGTGTCGAACAAGATTTTTTCTCATCTCCTTGGGTAATGCTATTTCTAGATGGTATTTCACTGTCGCAGTATCTCTTTCTCTTTATGTGTAATTTTATATAATGGGGAATGATAAAGCAACTAACATTGAAGTCCCAGTACGGAATAATTACTTTTGTTAGTCAAAAAATAAAATTCCAAGGCCGTTCTATAAAAATTGGAAACACTTCGAATTTTTGAAGTGTCTGATGGATCGGAAACTAAAATTTTTAATGCTTCCCTAATTTAAGAGGATGAGCATATTATATTTTCGACTGCCTAACCTACTTCAACGAACGATGGCCTCCGATGTAATATATATACACAGAAGTGGCACCGATTGTCTGAAATAAAGGGAAAATGGTCTGATTTTATAAAACCAGAATTACAATTTTCAATGTAAACGTGCGAATGAACTACGTGTGTAAAAACATATTACATATCAATAAACTACCATACTGATAGTGAAAATTTTCGCAAGTAGGTGTATGAGTAATTTTTTTTAGCTAATTTCGAATTATTCTGACACTTTTATGTAAATATAGGTAACATATACAAAGTATACATAATCTTTGTAAATATGCGGTATCTACCATTTGTAGTAATTTCTATCCTAAAACCGGAATAAGGTAGAAAATAAATGTGAACGTTTTCGCCAAAATTATTGAATTAATGTTTATTGAAAAAAAAAAATAATTGCAGCAGGCCATCGGTTAAGCGAAGTTCAGATAATCAGAGTTCCACTGCATATACTACAAATGAGAGCGCCACGAGTGAGGAAAAGATGAACTAAACTAGAATCTTTGTTTACATCGCCACTCACGGGAGAGGGTTTCCCTCCGTTTCATCTGTGCTCCTATGATAGTCTCCAAGGGGACGTCTGTCCTCGGGATGCTCACGCAAGCAGGTGGTAACATTATGCCCTCGAGGCAACCAAACGTACACTCCATCGGAAGGTTTTTATAACAAGATGGATGGGCCTACAAATAAAGACAAAGTCATAAGGATATTCATGGCAAATGAGATCATGGCGTCACAAAACGGAAATCATGACAGCAAAAGTATGATCATTGCAAATAAAGACATGACGTCATGAAATGTAATCATGACTGCATATAGTTAGAAGTTGCATACACAAAATATAAACATCACACTCCCACATCAGTTGGCTTACCGTGATAAGTAAAAATAATTATAAACCAATTTTATAATTTTTAAAATAGAGAAGTAACCATCAAACGAACTTTTGAAGGTTATAAAGGTATATTTTAATATTTATATATATATTAAAAGTAAAAAAGAGCGCCAAAAAATTATGACTATATAATCGCAAGTTGCTCCACATTTGGCACCAAAATATCTGCAACCTCTTTTGTCATGGATGCCACAAGCGTAGGTGGCCAGAGTCAGATGGTACCAGATTTGCAATCAGCGGTCACGCAATGGTGGTGAATTTTGAGTTCTGAGCTAGCTGGTGCTGAACACATCCTAAATAAAGCAGGATTAAGATCCGACGAATTAGGTGGCCAGACATCAACTGAAATTCATCCGCATGTTCCGTCGGCCTATGGTGCTAACAATTCCGTTCTCAGATAGGGGAACGTTGTCCCGTTGCAGAAAAGCTGATTTATAATGTACATCGTTGTTCTGCCCAGGGTGCAAAATTTCTAAGGACGCAAAATGATGGAAGATTATTTTTTAGTTGCAAATTATTTACCGTAGAATTCTGTCGATCAGCTCACCCCGAGAAGGCGCCTTCCAATCCTTTTTTATAAATCTGAAAATTTGAAAATTGCATAAAATAACCCCTGCCCCACAAGGCCGGATCCATGTAGGTGGCCTGCGCCCATCTGAGAATAATAAATTTACATTAAAAATTATTATTTTCAAGTAAAAAATACTTAAAACTAAACTTACAAGTGAAATTTTCGAGCTTTGCGCCCTCCCTGAAATTTTATTCTGCATCTGCCCTTGCGCCCTCCCCCAGTATCCAAAAAATCGTCATCAAATAAATTAAATTTATTTATAAACATATCGGTATTATATCTTACAATAATTCACATATGGTAATCATAAATGTCGTCTCTTCCCTATCTTCCGAGATTTTTGTAGTATTTGAGGGGACGAAACGACAGAATTTTATTTCTTTCTGCTAGTACGGCAGGAGAGGTGTCATGGGTGTAACTAGCTTCGAAGTCTAGGCGGCTAACTTTTTTCTAGTGGGACTGACACATTTTCTAGGGGAACTAAACCGTATACCTCAATGCTTAGAAGAAATTTTCTGGGGGGGGGTTAGCCCCCTAGTTACGCAATGGAAGGTGGTGCCAAAAAATGGTTATGTTCAGGGTGCCTGGTATCGTAAATCCGGCCCTTTCCTGCTGGAAGACTACATTCCTGGTGAGGGAAGACAGACGCCATGTAACGATGCAACTGGTCCGGAATGATGTCGAGATAGTCAACATCTTTCATAGCGTGTTCTACCACGACTAACAGTCCCAGAGACGCCCATGAGAACGTCTCCAGAAACATAATACCTTCACCACCAGCCTGTTTATGACCCGCGGTAAATGTGTCTAGGAACTGTTCGCCTGGAAGACGGTGTACTTGGACACGGCCTTCGATATGAAAAAGCAGAAAACTTTATTCATTCATTCATCCGACCAGGCAATTTGTTCCATCGTTCGTGGTCCAGTCACGATGTTCCCAGGCCCACTGTAGGAGTAAATGGCGATAACGATTAATTAACAGAAGTACATGGGAGGACCGTCTACTGCGGAGTCCCATATGAAACAGAGTTCGCCGAACTGTGTGCTCTGAAACAATTCTATTTGAACCTGCATTGTAAGCGATTCTCAGCTGAGCCACTGGCTGTCGTCAATTTTGCTTCACCAAGCCTACAACGTCTAATTTCGTTAATGACACTTGAACGTTCAAAGCCTTGCCGTCTACTACTGGTTTCGCCATTATTTATCCACTTCGCATAAGTCCTAACAACGGCAGCTGGCGAACACCGAGCGAACCGTGCTGTTTCGGAGAGTCATTTCGAGCCGTCGGGCCATTGCAATCCTCCCTCTATCAAACTCGCTTATATCAGCAGCATTACCCATCGCACACAAACGTAATCTAAAAAATTTTGCCTCAGAATCACCGGCGGCCCTTAATTACCCTTCCCACCTGCCCTCTGGGTCACCAAGACGGACCCATTCACACACGGTGAGGGCTGGTCATAATGTTTTGGCTCTTTTCAGTGTGTGTGTATATAATAAACTGTGTTTCCTGGAGTGATTTTACCTTGAGGATATATTAGATGTTTAGTTAACACCTAGGGGTACAGTGTAAAAGAAAATTTGAGAACCACTGCTCTGTTGTATGTGAAGCAAAGTTTGTAATTGTTTTCAAAAACTGCGCAGTCATTAATCAAAATCACGTTAATGGGAATTTGATTTGGAAAAAGAAGATTATCGTTCGTTTTCAAGGAAAACATTAACTCACAAGAAAATCATGAAACAGACACAAAAAAAAAAAATAGAACTCAAGGAAATACGACATATTGATTCATCAAAGAGAGAAAAAAAATACTAGTGTCTAGACATCAGTCCTGCTAAACCTATCCATCTCTCTCCAACATGCATTTTATAAACATCAATTTTGGTCTTCAAATTTTTTTAATTATATCCTAGGGCAGTGTATCTCAAAGTGTGGTCCGCGGCAGCTTACCAAGTGGTCTGCGGCAGCTTACCAAGTGGTCAGCGGCGGCTTATCAAGTGATCCGAAGGATTATCACCAAATTTCAGAAAAAAAAAATGAACTAGAAATTGCCGGGGTAACTGGAAATTAGGATGGGTTAAGAGTTAAGGAATTTCCCATAAATATAACTTGTTATAAATCTTACTTTTTGACGTTTCGTGAAAGGCTTTGTCTACACTGCTTATTGTTTGTTATTTAATTAAATTAAGGATGTCATTTTTAGTGTAAATTAGGCAAAATAAGGTTGTAACTCGCACTCTCTCTCTCCTTATCAAATAGTGTTACTCTAAAAATTATTTTGTTTCAGGTGGGTTTGGCAACCAACCCATGTTTTAAGAACATGGTCGGAGATTTTAGGGATTTTCTGCTCAAAACCAAGTGCTTTTTTGAAATGAAAAAACTATAAACGCTTAAAATTAACCACAAAAGGATATACAATTAACTACAAATTGTATTTCGAGGGATGAATAAATCTCTCCTACCGGAGCCCTTATATACGTATAAAAGCCTGCTCTTATATGCGTATATAAATCACATAAATTAGAGGTTACTTTGGTTATGTCTTTCTTTAGAAAAGGCGGTTGGGGGGGGGGAGAAATCACTATGACGGTGGCCAAGTAGGGCTTAATATTATTAACCATAATTGGCAACATTAATTTCAGGCAATATATTTTTTAATGGAAATCCCCTCCCGCTAGTCTGCGATAAACAAAGGAATGCGTAAGTGGCCCATGAGCGACAAAGTTTGAGAAGCAACTCTCCCTAGGGGCATGATATTAAAAGAATAAATACTCTATATTTAAGTACTGCTTATATTAGAGGCAATTGTTGGTTGTATGTTTATGGCGCAAGGACAACAAGAGTGATACTGCGCTAGACAAAGTATTCATTCTACTCTATTTTTATAGAATACATGAAATATTTGTAATCAATTGAAAAATAAATAAAATATTCTAATACGTACATCTCTATGTCCTAAATTCTATCTCTATGTCCATGTCTCTATGTCCTTGTCTCTACAGTATCCACAAAACTCTCTATACTGCTTGAATTGAAGAGTTTATGTATATACAGTCGAACCTCGTTAAGACGAACACCAGCAGGAACATAAAATCAGTTCGTATTAACAGTAATTCGTTTCGTCCGGAAAGGATAATATGTTATACAATCTGACGGGACTTCAGAAAACGGTTCGTATTAAAAATAATTCGTCCTAAGCGTGCTCGTCTTAACGAGGTTCGACTCTGTTGCGATATATTCAGTATGGTATTAACGGAATAGCTCAAACCAGAAAAATGCGAATTTATAGGTATTTTACAAGTGCAAAAGCAACAAAGGTCGTGCTGCGCCAGTACCTACAGTTTACCGAGGGATCCGAACCTCTTTCACCTAGGGAACCAAATTATGGACTACGGTGAGCAGAAAAAAACAGCACGCGTTCCCCAATGCCATCTGTATTGCAAATAATCACAAACAACTATAAAACTATAAACAATTCGGAAGCACAATTGTTTTAACTGAAAGCCATAAACCATTTGAACTAGAAAAAATGAAATTAAACTGATATTAACCGAGCTGTGGTACTAAAATTAACAGAGCAATAAAAGTGAAATTAACTAAGCTGTGAAACTGAAATTAACAGATCTACAGAACTGAAATGCACGAAATTACAGCAAAATTGACAGCGCTGTAGAATTGAAATCAACGTATCTGTAGAATTGAAATCAACGTATCTGTAGAATTGAAATCAACGTATCTGTAGAATTGACAGTTATTATATAGAATGACATCTATAGAGACATTTGTAGAATTGACAGTTATTATATAGAATGGCATCTATAGAGACATTTGTAGAATGACATTTATAGAATGACATTTATAGAGACATTTGTAGAATGACATTTATAGAGACATTTGTAGAATTGACAGTTATTATATAGAATGGCATCTATAGAGACATTTGTAGAATGACATTTATAGAATGACATTTATAGAGACATTTGTAGAATGACATTTATAGAGACATTTGTAGAATTGACAGTTATTATATAGAATGGCATCTATAGAGACATTTGTAGAATGACATTTATAGAATGACATTTATAGACATCTATGGAGACATTTAGAACACACCATAGAGACCATTTGTAGAATGACAGGTCTGAACTAAAAGATATTCGTAGAATTGGAAATTAGAGCTTCGTAGAACTGAAATTAACTAAATTGCAGAACTGAAATTAGAATCTGGTGGAACTGAAATTAACTTAACTATAGAACTGAAATTAACTTAACTATAGAACTGAAATTAACTTAACTATAGAACTGAAATTAACTGAACTATAGAACTGAAACTTACTGTTACGTTGCACCACTCGCACCTCATACCAGCTAAACATTCAGCTGACCAGCACGTTTTCTTGCATTGTTGGCACTTAGAATTGGCCGGCAGGTTGCCTTCACGCCAATGGTGATGTTGTGTAATAGACGGCTATAAAAAATGGTGTTTTAAAGACCACTAAATGGCTGTAAATACTTTCAATTTTATCACTCGTTTCAACATCTGAATAATGTCTAAAATGAACTTTTTAAAAACAACATTTTCACATTTTAAAACGTTAAAAATAAATATCTGTCGGCAAGTCCCTATCAAGCCAAAGTGGGGACCAGGATCTAATATTTATTTGAGATCCTTCCCTAGCACTCGCAACGAAGTTATTCAATAAGTGAGTAAGAAATGGAAATCCTTGTTATGTATACATTATTTGCACAATCAGTAATTTAAAACCGTTTTCAATGGTGCCTAAGTTATAATTAAGAAAAATATATTATTAACAAATTGCTAAGCTATAATTAAAAAAACTTCGATTTCAAACTGATATTTTAAACTTGCCAAAAAAAAAAGATCACATACAAAATTTGGGGGCCCCAATGATATGGCGGCCCAGGGCCTCGGCCCCAGAGACCCATGCATTAATCGGGCCCTGGCTGCCGGCATTAGATCAACTTTGTTTACGTCAGATATCAATTTTGTCTACATTAGATATCAACTTCGTTTATGTTAGATGTTAACTGTTTAAATTGGATGTAGACTTCGTTTATATTGGATATCAACTTCGCTTACATTAGATATCAACTTCCCTTACATTAGATGTCAACTTCGTTTACATAATCAACTTTAACATTAAATGTCAACTTTCATTATATTTTATTACGGTAGGATGGCTAAGGTAGTGCTGTGGCGGGACTCAGTTTTGCGAGAAACGTCAACTTTCGTTGCCCAGGAAACCAAAGCACACTGGCCAAAAAACGGCACGGCGTTTTGCGGCACCATTAGAGCCGAACCTGGGTTAGCGGCACAAGGGACGAATGCATTACCATTGTGCCACGGCAAGGCATTAGATACTGAGAGTGTTGAGGAGCATGCAATTAGTGGAGTGGGGGAGCACACAATTAATGGAGTCAGGGAGCACACAATTATCAAAGTGGGGGAGCACACAATTAGTAAAGTGATGGGAGCACACAATTAGTAAAGTGGGGAGAGCACAAAATTAGTCGAGTGGGGGAGCACACAATTAGTAGAGTGAGGGAGCACACAATTTGTAGAGTGGAGCAGTTTTTTGGATTTCAAAATTTGTTATTTATCAACAGTTGTCAAATTAGCATGCTTCAAGTTTCTCGGCATAACACAACTTCCAAACACGCCTTTGTGTTAGTTCAGATGGATTTCGGCATTTGTGTGGGTTTTATGGCGCAAGGGCAGCAAGGGTCATTATAAGCCGAAACCTAGTTTTCCTAGGCGTTCGAATCTCTTGAGATCACAGCAAGCACGGGCTACGGTGAGCAATTAAGGGCACAGTTGAGAGTCGATCCAGGGATAACTATATGCTAGGCGAACGCGTTATCACTACATAACCGCAAGACCTATTATGCTTGATGTTGATTGGGCAAGAGTTTGGGAAAGTTGTCCACTGCTGCGGCGCTCTTTTCCCAGAAGAGGGCTGTTGCAATGACAGAAAATAGAGAGTGGGGGATCACTCACACACACACACACATAAATGATGTGAGAGGTTGACCCAACTGAAAAAACGGGTAAGGTGGTGGGATGACGTGGCATTAAAGGGCATATTATATTAGCTATTAGTTACGCCGAATATGCAAGAGCAGCTATTGGTTAAGCTACAAGTAAGAGTAAATATTAGTTAAGCTGGGTGTAAAAGACTAAAAACTGAGAGTAAGCGCAGTTTATAGCTGCCGTAATGACAGGCACCAGCTGCGGTAACCATTAAGGGTAGTTATTTGCGCTGATGTTAAAAACAGTAGTTAGTTCTGCTATTACAAGGGGAAGATATTAGTTATACTGAGGTCAGGAATAGGTATTAGTTAAGCTAACGTTAAGGACAGCTATCAACGTAACTACTAGATGCTCCTAACTTTATCATCTTCACTAACCCAGGTTTTCAATTTCTGACGCTGATGTCAGGAAAAAGTATTAGTTAGCTGATGTCAGGAATAAGTATTAGTTAGCTGATGTCAGGAACAAGTATTAGTTAGCTGATGTCAGGAACAAGTATTAGTTAGCTGATGTCAGGAATAGGTAATAGTTATGCTGATATTAAGGCCAGCTATCAGCGTAGCTGCTAAATGCCCCTGTATCTTCGCTAACCTATGTTTTCAAGTTTTGAACCTGATGTCAGGAACAAGCATTAGCTGATGTCAGGAATAGGTAATAGTTATTATGCTGATATTAAGGACAGCTATCAGCGCAACCGCTAAATGCCCCTGACTTTATCTTTGCTAACCTACATTTTCAATTTATGACGCTGATGCCAGGAATTAGTTAGCTGATGTTAGGAATAGGCATCAGTTAAGCTGATATTAAGGACAGCTATCAGCATAACTGCTAAATG
>QLNU02014176.1:143228090-143239474 GCA_006491805.2 Dysdera silvatica
TTTAAAGAATTACGCAGAAGGAAGAAGGAGTATACGCACCAACATTTTTAAAGAGGTTACCGGAAATTTTGAAAATTTCTCATGAAAAGAACAGAGAGCGAAGTCTAAAAAAGTATAGAAAACGCGTTCTGGAAGTTGATGATATTGTATTTTTGAATGAGCCAAAAATGAAAACTCGCCCACATGTTAATTACTTTTTGGCGCATCTGGACCCTGGAGCGTGGTGAAATGTTTTAAGGGGACTTAGTGGTTTAAAACTTATGAAAACAATTATTTAAAAGTATGGATATTTCTAAATATTTTAAAACCAACAGCTAGGTGCTAGCGCGATTAGAAACCGAAATATGGACAAAACAACAAACGCTGTTTGAATAATTGTAGGATTTAAAGGGACCATTTAAAGGAAAAATTTGTCGCATCTCACACTTTTGAAAAGATGTTTACAAAACCTTACGTAAAACGCGATTTTTGAAACACATAAAAATAACGTATTCACACATAATATTTTGTGAATGTGTTTAGTAACATAATAAAAATTATCAGTTTATTCGTATAGTCACTTTGTATCAAAAGAACTAAAATAATTATTATAGTAATTAGCTTGACAAAATTGTATCCATAAAACAGTTAAATAATCATGAATTAACACATTTTTATAAATATCCCAATTTAGTAAGTCATATTTTGAAAATTTATCTCTGCCCTCCTCAGATATGTTACTAGAATTTATAGATTATTATCTATTTTTATCTATATTACCACTTTGAAGTATATTATCTATTATACTTCCTTTAAGCAAAAAGGTATACTTTATTGATTTAGTGAATTTTAAAGGTGTAGAACTAGTTGTTTTTTAAATTATCTATAAACTAAACTTTAAACACGAGTTTCTCAAAATGTAAAAATTACATCTCCCGAGCACAATATTTTATGAACTATTTTTAATAACTTAATAAAAATTTGCAGTTTTATTTGTATGATTACTGTGTACAGAATGAGCTAAAATGACTGTTATAGTACTTAAATTGACGAAGTTGTACTCATAAAACAGTTGAAAAAGTCACGAACATTTGCATTTTTGCAAATTCCATAATTTAAAAATTCATATTTTCAAAATTGGTTGAAATTTTTATAAGATGCTAGTTCAATTTATAGATGCAACTATTGTATCTCCTTTAAAATAGTTTTTGCTATGCTGTGTGTCATGCGCAGCGTAAACTTTTAATATAAATTTTTTAAAGGTGTCTGGTTTTTTGGACATTAAAAATTTATATCCCTATTATAATGTATATAAATACTATTATCAGGAAGTTAAGTATTTAATACATCTGTCTTAAAAATTTTCTGTATATCATTCAAATATTTTTTTTAATTTTCACTTTTAAAATAGTGCGCATTTTGTCTCTATTTTCAATGGTTTGAAACCACTGAGTCCCCTTAATGATATTAATTAACGCATACGTGAAATAGAAAATCCAGAAAATGAAATGACAACTCGTATCAATCGTTTGGTCAAAGCCGAAATCCGAAAGCTTCATTTAATGGAGATTAATGAGGATTCATGTAGTCAACCAGATAATGAACAAACAAAAATAATCATGAAAATGATTCACAAACTTATATGGACGAAAATAATTATGGATCCAGGGATGATGAAAATACTGTAGATGTGGAAATTATACAGATATATACAATTTTCCTGTGGCTCGTCATTCTAATCCGAGACGAGAAGGGACGTTTCCACAAGCAGAGATAAATTAAGAACAGAATCAGAGACTGAAATTGAGGATCAGATAAGATCAGTACCGTTACAAAGAAATCAACGAACAATATATGATCTAAGATCTCAAATAAGCATTCCTTCTCGTTATCCGGATGTAGGAAAACATACGCCGTTAATTTTATCAACATCACGACAAGCACAAACAGAAAGAGGTGCAATCAACAGAAGAATAAATTTGTCGGAATCAAATTTATCAACAAGGAGAACTTGGGAACGTTTCGTGGACATACAAGATATAGAAAATAGGGCAATTTTGAATGCCAACACTGCCGCTACTGAGCCACTGCCGATTCCGAGTAATGCACGAATGGAAAATACAGCTGTTGAGCAAACAAACGTAATTACGCAGGGCGCACATACAAATCTACGAAACATTACAGAAAGTACAGAACAAAGATGTGCCACTCAGAGAAATGAAGAAACGGATAGAACACAAAGTGCCTCATCTATCCAATATTGTTTAGATAGTACCACAGCTCTCAACCCAATTTTCTAGATAACTTGACTGAAAAAATTGCTGGAATGTTTATAAATTCAGTCTTAAAATAAATATTACTCATTAAACAAAATACGTTATATTAAGGATAAATCTATATGCAAATCATGCATAAATAAACATTGGGAAGATAAAAATAGTAATATTAATTCAGTTCAAAATAAAGTAAGCAAAATCAACTTCTGTGAGAAGGGAAAAGAAAAAAATATTTTTGATATGACATAAATGAAAAATATTAAAAATATGTCAATTTCAATAAGAATATAACTTAGTCGAGTTACTAAAAACTTTGATATCGACTGTTATATACATGGACTAAAAACTTGTTAACAATATAATTAAATAAATTGATATTTCGAGCGTATCTCACAAATATTTCGAAATTACTATAATGATAGGATAAGTGTTAACTCAATGAGGAACCACAAAGATTTTATCATTATCAATAATAAATTATTTTCATTACGCAATTTGCCATTTTTATAAATAAATAACAAATTAAACAAATTGTTGAATGAAAGTTCAGCTTAATAAAATTTTTCATATACACATAAGATAAATCTATGAAAAGAAGTGTAACGAAATGTTAAAATAGCATATCACATTTCAGCAAACTTTACGAATGAGAAAATTGTTTTAGCGCAATAAACAGCGGGAAAGTTTTCATCAAAAATGAACATTGGCAATAATTAAGGATTAGTAGTATAAGAAATTATTTATCACAATGAGGTTACTCACAAAGAATACGTAATCCAATGGAATAATATTCACCAGTACATATCATTAATCTATATTTAATAGAACAGTGAAATTGTGAACACAGTGATAAGTAGCAGTAAGCACGAAAACAAAGAGTTATAACTTGATTGGCATTACAGTAGGAAAACAAGGAGACAGACAGGGTCTTAACATCTCTAGTAAACGAAATTTCTAGTGCAAATGTGGTCGAAATGAGAGGAGATTTGACCACAGCACAGAATTGTGGAAAACGCAATCGTAAATTCATGATTTTTTACATTAGGGTTGAAAAGGCTTTCAACTATCCCAAGTGGAAGCGAATTTTAGGTCAAGGCAACATAAATTTTGCACTAGAATTGACCAACGCAGAGTAAAGAATTTTGCAGGAGGAAAATTTACCAAATAAGAAAGCTTTCTCTGACAAAAATGGAAAGCAAAGTCCAAGCTGGACCAAAGACAGATTGACCATTGTATGTTATCGCGAATAACTAGAAAGGGAACAGAGGAGAAAAGGAGTGAAAAAGGGGTTCACGCAAATTTCACTGCACCCTTTCCAAAATTTTCCAAACTTCACGTAACAAAAAGGGGAAATAGAGAAAGTAAAGAAAAAGGGGAGAAGAAAGAGTTAGACGCACCTACATTTAGGCGGTAATAAAATCGGGAGAAAGTATTTAAGTAAACGATTCGTTTATAACAAAAAAAAGTGAAAGTGAGAAAAGTAAGAAAGGCGATAAAACTAGTTTTCTTAGCTAAGGTACACAACTTGAGGCGCGAAAAACGAGAATGCATTTGTTCCATGACTGATAGCACATTTCCCCAATTTCGCTTGTCATTAACCGAAACCAAAATTGACAGAAGTCATTTTACAAGAAAAACTTAGAAATTAATATACTGAATGAAAAAGAGATGACGGAATGAAAATAAACAAATTGTTATATTATAAAATACGGTGAATACGCATTTGTATTAGAAATACAATGAGAAAGAAATAATGTAAGAACACAAATGCAAAATTTTACATAAAGAAGGAAAAGAAGGAAATTTTAATGATAGTGATAATTATTACTCATAATAATTAAAAGTCGAGACGATTATTATATTTTGTTGCAAAAAAATACAAGCAAATATATGTTTACGAATATAATTACAATAATCTTATTATTTTAAACATTAATTTAAAAATAAGAGGCTGCTTTTTGAAAACGTACTTTCTCCACATAGGTGATATCTATGATGAGGATGATTGCTATACATACGCATTACAGTGCAGCGACACACAAACACATCGAGATATGCAATTTAGACGGAGACCATATAAAATGTATGAATTTGGCTGGACATATTGTCAAAAAAATAGATGATTTCCCAGACAACGCATGTCTTTTTCGAAACTGCAGAAAATGTATTACAGGATTTGCCACAAAAATTTTAACCAAGGAAATGAAATTACTTTCAGCGGATAGCATCCACATCGACGACATTTTGGATCCAAAGGGACATTCAAACACCACAATATGCATATCCACAAAGGACAACAATACTTGCCATGTACGCGAATCTCAATTGACGACGCAACAGGATGGACATAAACAAAGATGGACGCTGTTTACGAAAACCAGAATGTATATGTACGGTGAAGAAATCAACACCTCAGTTGACAGTTATAATAGACGAAGACAAATGTACCCATTTAAAAATGATGAATTATCATGTATGTTTAGCAAACCTGCCGAACCTAAAGGAAAGACATACTAGATCATTACTATTCAACGTCAGAAATCAAAAGGAAGAAGAAAAGGGCAGTGAAAAGAGAGTATCAAACGATACAAAAAATGAAAGAAATACTGAGAATACAGAAAGAACGGAAGAGATTGCCAAAATCGCAGATTTAGAGAAGACCAGAACTTTTAAGGAAGATGAAATAATTATACGATATTTATATCCCATCATTCAAAGCTCGCATAAAGGATGTTTAATTCTTCGTTTTGATGGTAGAGAGGTAATATTTACATTAAGTGAGAAGAAATTACAAGTTACAATTCCAAATCATTTATTACAAAACGATGGAGCTTTATATTTTATCTTTATTTCCACTGAAAGACAATAACAATTTCAAGGAAATTTTAATGTTACGGAAGCCGAAAAATTCCGCCGATTTACGAACTGTTTCTTATGCTGGAATTTCGCATCGCAATTAAACTGTTACCCACCTGCAATACGAATATCAATGTATTCAGCAGGAATTTTGGTTACGATCATAACAGCATTTCACTTAAAAAGCCCAATAACTATAATTTATCAAATTATAATAGAAATACTTTTCGTAGCGAAACAAATATTTCGTATAATGAAAGCATCGACTCGAGCTTCATTTATAGTAGGCGTTATGGTCGGGAATAAAACCAAAGGAAAACTTCACCATTTGAAAGAATATTTCGAAGGGATAGCGGAAGGAGGACAAAATACAAAGAGACTAGCTCTAAGTAACATCATAGTACTATTGACTGTATTCGCAATCGTAAGTGAAACAGAAAGTTCATGTACCCAAAATGAAATTTTGGCAAATCAAATGTTGAAATGTCAGCAGAGAAAATTGTCAGATTTTCAATCATGTTCGAGTAACATTAAAAAAATTTGCATTTTAAAACTTGTATCTTTCTCCAGGATGAAAAATTTGGAACAATCGTTGATTTGCAGATAGCGCTGAAAGGAGCCAGATACAAATTCAATAGCGAACGACACTATTTTTCGTTTCCTACGAAACTAAAGACGTTCAGTGTCGGTCTATACTCACAGAACACCAAATGCGGATGGGACCGTTAACGCAATTTTATTCACCATGTGTCTCACTCTTCGTTCACTCAATAAAGTTTAGAGTATTCTGGAGTTTCTCGTTATTATCCAGTTTCAATGAGTTCCAGTTGCTGGATAACTGACAGTATGCACTGTTTGTATACACGAGTATACTTGTATCCAGAGTATACCAACAGTTACGAGATAAGAAAATTGACGTGTCTAGAATGTGAATATACACTGGAAGTGAAGGAAACTTCGAAAAATTACACAGAGATGTTACATGTAAAAGGAAGTGAGATAACGCGGAACGGAATCACAATGAGAATTTTAGGAGAATTAGATAGCCCAGTAACTTTATTCAACGGATAAAATTTAATCGTAAGTGTAGCTGATCCAACACTAGCATTTTTGGAATCTGCATCGAAGCAGGGACGCCCAGTTGCAGGAGAAATTGGATCCATATAAGCAACAAAACCATATTCCAAAAACTTCTTGTTTCCACAGAACCTATGGGAGTGTATGACGTTACGAAGAACAGCTATCATATCAGAAGAAAGAATCCTTTCTCAACGCACTCATTTAACAGAAACACGGGCCCTGCGGTGGCGCAGTGTGGTAACGCGTTCTCCTATTGCGCGGCTAATCCGGGTTCGACTCCCAGCAGTGCAAAAAGAACGCTTACTCAGAGATCTCATAAAAGATCGCACTGCTCACTGTAGTCCGGGGTTTGGTTCCCCAGGCCTTAAGAGGTTCGGATTCCTCGGAAAACAGTAGGTCCCGGCGCAGCATGACCACTGTAGTCTTTGAGCCGTAAAAAAAACCAAAAAAACCACAGAGCATTACCGAAAGCGTTAGGATATCATTATTTACAACTAGACGCAAAAGGACAATTGTTTTACGAAGTATTATCTTCACCAGCAGTTGTCTTAAGCGTACATTTCCAGAGATACTCCATAAAAGTGGTGAAAGTAGAGATATGTGCATAATTCGAAGAGAGTCAAGCAAAGGTTTCCAGTTGCTTCAGCTGTGAAAGCTTTCCACAAATTATTCTACGAGCATATTCCACGTGTGAACAAAGTGCAGTTTAAGTAACAGCAAGAAATTTGGCTGTATTAACACCATCTGTTTTTCTGAGTAAAACTGAAGAAGACATGACAATAAAATTTCGTTCAGAAATTCAGTGCGTTCAAACCAAAATTTGTTTATCATCAGACGAACTGTCCAGATGCAAAAACTTAGAGTTTTGTTTAAACAAGCCGGACTTACAACTGACTTTTTCTAACATGACACACACATCAAATGGACACAATGCAGCTAGAAATTTTCGGACTTGGTTCTTTTATAAATATCGGCAAAATCTAAGCAGGCGCAGAAGTTGTACTCTGAGGTTTTGTCTTATACGGTGCAGTAGCATCATTTTGTAGACGATAATACACTTGAGAAACGAACTGAACTAATGAACGCTTAACAAAACTGAGACTTTAAAAAGGAAGAAGATTTGATTACAATGAATGGAATTTTTCATATAACTATGTTTATTACTTACCTAAGTAATGTATTTTGCGGTTTAGTATTTCATTTATATTGCTTTTTGTCATGTAATCATATTTTTACCCTTTCCCCTGGAAATCCAGGTTTTCAATCTTAAACAGGTAATGTAGGCTCTTAGCATGCAGAGTTTCGACGATATTTTTAGATTAGAATTTGTAGTTTAATTTTATGTTAGTATCCAACTTGCATCATGATATAAAATGAAAAATATTTCACATCCCTTTCGTCAACTCAATATTTTTCAAATAGGCAGGGTTGGAATGCATCATCAAAATTTTTCAAATTTTAAAATGCATTAAGAAAAATTTAAAATCATTCCAAAATTTTTCAAGAAACATGCAATTTTGGGTAAACTGGCAGATAGGCCACTTACTCGATTGAGCAATGTAAATTGCGCACCTGGCTGAAATTTTTCGGAGTAGAGGAAATTACGTCACGACGATTTTTAATCAATGCAACATTATTCTTGTTTACTAATTGCAAAGGAGGGTAAAGGCGATTTTTTTCACATTTCCACGAGCGATTTGACCCTGTAAACAGAATCCAAAATTCTTATGTGAGAAAAAAGCGGGACTTCACAAAGAAGGCAACCCAAATCCATAAAACCATAATGGAATACCCAAAACTTTAACCTAAAAACTCAGGACTAAAGAAAAGCAGAAGCTAACGTTGTCTTAAAAATAGGAAAATTATAAAGAAAGTCACGAACGAACTTTTGCAGCTGTGAAGTAAAAAGTTATTTCTAAAGATTCAATTTTTTACCATTCTAAGTTGCGAACCAAGTTGAACAACAACAAACTCGTAATTTCAGATCAACATGACACTTTATCAGGGAGCAAAAGCAATAAGTTTCAAAATAATACCTTTCTCCCAAGCCAATAGCAAAACGTCTCTCAAATGACGTCACTCGAACCAGCCCAGAATTATTGTTTTCTATATAAAATCAAACCAATGAGATTTCGAGGTTAGAGAGGGGACTGAAAGAAATAACACTCCCCCTTGATTAAAAGGATGAAGCAAGAGGAGAGAGAGGACAGATTATTGAAATTTAGGAAGAGGATTAAGAGGATCTCCCAAAAACTCAGAGGACGAGCAGATGAAAGCCTTCGGAATAACCCTAGCGCGAGCGGCAGTAATATAATGAAGTAGATAATCAACGACAGAAGATCTTCCTTTTCAAAGAAGTTCCATCACCACAGACGTGGATACCAATCATAAAGAACTATTGGGTGAGCATGATTTTTCCATTAGCAGCCTCCTCATTTTATTAATATAAATTAAACATATCGCTAAATACTAATGAAACAGTTTTAAGGATAATAATTTCAATGTGTAAAGTCAGGTTTTTTGGGATAACTATTATTAACATTATTATTGTATTTCGTAATAAATATCATTATTATAAATTCAGGTATTGACCGTATAATATGTTTAGTTAGCATACTAGTGAATGTTACTTAATTGATTGAACTATATTGAATCATTTGAGGTTAATTTCAGCAAGAACTGATAGATATTATTATTTGTCTGATAGATGTTTTAATAAGTTTGGAATAAACACATGAATCCAACGAATCAATCGGATTATTTTCGAAGAATGAAAATCCAATAATATATAAAATTAAATGTATAATTTCATACATACATGTTATCCCGAAGTTCAAAGTATTAGGTTTGGTGATATTTATATATTTCACAATCTACGTAATTATTATTATAATATCTGTTAATTTGGATCAAACAACAATATCAATCAACGTTTATTGGCGTAGTGATACCAACGCCGATGGTATGGCGTGATTAGATGGTGAAACGTTCGAAAGAAAATAAATATTTCTGCCTTCGGTGGGACCTGAACCCACGACCTTCCACTTGCCGGGCGGAGGCTCTACCCACTGAGCTACGAAGGACAATATATAATCTCTTTACGAACGTATATAAAGACTATTTACTGATGCCTGTCTGTTAATCTGTTAATTTGTAAATATAGTTTTTATGTTTGATTGTGTCTTATGCAATTCCTTTTTACATGTCAATAATTCAACGCATTTATTCTATACCATCATACTTATCTTTTAATGTAGACATTACAAGTTTTACAAACCAAAAAAGAACACAACGCGTAAAACTTAAGCTTATTCGTCCTATCTGCATATATTTCAGACCACTAGACTGACACGATAAAACAACAGCTTGAATCTGAATGTTTTAAATTTTAATATTCATAGTGTTCATATTCTTATTCATTCATAGTACAATGCAGTTGATTTATGATGATATGTAAACCAAATATCTTCACTAATTTAATTGTAATGAAGTAATTAAATTAAAAATATTCACTAATACAATTTTTTCATTATACAGATGGTGTTTACACATTTTTAGAACAATTTCGGGTTATTTTTTAATGTTTAAAATGTAAAGATTATTTTTTTAAATATTCCATCTGATAACCTTGTTTCTGAGCTATAAGTCTGCATCATGCTTTCCATGATAGAAGGGCTTTTCGCAACGTTTCCAGAGGTACTGCTTGTCATTGTTGTTCCACAACTTTCCAAAGTCCATCAATGGTAGTGGGTTTGCGCTTAGAGAGTGTTCTTTTCAGCGGACCAAAGGCACAATAGTTCATAGGAGAAACAACAGGGGACTTCTCAGGAATATGTTGAAAAGGCAGACTCTATATATATGCAATACATATATTCATTTTTTCAAGGAATGCAGTGGTAGTTTTCGAGGTATGACTGCTGGCTTTGTCTTGATGCAGTTTTATACTCTGAAAATTGTTGGAATAAAGAAATGGAATTTCTTCTGTAAATATTGGATGCAAAAAATTCTCCTGATAATATCATGAGTTGATTTTAACGTTGTTTTCCACTTTTTTATTTTTAATTTCCCATTGTAAGAGAAACCTGCGACAATCATAAAGCCTTTACTGAAGCTTTCTTTGCATTCTCGGCACCAAGTTTGGACATTTTTTTCTCCGCGCTTGCGATAGTAAATGAACCTTTTTTGTTACAATCATTTAGATAAACCCCTGCTTCACAAAGGGTAACAACGTATTTCCATTTATCTCCTTCTAAGTAATTTTCATACAGGATTCTGCAACATGTCTTGCGTTGAACCACATGTCTCGACAAAAGACGGTGAAGATTATGTTTTTTAGCTTTTTTAAGTTATAAATCTTGGTTTATTATTTTATTTACTGATGCTACAGAAGTATTTAAAGAGTTTGCAATTGATTTCTGCGTCGGTGGATTTTCTCTTGTTACCAGTGATCTCACTTTAGAAATATTTGCAACAGTACATACCTTGTTCGGGTATTCATTTGGAGTCCTCTTTTTATGTAGAAGTTCTGATTGACGGTCTTTTCCTTTTCTATTAATAATGTTGCTTATTTTGCACTTAGAAATCTTTATACCATGCGTTTCACAACGTTTTTTAATAATGGAATAAGAATATTTCTCTTCGGAAAGCGCAAAAACGTATTCTTCGATCCACAGCTTGTTTACAGGCGCCATTTTGAATGAAAAATGAATTTGAAAGTAGCAGACGATAATCTTAATTTGAAATAATATGTTGCCAGATCCATTTTCCCACAAAATATTTTCATTTTTTAATCCTCTATTGAAATCGTTCTAAAAATGTGTAAACACCCTTCGTATTTAGCTCAATATGAAATTTCAACGTTCATAGCTCATATCAATTATTTATATTAAATCGATATTTATAAACGGATATAATAAATCGATATAATAATCACGAAATGAAAATCAATACCTTCACATCTAATGGCTAAACTATCTTCTATTCTTTTTCTACACACGTTGCAGAACCTTCTCTTTAGGTGGCCCGGTTCACTCCAGCAGTGAGGTACAGGATTCTACAACAGAAAATATAACAGGTTCTATAATAAAAAAATATATAGCAGACTATAACTGAAAAATATAACAAATTTTATGACAAAAAAAATTTATAGCAGTTTCTATAACTGAGAAACATAACAGATTCTGTAATATAAAA
>QLNU02014176.1:143239574-143277442 GCA_006491805.2 Dysdera silvatica
TGTAGCAGTGACTCCCTTTTAATATTGAATATAACTGCATCCTTCAAAAAACTTTACACACAGGCATTCCCCTTAAGAGGGTCTATAAAATTTTTAACAGACTCCATAGAGAACTCTTTAACCTCCAACCTTCCACTCTTTCTGCTCACACCACACCACTCAGGTATGTTGGAGTTTGTTCATTTTTTCCATCCATTTTTGCATCTATTAAACAGGCCTTATAAAAACATCACCTTGCTCTTGCGTACAAACGCGGTCATAGCATACTACAACGCCTCAAAAAGGATAGGGACCCCATGCACACCACTGAAAAGGCGGGGGTATACACCATCCCCATTACTAATAATTCCAGTAACTCCCATACACAATACATCTGTAGTACAGTTAGGAAATTACAGACTAGGCTCAAAGAGCACATGGCAGATATAAATCACAATAGATTTAATACTAGTCTTGCCCAATACATCCAATCCAATGGCGCCACCCCATTATTCCACCATACCAGACTGTTGGCACATGCCGGAAATAGCCTTAAAAGTCTCAGATTCAGGGAAGCACTGGAGATATACCATAGGCGCTCCTCCACAATTAACACGGAACAACCAATTCACATTGGTTGTTCCGTGCATAGCAATACATTCTTAGCAACCCTCCATAACTCATTACACCATATCTTATGTACCTTTCTCTCTCTTCTTAAACTCCATCTTTTAACTTACTCGGCCTAAAAGTATTTGACAAAAACCCTTATTTTTTTGCCCGTGCGGTTTTTATTTCTTATTTTTATCTTTGTTCTTACTTCTTTTACATTATTGTTTTCCCCCATTTGTATTCCTTAATTATATTATCTGCTGTATGTTCGATTCGCTCCATATACATCTGATGAAGGCTGCCCTTTAGCGCAGCCGAAAGCCGGCTCATGTACCAATAATCTAACAAACCGCTCAAAGTTGTCTGATTGATTTTATTATATTCTACCATTGACAAAGCCATCAACAACTTTAGTATCGTGTGTAAAAAATTCTGCACAGAAGCACTTATAGCTGAATACTATTCCAACTCCACTTTCAAAGAACTGTCCGGCGATATTAATATATTTAAAAAACGTGCTATTGCCCAGCACAAGAGGTTGAATTTACCTATTGGACGTTTCAATTTCCATTACCCTTTCATCAACGTAAACTTCCATAAAAAGCCCGTTGATTTTAGATTTATTACTTGCAGATCTTCGGCTTATAATAAATCTACTGTCGGTGCATTTCAATGTATCCTCAAGCGCATTCTACCTAAGAGAAAATCGGAAAAGGATTCCTTCAATATCTACAATCGCTGAGAAGTTTTAAATTAGAATTAACTCCTGTAACATACGGGATAAAAATACATTTGATTTTGAGCATCTGTTTACGTTTGCCGCTAGACCATATGGATGAACTGCGGGACTTTTTATTTTTGAATTATTTTTGAATTATAGTGATGTAATTAATCTTGACAAAGGACGCTGGACTAATTTATTTAACTACTGTCAGCACGACAACGTGCTTTTTAATGGTTCTTGAAAAAGATTAAAGAAATCCCTGTGGATTGCTCCTTCTCTACCTCCCTCTCTAATATTTTTTTGCACTTTCATCAGCAAAAACAGAAGCATTTGGATGTTACAGCCTTTAGGTATATGGATGACATTATTTTTTTCGACCGTCCAGATTTCCATGAATTGACCAATGTCATCTATCCTAAAGATCTCAAACTGAAGAAGACAAACAATGGAAATTACGTTAATTTTTTAGATCTCCATATAGAACTGGTTAAAGATTCCGGTACAAGGACTTGCATCTATGACAAAAGAATGGATTTCCCGTTCAAAGTGATTGCGTTGTCTAGTTTCGAATCTAATATAAGCATCAAAGTTCAACGCAATATTATTATTTCTCAATTAAAAAGAATCCACAGAATTTGCCTTGAAGACTTAAGCCTTTTAGAAGCTATTAAATTGCTCGAATGCAGACTGAAAGGCAATCTAATACCGGAACGTTTTATTGCTTATTTTTTAATAGGTTCAAAAATACAAAAAGATTGCTCTGAAATCTGTCCATTTTGGAGGCTTTCCTAACGCTTTTGGTTTTAGGCTGGCAACTCTGCTACCCTGTTGCCCTCCCCTCCGCTTTTTTCCATTTAAGTCTAACTTTGTTCACACCTTGTTCGCTGTATCGTTATTCCGTCTGCATCCCAATGTATATCCCCCAATTTTTTATCATTTTCATAAATTTTATTCGTTTTAATTCGGCTCGTTTTTTGCTCCTGAAATGTCGTGAGGCGTGGAATTTTTTTAGCTTAAGCTACTTTCCATACAGAAACATTCCATTGCTGAAGGACCACGTGCTTGGAGCCTCCCTTGAAAAAGTTCCTACACGTGGAATCCCGTTTTTCATTTTCCATTTATTATGCTATGTTTGTCGAATTCTCTCCGTTTCTTATCTCAAATTGCTTGTTTTTACTTACTGACTCTATTTTTGTGTTTCTCATGAAGTTGCTAAACTTATTGGTAGTGAAAAGTTTTACTAATTTATTGTTATTCTGTTTTTATTTTTTATTTTTAATGTTTTTACTGTGTTTCTGCTATCTCTATTTCTGTCAATTTCCTGTCATTTCAATTTTACATAACTTTCTTACATTTCTAAAAATTATATATATATATATATATATATATATATATATATATATATATATATATATAATATAAAATTAAAAATAATTTAAAAAATTTCATTCCTCATTTAAATGATTTTGTAAATTATTTTATAACATATTATTATACTGATGCTTTTGCACCTTTTCTATTTGTTATTTTTATTAAAAAATTTACAAAATCTAAGGAGTAGTAATAAATATTTAATAAATTTCAAAATTCCTTTTATTTAAATTATATTCATTTAAATTATATACAGTGAAAATCGTTTATAACAACGTCGGTTATAACGACTAACCGCATATAACGACGGAATTTTTACAAGAAGTTTGGTTTGCTATTCTACTCCATACTAAATATATCGGTTATAACGACATCGTATATAACGACGGCGATTTTGTAGTCTACGTAGATTCTAAGTAGGGAAATTCGTATCGGATATAACGACGCGACTTGACAGTCATAAAGCAGAACCACGTGGGTTAGTTATTAAAATTTAAAGTTAGTTATCAAAATTTAAGCTTTATTCTAATCTTGTTTATTTACAAATGTCCGAGAAATTTTTATTACTGCTAAACCTAAATATTAAAGATAGTGAACTTAAAAAGTGATTTATTAATTGAATATTACGAGGGTCATATTCTTAAGGGGGCCCATTCTATTTTTTCAGCGTAAAGCCCACAAAACACTTAAACCGGCACTGTTCTGAAGTCATTAGTATAATATAATAAATACTATTTATTACATTTGTTTTCTACATTATATACTTTAGTAGTATTTTCTACAATTTTTTCAATTTAAAAAACTAAGAAAGTACTATGTACTTAGTTTGGCTATAACATAATATAAACGGAAATTAAATTCATTATAATTATGTTTTTATTTAATTTTGAAATCAAAAAGTTTAATACTTTTTACTATCAAAATAATTTATAAAACTCTACAGGGCATTGCTATAGGCTACTATGATTTTAAAAAGACATCCTTTATAACGACTATCGGTTATAACGACCGAATTTGCACAGTCCCTTGCAGGTCGTTATAACCGATTTTCACTGTATTTGTAGTGTTCTCATTTTATCTGGACCGAGAAAGGTGAAGACAGCACAACAGTAAAGAAGAATTGACCTAATTGAAGATTTATATACCAGAATTTTTGTTGGAAGGCTCATTTTGGATTTTGGACCATAGACGGGTAACAGTGCAGTCCGGTTTCATTTACCTTGGCGATAAAGGTTTTCAGTTTTGGAGCAATGATCGCTATTTTGGCATAGAAATAATCAACACTCCGCCATTATCCGACTATTGTAAACATTGGCGCAACTTTTAAAATGTCGCCAATAAAAACAATTTGCAACCGCAACTTAGGCATCAAAATGGCGGATATGCTAGCTCCCTTTTTAAGAGCCTAAGCGTTAATGGCAAGATAGACGAAAGCGTTATGAATAGTATGTGCTCTACTGTGGCACGATTATTTAAAATATGACAATTTATATGGAATTTTTAATTATTCATAAACCTAGTGTTAGATAGGATAACCTTAGAAGAGCAACAAAGTTGATAATGACATTTTAATCGCTCTTGATACACGGGGTCGAGCCTCGCAACAGTGGTAGTTTGGTTGAATTGTAAGGCGAAACAAAAACGAAAATTCATTTTGTGCCAAATTTTCCAACAACGATAGGATTTAGATCGCCCTTCCAAGCTCACTCCGCCTAACGATGGACTAACTCGAATTCTTCTTTTGTATGCAGAATGATGGTTTAGAAAAGTTGTCTACAATGGTGGTACTGTATTTCCCTAAAAGGTATGGCAAAACCATAGTAATGAGACACCGCCTCCCCTCCAATGCGATGAGATATAAAGGATTGTTTGATGCATGGCGCAGTATCATGCATCGAAAGAAAAAGTAGGGCGAACCCGATGAATTTGATGTAGAAGGGTAGGAAACGGTAAAGATGAAGATTCAAACAGTCGTATAACAACCAGGCCGAACATGCAGGATACTAGACAGCAAGAACGAGTGGACCCGAAGGAGGCGGCAAGGGGGCGAAAAGGCACTGCATTGCAGGAGGAGGACATCAACAGCCGAAACAACAGAAGCACCATTGATAGTAAGGACGAACACGAGACAGAAAAGATGAGCAGAGGCAGCCGCAGACTCCGGAATGAAAAACACTGCCGAAACTCTGATGCATTTTTTTGAAGCAGACACACGGCCATTGCAAGAAAAAGCATTGGGGAAGAAAGTGGCGGAGAGGGGACAGAAAAAAGCAATTAATCCAATTAAATCCGATCTGTCGATGCAAGGCAAAACCAGGGGTAGAAACTAGAGCAATAGCCTTAAAAACAAGACAAAGGAAGCAAAAAAATAAACATGAGAAAAGAAGGAAAAGGGAGAACAATATGCCGAGCGTCCGCTGCCTCCGATAACCAGAGCTGGAATCAGCTAACACGAATTAAATCTTACAAAAACATTTATAAAATTACAAATAGGGCTATGATATTTATGATTTTGCATGTTTTCGGTGTTTTGCGTAAAACTGCACAACTTCAGGTCATTTTCAGGGAAATTTTTTTTATACTTTTAAGCCATTAGTTTGCACGTTTTGGTATATTCAATAAAAGGTCATTTTTGGACGAATTTTTCTAAAACATTTTTTTTCTGAAAGTCGAAAGCAAACCCTAAAAGTTTCTCTTATAGCAGACTCGGGGGAAAACAGGATGGGTGGGTAAGTGCTGGCGTTTAGAAAATCTATACGTGCTGAAAAAGGGCAGCGTTATGATGGCAGTAAAATCACACTTCCACATCTCCTTTATCTTTTCCTCCAGCGGCTAGCAAATAAACATCGCAAGTTTCATGCTTTTAGAACAGAGAAGATCGACTTGCCAATACAAGTCTCACTGTATAACCCTTCCTTCCCCTCTCTCTCTCTCACACACACACACGTTCCGTTTAATAACATGGCGGCTATAAGTGAAATCATCCAACCAGCCTAAGCTAGTTCTACAGAAAAACGGGGAATCATTGTCTCTGTACATTTTGCGGAAGCTGTAATCTTTAATAGTGGTAAATTTCAATAATCAATACGCCTACAGTGGAAAAAAGCATCTCGCAGAAATTAATACTTCTGAACTAGATAAAGAGTATTCTGTACCGATAGATACGCACTGTACTGTAAAACTCTGCGATAAAGGAGTTGCCATAGAAAAGAAATCCCCAGTGCAATAGCTGGGCAACACTGAGAAACGTAAATGAGGTCTTCAACGACTACATGGCGAGGAAAATTCATAGCAAATGCTTCTTGAACAAACCCGGAAGTCTCCGAAACATATATTTTACAAAAAATTGTGCGAAATCTTCATTTGTGTCGGTATTTCCTTGAGCAAAGTTAACAATCCAAAATTGCAAACCTTTTTAGAAAAACTCACTAGGAAGTTTTTGTTCGATTATTCCACATTAAGAAAAAAAACGGGTCGCTGCTATGAAAACACCGTGTAAAAGATGAGGAGAAAAGAAGTTAATAAGAAAATTTGGGTGTCAATGGATGAGACAACTAGATCTTTATTAGATAATATATAGCTAGCATAGTGATGTGTATGATATAAGATGTCCTTATCGAACGTTTTCTTATAAATTGTAAACCTTTGGAAAAGTGGACGTTTCTGCGAGAAGCAAACGCTAATAATTCCTTGGATCTAATATGGCATAATGGCATCCAACACGACAATATCCTGCTCTTCGTAACTGATGCTGCAGCCTACATAATAAATGTTGCTATTGTCTTTGAAGCCTCATTGTCAAAAATGGCACATCTAACATATTTGGCCCATGCCTGTCATAGAGTTGACGGAGAGATTCGTTGACGAAACATTGAAGTTCACCAGATGATTGTGTGCATGGAAAGAGTATTTCTGAAGGCACTATCTCGAGTGGCAGCATCCAAGTTAGAAGACCTACTCGTTCCTTTTCCATCTGTTCCTGTTTTAACTAAACCGGGAACTTGGATTGAAGCACGCAACTGTTACTGTATAAAAACTTCACCGTAATGAAGGTGACTGTCGACTCGTTTGATAGTAAGGACACGGACTTAATTAAAATTGCACAGAGACTATTTTCTGATCCTAAAATTGCAGATAAATTTTCCTATATGAAGTCAAATTTTGGATTTCTGCCTAGTGCCATTACTTCCTTAGAGAAGTCAGCAGTGCTATATATTAATAAATCAGAGAGCTTTGATGCAGAAAGTTGTGAATAATCTAGACGTTATAACTAGAAAACCGGGAAGCTATGCAAAAGAAAATGCAGCAAGTTTTTAAATAAAATGTCATATATGAAAAGTTTAATTACAGATGTGCTCTCGAGAAAATTTTTTGCCCTTAATGAAGTTTCAGGGGACTTTGAACAAGACTACGTAGTTTATTTTAAGTATACTCCTGCGGTGTCAGTGACAGTGGAAAGGAGCATTTCAATGCTTAAACTTTGTTTCAGCAGACAATAGAAATCATTCGCTCCTGAAAGTCTGAGCGTGGTTTTTGTGGTGCATTGCAATTCTGAACTGATGAAATCGAACTTTTCTGTTTACTATTGCAAACCAAAAATATTAAATAGATTTTTTTTTTTAATCTTTAATAGATGATGATGAAAGTCCTTCAGTCAGTAGACTTGTTGGTCGCAGCACAAAAGGTCTTCCACACTACTCGATTCTCTGCAAGTCTCTTCACTTCCCTATAGTCTTCCATTCTAACCTCCTCCCCAGGGGCGGACTGAGCCGCCGGCCAACCGGCTCCCGGGCCAATGCACGCTCATAAGCGATAGAACTCGCACCTCCGAATGGACAAGCATTCGCGCCCTCCGATAATCCAAGGTATGCAACCTTTGAGAGGATCCAGTCCGCCCCTGCTCCTCGCCTATTTGTCCAATGTACTTTCGCCTTTTTCCCCCCTGAGATTTTACCTTCCAATAATTTTTAAATTAGATTATTATGTCTCAATATGTGTTCTGTCCACTTAAGTTGGCGTCTTCTGTCCTCCTCTACTTCTCGCAAGAGTTGAGCATTGCTCTTCTTCTCAATCCAGCTCACCCTTAGCATTTTCCTCCAACGCCACATCTCGAAGGGCTTCAGTGGCTTCTGCTCTCGTTTACGCAAGGTCCAGGTCTCAGATGCATATAAAGCTACTGGATATATGTACGTAAACGCCAGTCATTTTCTGGTTTGTATTTGCAACTAGTTAGATGTAATGAGTTTATATTTATCACTGGAAGCTCTCTTTACCTGTGCTATTCTACTAATTTCTATTCCACATCGGGTATCCTCTGTGACTAGTTGTCCAAGACACTGAAAAGGTGAAACTTGTTTTATAGCTTCCCTCCTATTGAAAATTTCACATTGGTAATCTATCTTTCCTTTTACATAGACCTTTTTATTTTAATTTTTGGTGATAAATGTATTTTTATAGAATCTCTTCAAGCAATTTTAGGTCCAAAATCCTAGCCCTGGTTATTTGATTTGCCGATATTACAGTCAAAGGAGGCCACAGTACCAAATGATATTTCTACATGATTCGAAGTTCAGTATGTATACTGCAGCAGACACTACCAAATATGATGATTCGAGTGGGTTTTTTAAAAGACAGCTAAAGTCACGCTGCGCCTGGACCTATAATTTTGCAAGAAATCCAAACCTTTGTTATAGAGATAATCAAACCGCGGACTACGACGAGCAGAAGAACTGTACACACTCAATAATGACATTGGAATTGAACCTGTTACCACAACTTCACCGCAGTGGGCTCAAAGAAGATTATAATCAATACAAAATGTTGCATTTGCCTTTATTGATTATTGAAACCTGATGTACAGAATTTTTCCCTGCACTAAAAGCTTACAATCGTATCCCCAGAAATAAAACTAGACTTATCCGCCAGAAAATACTACCCTAACGTTTTGTGGACAGGGTGTGCATATATATATATCTGGGGGGACAGGGTGTGTATATATATATCCGGGGGGGGACAGGGTGTATATATATATCTGGGGTCACAGGGAATAAGTCTTTAAGTCGAAAAATGACAAATTGAATTTAGTGCACTTCATCTTTAATCATCTCCCAAGCCTTCTGCGTATTGTGAAAATGTCGGTAACTCAAGGCTCTAATACTTTCCGAGTTATAAAGATGTGGGTTTTGGAGTATCTCGTAAAACAGTGCGTGTTCTCGGTTAAATCAACTATACTTCAGAGTTATATCAAAGATAATACTGTAGGATGATTGAGATAAAATTAGCAATATATAAATGAAACTGGATGGATAATGTCAAGTAGGGGTGAGCTGCAAACGATATCGCCGCACAATTTCTATTTTAATTTATATATGGTGGTATGCAGTATACCACACAGTATCAAATTTTATTATAATTAACATGAGATGTTGCATTTGCACTGACTGGTTATTTAAACCTTATATATAAAGCTATGTCCTGCACTGCAAATTGCGACTGCATCGGGAAATAAAACTAGTATTATCCGCCGAAAAATACCGCATTTAAATCAAAGCAAAATGGCTGATATTCTTTCCAAACGATGAAAAAAAAGAGAAAGAAAATTAGTAGAACGGATTGCGGCCTTGTAGCCAGCAATTCTACTTAAGGCCTTGCTCTACTGTGACGTCATCCGGCAATGACGTCACGTTGTCCCGGGCAACGCAGAGTATTCAAACATTCAGCAAGGTTTGATACGTCATCTCCCGCAAAGTCAACAAAACCAAATTAGCACATGATCCAAATTTTATGCCAACATCTGGATTAAGAAGCCAAATTTAAGATTAATAACCATGTATATCGTGGGGTTTTTTTTAGGGTTGCTAGCAAATTTCCTTAAAAATTCGAACTTATCCAATTTGACTTAAATGAACTTCGTTTTTAATTCACAGTTGTTTTGTGGTAATAATTATTCAAAGAAAAGTGCATTTTTATGAGAGCTCGTTGTAAATTTTAATTAAAAATTGCATGAAAATGGCATTGAAAATTAAATGTACAGGTTTTAAATCTTATATTTTCCACGTATTGAGTACCTAATTAGCATTATAAAATGAATCTTGTGCTATGCCAATACTTGTGTTTTTGAGACACCAAGACAGCAAAGGACATGCTGCGCCAAGACCTATAGTTTTCTGCGAAATCTGAACCTCTTGTGTTCCAAGGAACCAAACCCCGGACTGCAGTGAACATAGGAATGGCACGCACACAAAAAATGGATCCGTTTTTGCCTAAATGCAATATGTTAATCGAAACCACTGGGACGCCATATGAGACTATAAAAAGTACGTTAGAATTGTAAATAGTACGTTAAAATTATAAGAAGCGTGTTAGAATTGTAGGAAATATTGTAAATAGCACATTAGAATTGTATGTATTATATTAAAATTTTAAGTATTACTTTAGAGTTGTGAGAAATATATAAGGATTACCAAAAGATTCCAATTAGAATTGTAAGCAGCATCAAAAACGGTTGGCGAACAACAATTTGCCAAGTATTTTAGTAAGTAAAACATAACCAAATCACAGTTATACATTCAAAATTCGTTTACAATTGTTTCGAGGGATATATCCCTCTTCTTCAGAACAAATACATGCAAATAGTTCGAACTCAGTTCCAACTTTTCGCTCCAACTATTTGCTGTTATTTTTTCTGAAGAAGAGAGCTATATCCCTCGAAACAATTGCAAACAAATTTTGAATGTATAACTGTGATTATGTTTTACTTACTGGTGTAAAAAAGTAAGTTAGAATTGTAAGAAATGAGTTAGAATTGCAAGAAATAAGTTAGAATTGTAATGATTGAATTAGAATTGTAAAAGGTTAGAACTGTAAAAAGTATGTCAAATTGTAAAAAGTATGTCAAATTGTAAGAAGTACGTTAGAATTGTAAGAAGTACGTTAGAATTGTAAGAAGCATGTTAGAATTGTAAGAAGTATGTTAGAATTGTAAGAAGTACGTTAGAATTGTAAGAAGTATGTTAGAATTATAAGAAGTATGTTAGAATTATAAGAATAATTATCTATAAGCACCATTGCAGAACTAAAGATGTATTATAGGAATTTGTGCCACTTGCCTCGCATCCTAGAGGGAATGCCGTAGCCCCAAACTCAATGATCGATACATAGCATTCAATTTTAAGTTCTGTATTTTGGGAAAAGTTAAATTTTTTTAATGGGCTTATTCCCTCCTAATTATGTCAACGCTGATAAGATGGTTCGATTATAAAATATATGATGAAATTAATATACGACTGCAGAAAGAATTACAATAATATTACAATAGCATTGTAAAAAGATCCTTATTCTATCTCGAAGAGATTTCCTACTGTCTGTAAGCTCGTGGGGAACTCAAATACCGATTGGATCATGATTTCCATTGGAATTTGTTATGACCAACTAAACTACATTTCAATCGTGTTTAATGCATATTGGACGAGTTTCTAATTGGTTGACGACCATCTTAAATTCAAATTATTGTCCGCCAATCAGGGGAAGGGGAGATCTGGAAAGTGTTTGATTGGTAGGCAACTGAAACGCTCAAATCGCTTCATAAACTTGCTGTTCTAAGAAGATTCTCTAAAACTGAACCCAGCCCGGGTTCGACCACTTCTTTAAGAGCGCGAATCTTCCTTAGAAAATCTTATCTTTATTCCCGATCATTGAACATCGATCCAACCTTATCTGGAATGGATCCTTATCTAGAATAGAACCTTATCTGGAATGTGCAGGTCGCTTGACTAACTTTTCCAACATTCACATATGCACAGGGCAATAAATAATAATTTGAATTTAGACTATAGGCCGCAAGAAAATCTAGCGTTGCTGAGCAATTCTTATCTATGTCATCTAAAGTAACTAGACCATTAATGAAGATTTCTAATCGCAATGAAAAATAACAGAACTGATGTTCCTTCTAAATCTGTAGTTTTAATTTATATTTTAATTTTAATACATGAAGCAAAACGAAAAAACTATTAATTTTGAGATGTAATATAAGGAAAAAAACGATTTCATTTCTAAAAGATATAAAAGTTTGAAAACATTATTCATATGAATTTAGATTTTTTTTTTTTTTTGCTGCAGGAAGACAAAAAAGATTATTAGGTGCCTTTACCAACGCTTTTCCATGAACTACGAACCTTTGTGGCCAAGGCAACAAAATCTCACGGATTATGTGTGCAAAAAAAGGGGGTTATAAAAATCATAGAAAACTAAAATTGGCCATAATCAATATAATATTACTGATTATTGAATAAATTTTGCAATGTAATTTTTAAGAAATAAAGTATCTTAAAGTGATTTATTAAAAACTGAATCGTTCGGAAGTTTTAAAAATTTATATGGAGTTAAAAGAAAACATCTTTGAGTTCAAATCTTATGAGAGAAATTTTAAAAGAAATGTTATTCCATATATCACCCGTAATAAATTCTCACACTTTTCAGTAATTTTATTTATATTTTAAATATAATTACTAATATATTATTCAATTTTTAATTATGCTAATTAAATATACTAGAGATTTTCTACCTTACAGCCAACACCCTTAACATTTTCCGCCTTTTACATATTACAGCTGCGTGAGTTATTTGACACGAAACATGCAGCTTAACGTTACTGATATACAAAGATCTTAACGTAACTTATATACAAAGATCTTAACGTAACTTATATGCAAAGATCTTAACATAACTGATATGCAAAGGTTTTAACTTAACTAATATTCCAAAATCTTAACGCAACTGATATACAAAGATTTAATGTAACTCATATGAGATTTTAACGTAACTGATATGCAAAGATCTTAACATATTTGATATGCAAAGAGCTTAACGGAAAGCACAGACACGTTTATGAAAATTCAAATCAAATCCAACTCAACTATTGTCAATCAATTTTCATTGGTATATACTACATAATGAGCTTTGTTACTCATCTGATGCGATATCCACCAACTTAACGTTGGCGCAGTATAGCCCAGATGCTCTTGCGCCATAAAAAAGCCAAACAAACAAACAAAGCAACTTAACATGATCACAATTTAGCGTTGCCTCTGAAATACACACACACACACAATCAGCCTTTCTGAAGCCTTTCTGAAGAATTAAACCTTCCATGAAGCTGAACAGGCTGCACCATAATATCTTACACAAGTTCGTGTTTTGCGGCGCAAGGACAACGAAGTTCGTGCTGTGCAAAGACAACAAAGGTCGTGCTGTGCAAAGATAACATAGGTCGTGCTGTGCAAAGATAACATAGGTCGTGCTGTGCAAAGACAACGAAGTCATACTGTGCAAAGACAACAATAGTGACACTACGTAGGAACCTATCGTTTTTCGAATCCACACTCCAGAACCAACCCATAGACATTTTACACAATTAATAAATTATGATTAATAGTGAATTAAGAGTATAAAAACGATAAGACTAAAAAGGGATATGTAAAATTACATGAAAGAAATACTCACCCTAATTACGCTAGGCGTTATGGTGGAACACGGAGAAACGACTGTTTTTAAGCATCTCTCATGGACAACAAAATTACACACTGTAAAGGAAAACAAATAATTTATATTAGAAACGTATCCCGTGATACATTGTCAGGGCAGACTGGGCCGGTGCGTCCTCATGGGCGATAAAACTCGCGGCGCCGAATGGGCAAGGACTCACGTCCTCTAAAACTCCAAGATATGCGCCCTTTGAGAGGACCCAGTCCGCCCCTGACTATAAACACGATCTGTTCACTTGATACAAAAAGGGTTTTCACATATAATTATCTTACATATTTTAGGGTATTGAATCTTAATATTCAGAGATTATTACATTAGAAATTATTATATATATATATATATATATATATATATATATATATATATATATATATATATATATATATTATATATTAAATCTTAGTTTTACTGCCTTGTTGCTCTGAGATATCCGATTTTCCGTCAACTCCGAACCTCTTATAGTCTATACTCGCGGCAAAGCTAACCTGGTACACTGTTAAGGCTACGGCTACCTATTCACACCAGTGAGACAAGTATTCATTCGCCAATTGGCGAAAAATGAGATAGCCCTCAACATTATTAGGCTATTTATCGCCTAATTTGGAATGCAGAAAAACGCGGTTGCCAAAATTCCAGGCGCCAAATTTCCCGCCAAGCAAACGAAGTCCTCTGAGTGGTCAGTTACTTAAATGACGTCATCGCTCGCTATAATGAGTTTTTTTCCTAAATTTAATAAATACCAGATTTTAATTGCACAAATATGCCTATGTTTTATGTATTTGAGCATTATTTTAATGTTTTATGTACGAAATGTATCTTCTATTAACTCTCTTAACGTAAGAAAGGGCGAACTATATTGCACTGGCGAAATCGTACTGCTCTGCGCCTTGTCAGTGTACCAGGTTAGCTTTGCCGCGAGTACAGCGAACCAACTTCCCCGGACTGCAGTGAGCAGTTATTCGGTAGGGTTCTTTTTTCCGCCGTTAGGAGTCGAATCCGGGGTAGCGACGTTCTAGGCAAACGTATTACTAGACGCTAGCGACTGATCGCATCTGATTGTTGCTGTTCGAAAAGAGCAATCCTGATCCGTCTTCGGAGCAGGTGCGTGGACTTTGCAAAAATTCCTATCAGTGTTTCCATCCAATAATAGTTATTAGCTAGAAAACTAACATCTGACGAGAAGAGAAAATAGCTTAGAGAAGATATTTTAGGAGAGATATTTCAGAGGAGGTATTTTAGGAGAGATATTTCAGAGGAGGTATTTTAGGAAAGGTATTTTAAAAGAGGTATTTTAGAAAAGGTATTTTAAAGGAGGTACTTTAGAAGAATTTTAGAAGAGATATTTTAAAGAAGGTATTTTAGAAGAGGTATTGTAGAGGAGGTATTTTAGAAAAGGTATTTTAGAGAAAGTATTTTAGAAAAGGTATTTTAGGGGAGATATTTTAAAGGATGTATTTTAGAAGAGATATTTTAGAGGAGGTATTTTAGGAAAAGGTATTTTAGAGGATGTATTTTAGAAGGGATATTTCAGAGGAGGTATTTTAGGAAAAGGTATTTTAGAGGAGGCACTTTAGAAGTATTTTATAAGAGATATTTCAGAAGTATTTTAGAGAAGAAATTTTAGAGAAGGTATTTTACAGGAGGCATTTTAGAAGAGATATTTTAGAGAAGGTATTTTAGAAGAGGTATTTTAGAGGTTTTTAGATAAAGTATTTTAGAGGAGGTATTTTAGAAGTATTTTAGAAAAGGAATTTTAGAGAAGGCATTTTAAAAGAGGTATTTTAGAGGAGGTATTGTAGAAGAGATATTTTAAAAGAGGTATTTTAGAAAATATATTTTAGAGGAATATAGTATACTTTAGAGGAAGCAGTTATGGGCTGTTTTCGCTTGACTATTGACAAACTAAGTCCACGCGTAAGCGCAGAGAAGCAACAGGAAAATCTCCTTCTCCTCCCGTTACCTAGCGGGTAGATGCTGGTAGATCTAGCTAATTTATAGCGTGTTTCGGCATTAGTACCTAAAAGGCGACATGCTTGCATTCCAAGTCCACGCACATGCGCAAAAGGCGAATTAGGATGGCTCTTTTCGATCAGCAACGATCAGGTGCGAGCCGCGGCTAGCGGCTTCTGAACTCGTTTCCAATGCTCCAACGCCGAGGATCCATATGAGAAGCCATTGCATAAAAATTATTGCATTAAAAATTGTTACATGAAGAATCATGTTCTTTTTTTAAAATCATTATCTACGTTGGAAATCGTTTTCTACGTGAGCAATCATTGTACTAGAAGCGTCATCATCTATTAGAAACCATTACATGAAAAATCATGGCATTGAAAGTTGTATTAGAAACCATTACATAAGTAAACATTCTATTAAACACCATTGCGTAAATATACATTGTATTAGGGATCAATACATCTATATGCATTAGAAATCATTACATAAGAGAGTAACAATCAATACCCATGTACTCCAGCGATGCATTTTTTAATGGTCTGAAAAATAGCGTATTTTATTCCCATAATTTCACATTAAAAATCCTTTCAGCTAATTTCATTTTTCTATGGATTTTTTTCATTTCAGTGTGTAATAGAAGCAACTGAGCTAAATTATCCTGCTGGTTGGCTGTATTTTTATGGCGCAAGGACATTCTGCGCCAAGCAAAGTGTGACTGTACATAAAATTTTAATATTATGCTGCTAGAAACTTCGGTTGTTTCACGTGGCAACAGCAGCAAAGGTCATGCAGCGCTGAAAACCACAGTCTTCCGAGGAAACTGAACGTCTTAAGGAACAAGCTCCTAGTGGTCAGTTATTTGAATGACCTCAGCGCTCGATATAATGATTCTTTTTCCTAAATTTAATAAATACCAGATTTTAATTACAAACATATGCCTATGTTTTATGTATTTGAGCATTATTTTTGATGTTTTATGTCCGAAATGTAGCTTTTATTAACTCTGTTAACGTAAGAAAGGGCGATACCTACTACTACTACTAGTAGGTACCCACAAATACTACAATCGGGGCATTAGTGCGAATAACACTAAAATAACAATTTAATTTTTGGCTTCTTCTCACGAATGCGTGAAACAATTTTTTTTCCTACAAAAATATTCTATTTTTTAAAATATTGTTGCAATGATATGTCACAAGAGAGGGGATGCCATCTGAAAATTCGAAGTTAGGAGCCCGACGGGGTCTTGATGTTGAACAAAAATATTCTTTGATATTAATTTTGGGCTTTTCCCCTGAAAATAAAAATTAACGTATGTTTGCTCAAGATCGTTCCTACGTTGGAACCGAAGTCATTAAGGTGGGGAGTTTTTAAATGAACACCCTAGATATATTGATTTAGCTGTTCCATTAGATGCAAGTTTCAAAAAGAAGCAATATAAACACTTATTAACAGATGCAAGTTCCGCTATTAGCTTTATAATTCAAACCTCTTGGTTGTACTACTAGCTTGTGCTTGCTTCTTATACTAGCTTATTGTACTGCTGGCTTGTTATACTAGCTTATTGTACTGCTGGCTTATTATACTAGCTTATTGTACTGCTGACTCATTATATTAGCTTACTGTACTGCTAGATTGTTATATTAGCTTATTGTACTGCTAGCTTGTAATACTAGCTTATTGTGTTGCTAACTTGTTATACTAGCTTATTGTACTGCTACTTTGTTTTACTAGCTTATTGTGCTACCTACTTGTGGTAATAGCTTATTATACTACGCACTTGTAATGGCTTATTATACTAACTACCCACTTGTGGTAATAGCTTATTATACTACCTACTTGTGGTAATAGCTTATTATACTACCTACTTGTGGTAATAGCTCATTATACTAGCTTATTTTTACTACCTACTTGTAGTAATAGCTTGTTATTTAACTTCGAGTACGGGTTTATGGCAAGAGCTTATTAAAACAACTTTTGTTAAGCTGTGTACGTAATAGTGGAATAAGGAGAAAGTTTGTGTTGATTAGTTGTTGCTGAATATATCGGAATTGTGCAACATATCTCAACATAAGTAGGCATTTTGTCCACACAAAATGTTCCATGGTCCTACGTTATTTCTAGCAACGATTTGTTTGTTCCTGTTTTGTGGCGCAAGGACAACTAAGGTCATGCCAAGCCGGGACCTTCCGTTTTCCGAAACGTCCTAACCTCCGTTACTTAAGGAATTAAACTCTATACTGTGGTGGACAGATAACAATAGCACGTGCTGTACTGTACTGTTGGAAACAAATCTGGGTTGACAACACGGTAGACGAAATCATTGCCTCCACTCCACTGTATGGATTCAAGTTGTATATACACAATAAAACGATAGCACTGTACACAGTAGTTACACATACAAAAATTATATACATAGTGAAACGCTATCCTGGAGTGTCTATAACGGACACTTCCGAATAGCGGACAGATACTAAAATCCCGAAGTGCCCTTTGTTCAAAGATTTTTCTTTACTTAAGAACGAAGAAGTTTTATTGGTTATTGATCCAGCCTCATACCATAAAATAATGCGTACTATATAACAAACAAAACTATCCATCCCCAGCCATTCACATAAACGTATCGGTCGTTGTTAGTACAATAAAGGTCCAATTAAGACAAATATGGGTTATAAACACAATATCAAATAGGCCCTCCCTACATGCAATGACAGATCGAAACTCCTCAAATTCAGGGAAAACTCTCCGATATAACTAAGCTTTTACCTAACAATTTTTTGGGTATTGATAGAAGGTGAATAATCAAGAGTCAACTAAAAAAACGCGATTTGGTGCCCTATCCAACTGGGCCCCCCCCTAAACCCGGGCCTGGTCGGTAATCAGGCATTGGGTACAGTTGAAGTAAACATACTGATGCATCCTTTCTATCCAGTTGTAATTTACTGATAAGTGATTCCGGTTTTCCCTTACTCTTTTACAGCTCTTATTACGTGTTTCCAATCCAAGCGGCCTTCCATCACTTTTGTTTTAATGATTTCAGGCAGACGTAAGTTACGCTGCATGACAAAATACATCTAAGTACAGTGAGTATCGTACAAAGGAAAAGGAGATAACCAAAATTAGTTAATAACCGTAACCAACAAAAGTGTATCGCAGTTCATATGCACATTAATGCAACAATACATTAATACACATTAATGCAATAATACATTAATATACATTAATGCACAATAGCATGTCCGCTTAGGAAGTCACAGCTAAAGACGAAATCTGCCCGGATTACCCAGGTTAGCGTAATAAATAAATGATATGTATATACCAAAAAACATTAAAAAAATATACAATGATAAGGGCCTCATGCACATGGAAAAAAATGCAAAAACAATCAAAAATATAGAAGGTAGCAGATATTAGTAGTATATACATGGATTGGTGAGCTAATTATTTGTGGAGATTATCCTGTAATAATTAGAAAGTGCCGAATTCACCGAACAAATTTTTCAGATAAAGCTTAATTAAAATCGGCTACAGAAATAAGCCTACATATTTATGATTATGATGGACAAATTTCTTTTGAATAATAGAAAGCAGTTAATGGAACGACTATTAAAGTATTCCAGAAACTTGGTTCCACATTTTTGAAACATTTGAATCGCATTCCTGATTCTGAAGAATTAAATCCTGGGTGTTCTGATTGAAGTGGTTGGATAATGACATCGTTTTAACTGTGCTGGTATTAGATCGAGAGCAATGTTTGTTTGTTTTTTAATTGCTAAATATGAATGAATAAATCTAAAGATCAAACTCCGAATGGAAACATGTAACAAAAAGAAACTTGGTACTTCATCAGCACAAAGAGGATTTTAATTGCAACTCACCTTTGATAAAACACATGAAAACTCGACGAAACACCCCCTTATTTCACCAATATGTATACGCAGTTTTAGGATCGCTTCATACAACCATACTTTACTTCAGTACAAGCTTCCTCATACCATACTTTACTTCAGTACAAGCTTCCTCATACCATACTTTACTTCGGTACAAGCTTCCTCATACCATACTTCATACTAACACTGAATCCTTGTGTGCCGTATTTAGATAGTGAAGTCTCGCATTAGTTTTTCGCACCTTCCACACCATTTTCTTCTTGCCGCATGCTTACAAGACTGACCTCCAGTCCCTCCAGTGCTTCTCAAACCAAGCCAGTTTCTTTAGTTCTAACATTTGTACAGTCAATTGGCATGAAGTATGATGTGGACAGAGATACCACTGAGTCAGAAATTATCGTGCAAAGGCATACGCGTACTCAGAAAGTTCATAAAGTGGGTTATAGGCTCAATGGGGGTTACAGAGCTACAACTCACATATTCCTATGTTAAATATACAAATTTTCATTGCAATGGATGTTAGAACCTCCATCAAAACCCCCTGCTTACGCCAGCGTGCGAAGAGGACTTCAGAATCACAGGTTTTTAGCATTCGTCATAATACACGTGACACCAATCTATGGTAAAAATCTCCAGTGACACTTCTAAAAGAAACTTTTTAACACGACTTGCAATATTGGTGATAAACAATACGCGCGCAATACTAACGTGTGATGCAACTCTCAATACTCACTTTTTCCGCAAATCGCAATACTAACTTATAATACAATACTAATCTATGATGCAACATGATATTGACTTTTAGTATCACTTGCGATAAATTATCCTATTCACGCTTGTGTTTAATGGCGTTAGGACGCAAGTTTCAAAGAGATCCGAAAATTATTATTGCTGTTGATTATGCAAGTAAGCATGGAAAGGTTGGCTGAACTGCCGGAGCTGTATTTCCAGGAATGATTGGGCGAAGTCCAAAGGCAAGGACAGGGACAGGAGACTTGATTCCCGGGGATGGGCGGGATAGATGGATGTCTATAGAGATTCAGGGAATCATCATAGAAGACATCATTCAGAGAGAATCCTAACGATTATTACATAGAAAACCAAACTCCAGAATAGTGGTTGGTAGCAAAAAGAGTAAACGCTATCTGCAACCGTGATTCACTTTTCCCATGATAAACCAACGCGTTATCTTTATGAGACCTCTATGGCTGTTGGGAAAATTGTAACACTATACGTGCATGTAAACGTTTAGAATGGTCTGTGATAAATTAACACAGTAATTTATGATATAACGTAGGATGTTAATCGTTTTAACGCTACCTATGGCACAAAACGTGAACACAATTTTCTGCTGTATTCAAATATTGACCCGATTCCCATATTTTCATATTAGCAGATAATTGTCCAAAAATATCCACGTTGCTGATATGGACAAAATATCCACAATGGTACAATTCTTGTGGATGAAATTCATACTCGTCGAAAATCCCATCGTTGCGATATCGGAAAATTGTTCACATCGTACCACAAGTATCGTTGAATAAACTTTAATACAAGCTATGGATTCGTATCGTCACGCACGATTATAAAAATTCAATCGTTTTATTCCTGAGAAAAAAACCCGAAAAACCATCAACCAATGCTAATTAAGAATAAGATTGGAATTTGGATTTTTTCGCGAAGAACGGGGCATCGCGTGACGGAATAAGCGTTCTCGTGAGCCAACTGCTAATAAAAATTATTGGGCAAATTTTCCATTACATGTTTTGCTCTTTTAAATTAGTTAGTTTATTATTTCAGCAAAAATGGGCCCGAGATGGTCTTTAGAGCTCCCCAATAACCTCTGATGTATAACTGCGTTTTCCTAATAGCTACTTTTCCACGGATGTTCGTAAGATGTGGGGCACGAGCCCCCCTACATTGGGTATCAAGGGATATTGTTCTCTTTATAATGATGAATCACGTTATCTTTTGCAAAACTACTTGAGCCCCCCATACTTTTCGAATTGACACGCCCTTATGTACAGGGTGAATCGTAAATATTTCTGAGATTTTCGTGGTATGCAATTTTCAATCCATAACCAACAAACTAAAACTACTTACGGAATGTGAAGAAATGGCTCAATAGAGGTTTTACTTGGCAACACTGTATTCGCTGCCTTGTTATCTGGGAATATGGAATTACGTTATACGTCGAAGTGCTTTAATTTTTTCTGTGGGGAAATATGAAATACATAGGCGAGGAGTTATACGGACCTGTGGCGCCCTCCCCCTCCAATAATTTAAAATAAATTGTAATTTTACATATATTGTAACGTATAAATATGTACAATATGTGCTTGACCCCCCAACTCTCCCAATAATATTGAGAACTCCATATTGCTCGTAGAAGACATTACTTACAAAACCATAGGCATACGCAGGAAGTCCGTAAGGGGGATTATAGGCTCAATGGAGGTTTTTAGAGCTGAAACTCACATATTCCTATATTAAATATACAAAATTTCATTGCAATGGGGGGGTTACAACCCCATCAACACCCCCTGCGTACGCCAATGTACAAGACCCTTGTGACCTCCTCCGATGAACTGAAGACCAGAATCATTTAAACGATAGAAAGCATTACACCTGGCTAACACCGTAAACAGGGCTTCAACTGGGAGGAAGTCCACTGGAGCCCAGCTTCGGCGCGTCTTCGCCTCGGCGGCTGAGTACGCTGTTCAAGCGTCCTGTCTGGGATTACAGCGCCGCCTCCGGCGGCCACCCTTCCCAATGAAACCCTTGCACAATTCCTCCTCCTCCGGTGCGTCTTCATTTTTGGCGATTATTTAAATATTAGCCAGAACCCCTAAATAGACACTGTCATGAAAAAGTAATGAATTTGTGATTAAAGTCATAAACTTTGTTGTCCAGAAAAATGGATATAAACAATTGATATGATTTATCGATTCTTTTGCAGCCATTCAATTTTTTAATCGATTTATCATAATATTAGGGCTCCTGCACTTTTTTTTTGTTAGAAATTAAGCCCTGCCCCCAAATGCTAGAGAACACTTGAGTGGGAATTGATTACTGCTCAAGAATCTTACGTGCCTCGAAGAGCACATGTGTTTAAGTCGTTTAGTATTCTGTAATATTACTGCAGAATACTAAAAAACTGTGCTTTACAATTTGTAATGTTATTACAGACGTAAGTCCAAAGCCATAGCCATGAGAGGGCAACAACATGCCGTGAAGTTCAACTTATAATATAAGAATGGCGAAGGCCAGCTTGACACATCCGAAAGCCTAAGTGCTTCACTCTTTTTCTTGTATTTTTTAGTAGTGTCTTAACCTTTACAACTGAGTAAGCTTCTTCCTTGCTTATTGGCGTACTTAGCCTCGAAGTCTGGAAAGGTGGTAGGCCACACACCCCAATACTTGGCATAACTTGTTTCTGATTTTTGTTTTCCTAGAGGGGGCTAATCTTTTATGTGTGTCTAAGCAAACTAGCCCCTATAGTGACTCAAATTTCCCTGGAATATTACATTTTATCCCAATGAGAAACCAGGACCGCATGCAAGCGATAGTTGAAGGTTTATCCCCCCCCATCTTCCAGTAGAAAAATATAATCAACTGCAAAATGAAATTTTATTTTTATAAAAAAAAAAAAACTTTCCTGTAAAAAAAACCATTTTTAAATCCTGTACACAGATCTGTTAGAAACATATTCATACCATCTAAAGGGTGTTCATATATATATATATCATCATCATCATATTCAACCATTATCTATCCACTGCTGGATGAAGGTCTCTCCAAATGCTTTCCACACAAGTCTATCCTGGGCCATTCGTTTCCACGTCACCCCAACCTCTTTTCTTATTTCATCCACCCATCTAGTTTGAGGACGTTTTCTAGGTCTTCGGTGGTCTCTTGGAATCCAGTTCAGAATTTCTGTTGTCCATCGTTGATCAGTTCTTCTTGCAATATGCCCAGCCCATCGCCATTTCAGCCCTTTTACTTTAACAATGATGTCCTCTACTCTAGTTTGCTCTCTCACCCAAGTGTTTCTTTTTCGATCTCTCCTAGTTATTCCAAGCATGCACCTCTCCATGCTCCTTTGCGTTGTCTGTAACTTTCGTATTGCTCCAACTGTTAGACTCCATGTCTCTGATCCATAAGAGAGGACTGGCAATACACACTGGTTGAAGACCTTTCTTTTTAGACACAAAGGCAATTTCCCCTTCAGGATAAAACTGTTTCTTCCAAATGCACTCCAGCCAAGTTTAATACGTCTGTTGAGTTCTTTCATAATGTTGCCATCCATTGAAATCAGCTGGCCAAGGTAAATATATGAATCAGCAATTTCTAGCTCAATGTTGTCAACTTGTATTTTTGTTTCCTCTACAAAATTATTGAACATGATCTTAGTTTTTTGTAGGTTCATCTTGAGTCCAGTTCAGTTTATATATATGTTCACTCACCTCGTCAGTTTCATTTCATCACATTTCTTGGAATATCTCAGGAATTCTAATCACGTAGAGGTTCAAGTCACAATAAGCTTGCATGTTAAGATGTCAGTTCCAACGTTGCGCCCAATCATTTAATAACCGAATCTCTGAACGTGTGTGCCCGTTTGTGATAGTTGGTCAAAATCGTTCATTGATTCGTTTTTCATTGATTTAACACACCTGTAAGAACCGACTATTTAGCACACACCTTTAGGAATTGAATATTTAGCACACCTTTAGGAACTGACTAATTAGTACACCTGCAGAAACTGACTATTTAGCACACCTGTAGGAACGGACTATTCAGCACACCTGTAGGAACGGACTATTCAGCACACCTGTAGGAACGGACTATTCAACACACGTGTAGGAACTGTTCCATTCTACACACGTGTAGGAACTGTTCCATTCTAGATTATCCATCGCGCGCCATCTTGGAATGTAGAACTCACCCAGACAAAACCTCCATCGATTAATAATTAATTTCCACATCTCAAAGTTGCTTATCGTGATATTTGAACCAGTTGCTCGGTTTATCGTGATCCTTAGCTGAGCTTAATGTGACCGTTGAATATCAGTATACTAAGAATTGGCGAAGGTGACGAGGGAATTTAAACAAATTTTACGTAAGCTGAAATTTAACCAAGAGTCTATCTGGACGCATACGAGGAGCCAAATAAAAATGTCTTTCCAAGAAACGACGACGGTAATAATGATTAAATCGTGAGTATTGCGTCAAATGGCTCGGAATTCGAATCCAGGCGAGTTGTGAATGGTTATAAATACACCCCATTTTAAGAATAGCATTAAGATATTTTCCAATGAGACTACCTTTCAGCGTGTTTAAAAGATGAACCTTGTGCCCTGTATATGCTGCTTATCAACGGTTAACCACCGCCTTTGGACAAACTCGGAGCAAGGTTCAACCCCCAGTAAGCATGGCTGTATATCGATTTATCGTGGCACGGAAGTCACCTTAAGCCACCCTTGCCATCCCAAACAGCCGCCTAGGGCAGTCTTGAGACGATGTTAAACATACAGACATGGCACGGGCTACAGAATTGAACTAGATGCAATTTTAGATCTACTGCATCAATAAATCTTGGTGTGACTGTTACCTGAACATTTAAAGTGATACATTAAACATTGAAAATAAATACATGAATGATACAGATCAACATTTAGAAAGATAAGAACAGACTTCGAACTTTCGGAAACGGTTTTTGTGGTTTTATAAAGGTGGTTTAGAAATTTTAAAATATTTAAAATAATTATTAGAATAGTATAAACTTACATTGACATTTTCAATATACCTAATAATAAGAGCATAACACCTTACAAGTTTTGTCTATTTGTTTCTAGATGAAAATTGTGGAAAATGTAGCGAATTCCTTCAGACCGATCATAGGAAAACTAAAAATTTTTAGGTTTGGGAACAACACACCTATAATCGCCCTTGCGCCATCGAACAGGTTATTTTTAACATTCGCACTAAAATTCTTTTAAGGAAAATCTGACTGACCACTGGCCCAGAATCGAAACACTCATGGCACCTAATTATTTCTGGAACCATACCTTTATCCAGAAAATGTATAAATTTCGGTAAGGTTATATGTAACAGTCATTATATCCAATGCAAGATGTTATTACCCTTCATAGGGATAACATAACCTCCAAATATTGGTCAACACATAAAGCCACCGGGGCGAGATTTTTGTGAGTTTTTCATGGGGGATTTTTTTATTACAAATAAATTTGACACCCACGTATTAGTAGCTATAATAGAGACATATATAATATAAAATAGAGCTATTTTTGTTTAGGAGAAAAAGTTCGAATCCAGGGTATGGACGACGTCTTTTTCTCCTAAACAAAAATAGCTCTAGTTTGAGCTACTAATACGTGGGTGTCAAATTTATTTGTAATAAAAAAATTATATCCAATGTGTGTTATAGCAATGCATAAATTGAAAATATTTTTGGTATATATTATTTGGTACTATATTATCATTTCGTATTACATTATTTGACCATGCATACCATAAAACGCATTTACTTAATATCGATATACTATCATCTGCCTGCAAAAAATACTATATTCATAAATCAGATGTTCAATTATTTTTCATTTTTCCTGAGATATTCAATATTTACATTTTTTACAATTGATGCGTTTACGATATTGAAAAGTAATTATTTAAAATTAAATCTATATTAAATTATAAGATGATATCACATAATGAGATCTAATCAAATATATATATATAGATGAAATTAGTTTTATTTTTTATTTTTTTAGAAATTGACATATAAAATCCTAAGCAAAAATTATCGATTTCTCGATTAAAATGCATCTTTCTGACTTTTACATTGCCGTAATCATGTTTACTTTTCCACGTAAAAATTCGATGCTACCTAATTGCAGTGATTTATTGCATTATTGCAGTTCTGCAAATAATTCATAAAGAGTTGCAATGACATGGTAAATTATTTTAATGCAGTCTGCGGTCTTTATTTATGGTAATAATGTAGAATACATCGGAGGGTATTGAACCATAGTCCATTCATTCATTTTCTATGCTATGCATTATTCTTATTATAATATTACACAGTATTGAATCCCAAGTTTACTTCTGCGAAATTGATCTGTATTTCTTTTCAACCAACGTTTCTAACATCAATAGAACTGATAATTTGAAGGATGGACTATTTCTCTCTCCCTCCCTCTCTCTCTCACTCTCTAAAGACAACGCAAGAGATCTAATAGAATGGAATTGATTTTCTTTTCAGGAACAAATAAAACGAATTTTAAAATTGAAATATCGTCAATTTCTTGACCAGTTTCAGCAATGATGCTTCTTGTGATGAAATGTACATCACACGGATAAGATCAATAACTTTAACCTACTCACCTTCGCATATTAGTCCTTGACCTATGAGTCCCCACAACATGTCCGTACAATGGTGACAATAGGTAGGCTTATGAAACGTCTTTTTACTGAAGAAATGGCCCTGTTGAATCACATCGGGAGGACCTTCCGTCGTCGGACTTGTATCGTCCAGCGTTTTTCCCGACGGATTAAACCTGCCAGTGGCCATATTGTATAGAGCACAGGAAGGGTAAACAAAAATAAAAAATAACAACAAAAATCCCTCAGGAATTGCTTGCCAAGGACTTTCTAGAAGATGTCATGGTGGTGCACGGATTCTATGCGAAGAAAGTCCTGCCGGAATTCGGGATTTGCTTAACCGAGATACTGCTGGAGAGGTTATCCGGAAGCGGCTGCTCTTTAGGAAGGCAAGCGATGGCCATTTTGAAAAGACGAATGGCTCAACGAATGCAGAGCTGCGCGACATTGCGCAACTTTCGCATGGCGACTGCGCCGTTGATGTAAGGGTTACCAATCGCGTATCAAGGGAACTTGGGTTGTTACAACTGATTTCTTCCTTATTCCCTTTATGAGTAAAGTGCAATACCGTGGAGAAGGACAATCTTACTTAGACGTTCTGGAAATGGGATGGTCTATAGATTTATTCATTTAAATTTAGAATCCAGCGAGACTAAAATATAAAATGCACACTACCATGGACGCCCATACGAGTGCTTCTAGATGGGGGGGGGGCTGAGAAAAATTATTACCTCTTTCTCAAAGCTGTCGAGAATTTTAGTGAATGTACAAGATACTAAAATGCTACAAAAATAATTGATACTGCTTGACAATTAGTAATGAGCTAAAAAGTACCTTATTTTAAAATGTGCTTGTAAAACTTTTGAAAGTAAATGCATGCATTCAGGCAAATAAGATTTTCAAACGGCTAGAGGGGGCTCGAGCCCCTCGCTGTCCCCATATCGGCGCCTCTGTGCACTATCTAAGATAAATAATCAAATCAAAAATTTTTACAGGGCCCAAGATTTAAAACAGTACTCATTATTGTTAAGCCCGACTCCCCACTTTCCTATTATTCATACTGAAGGTGGCTAAACGTCCCATTTTTAACGGGACACTCCCCCAAATTTCCCTCGAGGTGCCGAGGTGCCTAATTATCCCGCTGTGTGGTGTGTCCCGTCTAATTGGCTAAATAATTAACCAAAAACTTCTAAACGCCTATCTAAACTTTTAAACATTTTTTAAGAAAGATCCATATATCATCAGCACTTTAAAAAAAGGGGCGCAATATATAATGTCATTTCTGGGATGTAAAGTAGAAGTTGAGTGAGTTCTTGATGCAATGAACAAAATGTGAAAGCGGAAGAAATCTAATTAATTCCAACAATTCAAAATGAACATTTGTCATAAAAAATAATTTTGATTTAAATTGTCAAGTTTTTTATGCATCGTTATGGTCCTCATGAATCCTCCTTTAAAGTAAGTTTGAATACCAAGTACCAATTATTGAAATGTACATGTTAAAATTGAATCATTTTTATGCAAATTAAACATCTGAAACTAACTACCTAGTGCGCTGTCAATCACAGCAATCCAGGGGCGGACACAGTGTTTCATTTTGGGGAGTCAATGAGAAAATTTGCCATGGTCTTGGAATAACACCCTTCATTTATCATGAAAGCTGGAATTTTTTGCAGTGAAAAAATATATATTTGGGGGTCATGACCCCTGTGACCCCCTATGTCCACTCTTGCAACAACCCCTTTACCTTCCTCACTCACCCTTCTGAAAATAATGGCAAACTCTAGCAAGGAATATATCGGGTCAGGTCATTTGAGCAAGAATCTATAAATAATAATAATAATAATAATAATAATAATAATAATAATATAATATATGATAATATATATAAATAATACTTATAAATAAAAACATATATAAGCAATATGTATAAATAATAATTTCAGGGTAGACTCAAACCTAGAACCTCTGGATTACCGTTACTTGAGAAAATCCCTTTTGTTAACAGATACATATGAGAAAATAACCAGGTTTGGGTGTACTTTGGCGATAACCGAGAGGTTACTTGTTCGAATCCAACCAGAGTGTGAAGCAGACCTGTAGATAGATGCCTGTTACACAGGGGGAGTTCTCTTAAAGTTACTGGAGTCTCATAAAGCTACAGAGGGGCTTAAAATTCGTTAATGCTTCGGTGTGTTTTATTAATATATTTCCTAATACTAAATACATAAGTTGACTAATATGTTTAACGTAAATTTTGCATTAAAACCTATAGAGGTATACTAAAATTTATCATTTCCCTTATCCTTATTGTAAAGTAGATGAAGACTCAATCCTCTGTAAAAAAACATGATAGACACAAAATCTACTGCAGAAATCTATTTTGCATGTATTTTTTAACGTCAAAGAACAATTTTCATTGTCATGTACAATTTTATACAAAACAACAGATTCAAAATAAAATTCTAAAATAATTTATTTTGCAAACTATTTTCTGAGTGGCTCATCCTCCTACCCCTATCCTAGCTAGAAGAATATTCCCGTTTTTCTGACTATGAGCAGGGGCGCAGAAATTAAAATTATGGAGGACTCCAGCATCTTTAAAAAGATCAGGTAATTCAGAGTTAATGGGGGGTTTCGAAGCATATGAGCCCCTTCTCTACGCCGCTGATTATGAGCCAAAAATAGACCCTGGTATAAACTATAATATATGGAGTATCGTAGAAACGTAAAGCTTAATTTCTCCACAAGTTCCTTAAAATTATCTAAAGAGATTCCATTAGTTGAATAGTATTAGCAGGTTTATTTGATATAACGTTGTATAAATGCCTTACTTCAAATCGAACCTAAAAGGCGGGCGTGAATTTTAACAACTCAAATGATGAAATATGAATATTTACAAAAAACAGTACAATACGAACGATATTAAAAAAAAATTCAATACAACTTGCCATTCATATAGCCCTTCGTCTTAAAGGCAAACCAATCGCGTTGCGTAGCCTCTATTTCCAACTTGAGCTTATTTTCTTAAAGATAACATAACAGATATCCTGAAGAAGAGAAACAATCATTATTCCTTTTACTACCAAATGTTTAAAATAATAAATTTCTAATAATTAAGCATATATGCTATTACATCACCGAAAGAACTATGTATTACTGCGCTATCATTCTTCTCAATGGACTATCATCAATAAACAAAAAATTTCTGCGAGAGTTGGTCTTGAGACGACTTCGATTTAAACAAGTTTTTGCTATTGTAAGGCGTATTTGATGCTATTTGCATTATATTTAATAACACTTTAATTACTTATTCTCCTATGTTCAAAAATACTTTTATATGCACTTTCAAGGGCATGTTTCTCTGCATATCCTATAGTCTTAATATATGCAGTGGAACACGATTATAGCAGATATAACGAATTCACCACTATATCGAACAAATTGTTTTGGTTGGATTGATTTAATGCATAATATATGTTAGTTATAACGCGTAAACTTTTTCCCTCCGTAATTTTATTTTTACATTTATGTTTAAAGATTTCAGGATTTGTGTTCACTAACAATACTAAAAATAAAACACTGGCTTAAGTTATAATTCATTATTTGTAAAATATGGTATATTACCAATTGATAAAATCAATGAATATTGTACGCTAAATCTAATGTATGAAAGGATAATAGAAGGAAAACATTTTGGATAATATTGATATCCAGTATCACGAAAACAACAGAAATTTAAGAAGAAGCAACCAAATTAAGCTACGAGAGATTAGAACGGAAATGTACAGAAAGGAATTGAATATATGGGAATAAAGCTTTGGAATGAATTACCAAATAATCATTAACAATATAAAATTGTTTAAAAAGAAATTAATTGTATACTTATTAAACGGAGTTTATGCTGCGCCAGCGGATTAATAGGGTCCTCAACCGGTTAAATTTTATAATTTTTACTGGGGACCCGTCACGGGGAAATGCAAATTGTATTGTCTGTTCTAAACTGTGTGAAATTTATTATACTTAAATTGAAATTTAAGACTGGATGCAATCAATATGTAACCCTTGTGACAAATAAACATTATTATTATTATTATTATTATTATTATTGTGTCCGTTATATATTTTTATATTACACAGTGTCAAGGAGATAATCACTATCCTCTTGATCTGGAGTTCTTGGTTCAGTTCAAGTCTCACCCAGAAACCTGAGAACTGTCCATATATCTTCTTAAAATATAGGCGGTGCCCAGTAAGGCAGTTTTTTGTAGGTCTGTTGTCGTTATGTCAGTAATGTCCAGTTTTTCTAGGAAGTTCTTTAAATTAGGTGTGATGGCCCCCAGTGCACCTATCACAATCGGGATGACTGTTACTTGTTTTTTTTCATAGTCTATATTATATATTATTATTATTATTAAAAAGTAAGACTGTGTGACACCCACAATATAAACTTCACATTTCACTCAGGCTCAGATAGTTCTCATATTGAAATTAAAACACATCCCCTTCTTAGACCCACATCATCTTACACTAATACCGGAGATGTAGTTGACAGGTTCATATTTTTTTAACATGATAGTACAAATGATGATGATGTTTACAATATTTTGAGCATCATTAAATATAATATTAAAAACATTAATGTGAAATCTCTTGAGAAAGCGTGTATTACGAACAATACAGATCTATAAATGCGAATTTAAAATATGCTATAATTAGGTGTATATATCGCATGTTAGGTATGTCATTAGTTATACCGAAAGTAATTAATATTAATAACTAACTTCCTTATACATTAACTATTCGCCTCTTTTGAAACCTTAAAAATAATAGTGATTGATTGAGTGTATTGATTTTTAAATTACTCATATTAACGATTATATAAAAGCGAAATTTTTGATAAATTATTATAGTGAATAATACGCTTGAAATCTAATTTACTTCTGCTCCTTGCCACACTCGGAGTTCATTCAACTTTACTACAATATTAGATGCCGGCTCATGGGCGCTCTCAGAATTATATATAGGTGGGCGTGGCTTATTTCCAGGAAAAATTACAATTGAATAATATTGTTGGACTAGAGTTGCTTGTGGATTTAGTCCTTTTTCCCGTTTTTTCATAAGCCAAGGAGTGAAAGTGCGCCCCTTTTCACCCCTCGGGGCTCCCATGTAATCGCAACCAGCTTAAACTTTATAATTATCGGAGATGCGATAACTCACAATCATCATCTATTTGATAACTCTTGATCGTCGAATATATTATAACTCTTAATCATCAAACATATAATAACTTTTAATCATCATGTAACAAATCTTAATCATTGGCTATATTGTGATTCTTAATCATCAGGTATGTGATAACTCTACAGAATCCTCTGAATTGTATATATAGAAAAGAATAAAACATAATTATTGCCTGTTCTAAATTTATTTATTACTTTGTTATTGTTATTTGTGTGTTATTATTATTTATTAGTTTTTATTATTATTTATTAGTTCATTATTATTGTGTTGTGTTTTATTATTATTTATTAGTTCATCATTATTATTATTTATTAGTTCATTATTATTATTATTTATTAGTTCATTATTATTATTATTTGTGGTTCATCATTATTATTATTTATTAGTTCATCATTATTATTGTTATTAGTTCATCATTATTATTATTTATTAGTTCATCATTATTATTATTTTATTAGTTCATCATTATTATTTATTAGTTCATTATTATTATTATTTATTAGTTTATTATTATTTTGTGGTTATTGTTATTTTCGTATATTATTTATTAGAAATAAATATTTTGTATTAATTATTTCAGACATATTTCGGGTTTGGTGATCTAAAGGGAGCTTGCGTAAATTACATGGAAACAGCATGAAAAATATTAATTAAGGAATAGCGGACTGAATTAATTATTAAACATAGATTATAATTAATAAACATAAATAAATATTTAAAAATCTATATACCTCTAAGTTAATTACATTTGCAATATTTCCATCTTTGTTTATCCTCATCAAGGACGAATTTTTTCTTCTGCACCTGTACGTTGTTTACCTAGCATATTACCTAGCTCTGCCGGATAAACAACTTTCAAAAATTAACAACATTAGTTTGATTGATTAAATTAATTAATAAATTGATTAATCGCCTAGTTAACTAACTGATTGGTTGATTGATTGATTGATTCATTCATTCATTTATTCATTGATTGATTGATTGATTGACATTACTACCTGAAATCAAAGCTGTTTCCGCTAGCGTTTAATTTTATGGGCTAACTTATTATTAAATACAATTTTCGTTGTTGTAGATTTGTCTCTGACATGATTGTACAGTGTGTGCCAAAATGGTTGGCCCTGCAGTGATGCAGTGGTAACGCGCTCACCTAGAGTGCGGTTATCCTGGACGATTTGATTACGATATGATTTTGACTACGATTACAGGCAATTTTCATTTTTCGATTACGATTATGAATAGACAAAAAAATGATTACAATTACGCTTACAGATTATAATCGCAATTACTTGCAAGCAAACAGAACTAATTCGTTCGATTACAATTATAATCATAGCGATTATGATTACGACTACCTAAGAATTTCAAAAAATGATTACTATCACTATCATATGAAATTTAAAAATGTGATTATGATTATATTGCAGATTACAGCTACTTCAAAACATTCAATTACAATTACAGATGTGAGTACGCGAAAATGTAATCGATTGCAATCGATTATAATCACTCAATTACGATTATTCGGATCTGGTGTGGCGTAGAAATAATGTCCATCGTGCCATTAACTCGAATTCGACTTGCAAAGATTTCGTAGAACGCATGTCGTTTTCCTACCCACCGTAGCCTAGGGTTTGTCTCCTTTGATGACAGCGATCCTGTTTCCTCAGTAAATTTTGGATCCCAACCACACTCCGACTAGTCGCAATCAGATGATTATAATCGATTACATTTTTGCGTAATCACATCTGTAAGCGTAATCGAATGTTTTGAAGTAGCTGCAATCTGCACTATAATCATAATTCCATTTTTAAATTTTTATTTAATCATAATCGTAATAATTTTTTGAAATTATTAGGTAATCATAATCGCTATGATTATTATTGTAATCGTCTTGATTATAATCGTAATCGAACTGATTATTTCTGATTGCGTGCAGTTAATCGTGATTATAGTCGGTAATCGTTATTGTAATCATGTTTTTTATGTGCATTCATAATCGTGGTCTTAATCGAAAACCGAAAATTGACTGCAATCGTAATCAAAATCGTAATCTAAACTTTGATTAAATTTTGATGCTTGGGCAATTGTAATAGTAATCGTAATCATATAAACCGATTATAATCATTCATTCCCAAATCTGGTCCCAGCGAAACACCATTCTTACTGTCCTTATGCCTTAAAAACAGGAACGAAATTCCTACAAGGATGTTAGATAAACAAATAATATTAAGCGAGTGAAAGAAATACTTTATATTTTACAGTAATTTAATTTTTCAAAAATAGACTAGTTCTATGCAAATTATTCAACGATATAATAAAAACAGTTTGAAAATTAAATTAATGAAATTGATTTATAAAAATCAATGAAAAAATTCTAATTTTTGCTGTCCCAAATCATAGATAATTTAAATAGTAGGACCTTTACGAAGTTAATAGATTTTTTTAACTAAGCCTGATATAGAATTTCAATATTTTAAGTCACTTAACGGCTGGGTAATTACAACGCTAGAAGTGAAAATAGCACTTATAAAATAAATCGCTTTGACAAAGCCAGCTAGCTCTTTAGCTTAAATGCTAAAAAAAGCAAATGTAAAAGAAATTGCAAGAAAACCATATATATATCATTCTTTATTTCAGATCAAACTGTGCGGATAGCCAATATATATAGTAAAAATATTAGTATTAACATGAAACAACATTGGATAAAATCTTAACCTCTGACAAAAGCCCATGTTTCTCACATTCTCCGCCAGGGAATCTAAAATAATACAGTGCGCCAATGAATTTAAAATATACAGTATACGAAAATTTATGCACCGTAAGAATAAAACTATAACTATTTAAATAAGCATGTAATCATTTTTTGAATAAAGAAGTATGAATTAAGTTATTTTATTTCATTCAGGGATGTACATTACGCAATAGGGCTCTAAGATGCCAATACGAGGTGTGATCAAAAAATATTGGGACGGGTGCCCTACGCTTAAGAAAAATACACGCGGCAGAGTGAAGACGCTTGGCAGATATTGACCTTGAACCCTCCCACACATGCACCAAAAGTCACAACGTCATAGCTCCCACCACTTCTTTACAGCAGCGTTTTGAACAAACGTCATTACTGTGTTGTCGTCGCATTCATTATGGCACAGAAAGTTGAACAGAGAATCTGCATCAAATTTTGCCAAAAGCTTGACGATGCCTATGCTGAGACCAATGCAAATTTGAAGAAAGTTTATGGGGAAGAGAGTATGAGCCGCACAAGAGTTGTTGAGTGGTTCAAACATTTCCAAGATGGCAGTGAAATTGTCGAAAGTCATGAATGTCTGGGGAGGCCCTCAACCAACAAAACTGATCAAAACATCCAAGATGTGCATTCAGATGTGCCAGAAAATCGTCGAACCACTATTCGTGGATTATTTAAAGAGTATGGTATTAGCTACAATTCAGTTCAATCTATTCTGACTCAAGATTTGAGTATGAGACGTGTGTTTGCCAAGTTTGTGCCAAAACTACTCTTTTCAGACCAACGAGAAGACCGGCTTTCAGCGAGCTCGAGCTCCTTGAATGGGCAAGGATTAAAATTCCCAGGTTCTATATCCACCGTATTCGCCAGATATGGCCCCCTGCTACTTTTTACTCTTTCCAAAAAATTAAGTCCCACTTGAAAGGAAAAACATTTCAGGATGTCGAGGAAATCCAACAGAGTGCGACGAGGGAGCTACTCTTTATCCCAGAAAATGGGTTCCAGTCTTACTTCCAACAATGGAAAAAACATGGGATGAAGTGTGGGACTTTAGACGGGGACTACTTCGAAGGAGATTAAATGCCAAATCTGCAGTCCCGATAGTTTTTGATCACACCGAGTATGTGGTAAACCAGTAGTTAGTTCGTGCAAAATTATACCTAAATTTTTTACTTACGCTACCTCTATACTTGGACTCCGATCGATATGGTAATAAAATATCGATACCGCCATAAATTCCGGCTTAATTAAATATAAGAATTTCAATTTTGTAGTCTAAAGCTTCGAAGACTTGAGTTTGTAAAATATTGCGAAAAAGTACAAAATTTAAAAACCGTGAAAAAAGTCCTAAGCGCTGTTGTATAATTCAGTCTAATGTGCAAAAACGGAGGACGAAAAAATAATGCATAACTTAGAGGCAACCAATATGTTGTCAGTTCAAAATATTCGGCATGAAAGGTTGAACATTTCAAAGTTAACTGTTTACGGAAGACTTTCAATTTCAAAGCATGTGAAATATAGAAATATTGCAAAAAAACAGGTCTTGATTCAATAGCACTGAGTCAGAATATTAAATCGAAGGAGAAAACTATAAAATAGTCCAATAAATGGATTACAATACAAGTTTCTGGTGATAAAATATTCGATTTAAACGTAGCTGAGTGCTTTAAGTATGTATTACTAGTCATAATCTTTCTTATAAGCTTAAAATTATGTGCAACGAACGGCAAAAGTTGCGTCGCAGAAGCCAAAAGCTCGAGTACCGCTGATACTTAAATACGCAGTTACGAATGTCATGGGAAAAGGGGAGCTCAAGCACCGCCATTGAATATCAAAACACGTTATTTTCTCTAACACTGAATCACACTATCTGGGATTACAGCGCCGCCTTCTGCTGCCACCCTTTCCAACTCCCCCCCCCACATTAGTAGTAATAGTAACACTGAATCACGTGCTCTTCATTAAGGCTACTTTAGCCCCCACCCCATAATTTTCGAATTGCTGCACCACTGGTAGCTGACAATGATTTTGGGGCATAAGTAATGAGTTCCGTTATTCTTGTAAATAATAGATATTAAAGTCTTAGGCGAATCAAAGTTCATTTTTCCTCATGTTTTATCTCTTTGGACGTTGAAATACACTGCAAATTATATTTTGCATTTATTTATTTATTTATTTCCTTTCTCACTTCCTTCCTTTTTTCCTTCTTTCTTTCTTTCTTTCTTTCTCTCTTCCTCTCTCTTTATTTTTTTTTCTAAGTAAGAAATCAAGAATTGCCAAAGCTTTTGAGATCTGTATATGATCTATTGCCATGGGTATAATGGTAAAATTGTGTGAAAAGTGTAAACTCTATAAAAAATAAATCGCTGATAAAAAATAATAATGAATTAATACAAGAGAGTTTTCTGGTAACTTCGAACACAGAAAGATTAAGGCTATGTGCAAGATAGATACCCACCTATCTAAAAAGAAGCGTAGTGCAATATCATTAATAAATTTTTCGATCAAAAATATACAATTATTTTATTTTTACTTACTATTCACTTGTTTTAGGATATTCTAAAAAGGAGAGGGAAACTTCTACAAAAAAAGAATTTTCATTTCAAATATACGTCGAATTCGCTTAATTAAATGGTCGTGACGCTTCTCATCCTTATCTATTCACTGAAACAAATGGAGATCCTACACTGAAGGAAACGATAGAAAAAAAATGTTTTAGCGATTGACTTTACTTTAAACTGGACACAAAGCTCTAGTGCGCAAAAAGCCCTTCTCTAGAATGTCAAATATTAAACTTCTTACATTAAAGCGATCCTCGTTGCCTAAATGCAATCTAAAACCTCAAATTAAATCCGAATGACTGCCCATGCGCAATTTTGCTTCGAGAAATAAAACGTTTTATCACCATGCTTCAGGATGGATTCAAACCAACAATCTGTGGGTTCCCAGACCGATTTTATTATGGCTAAATTACTTCAGCTTCTTGTTCAGGTTAGCAAAAAGGGAGTCCTTGGCATTAAATATTTCAGACTGATTAAAATAGGATGGTTTTGGATACAGAATTGTCGCCATGGAATTGGAAAGGGGCGTATCGAAGTAAAGGGCAGATGGGGCTAATGTGCCATGTCCCTTAAAGCCGCCCCTATAGAGCTTGTCCTGATCGTGCCTCAATAAAATCACACTTTTAGTTCGAAGGATTCAGTGTGAATTAAATCTATAATTACATTCTATTGTCACTTACATCGCTGGGAATTTATCTGATGATTTTGATTTCTCAACACTGTGGTCTTTCTCTACTATTTTTTTAATCAATTTATGTTCATGGGATCATTAAAATATTAATTATAATGTTTGTGCTGACTCATTGGCATTGAATTTTCCGGGTAAGAAAAAATTAATTACC
>QLNU02014176.1:143277542-143290128 GCA_006491805.2 Dysdera silvatica
AAGCATTTGGAGAGACCTTCATCCAGCAGTGGATAGATAATGGTTGAATATGATGATGATGATATATATATATAGTATTCTTATTATTTTGGAAAACTTAGCTCAAATTTTTGATAGTTCATCATTATTAAAAATACGGTAGAACCTGTCTAAAGTGACCACCTTTGGGATGGACTTCAATGGTGACTATATGCTACAGACTTTGGTATGGACATTAGAAATGAGACGGGCTCAGGCCGAGCCCAAAACGGCCTCTACCTCTATATTTCAAATTATTTTCGGGCTCAGGCGAGCACGGACACATCAGACAGATACAACTGAAGTCGAAACCTGAATTTTCTATATCGAAATTCCCCAAGGAATATAATTATGTGACCTGTTTTCGAAGATTGTAGAAAAACGTATATTTGAAAATTCGAAGGAGATTAAATAGTGTAGTTTAGCAAATTTTTTAAATTTAAATAGTACGTCAATGGGTTAAATTTAGATTTAAAGTTTCGGGCTTCAAAAAATGAGCCCTGACTTGTTTGTAGTAAGCATCATTGAGCCCCTACCAGTTATCTCTTGTAAAAAGTGATCACCTTATTTAGGTGGTCAATTTATAAAGGTGATCACTTTACCAGGTTCCACTGTATAATAACAATTAATTTAAATCCAATTCAAAGAAAAGAAACATTTGAAAGTTATTATGAAAACAGTGGTTTTTAAAGGGTCATAGGACCTTTAACTTTCCCAAAATGGAGAAATTTATAATGGTTTTTTAACTTTAGTTTTCTCAGTAAATATAAATCTAATTAAAAAATTTTTTGATCGGCAATAACAAATCATCTATTGTGTATGTATAACATGACCAAAATAATTTTATATGCTAAATATTTTTCTTAATTTTACTAAGGATTAAATGTGATCTACAAATTGAATATTGCAACTGACTGTGCGAGGAATTACAACTTAAATTTTGCTGCTAGAATGTTTCCCATGGGCTCAAAATATTGACAGATATTTTATACTCACACACTACCTAAAAAAGAAAGTAAGTATGAAAATTAATTATAAATATTATTTTTTCCTTAAATATATTGTTTTTATGCATAATTTTAAGATTGTATTTTATCCACATTTAATAATATATGAATAAAAATTGCAAAAAGTATCATAATTCGTAAAAGGTATCGTAATTGTAAAGTATCATATAACTGAAAATTTTTATTCAATTATAATAACCAGTTGGCAAGTTACCATGCGCGCAAGCTCAAAAAAACACGTTCTGAGAAAATACACTTCAAAGTTTTTATATAAATCGAACACTACGCAGATTAAATCAAACAACAACGCTGGTATCACTACGCCAATAAACGTTGATTAATATTGTTTTTTGACACTTTAAAGTTTTACGAGAACTTAAAATTGAATGAAATGCAGTACAGTGAAACTTCTCAATATCAGACACTGACAGGGAATGGAAAAGTGTCCGTGAAAATCATTTATAACGACCAACTGCATATAACAACGGAAAATTTGCAAAAAGTTTGGTTTGCTATTCTATTTCATAGTAAATATATCGGTTATAACGACATCGTATATAACGACGGCGATTTTGTAGTCTACATAGATTCTAAATAGGGAAATTTTTATCGGATATAACGACGTGACTTGACAGTCATAAATCGGAACCACATGGGTTAGTTATCGAAATTTTAGCAAATGTCCGAGAAATTTTTATTACTGCTAAACCTGAATATTGAAGATAATAAACCTTAAAAAACACGTGATTTATTAATTGAATATCACGAGGGTCATATTCTTTAGAGGCCTATTTTATTTTTTCAGAATAAGGCCTATAAAACTCTCAAACCGGCACTGTTCGGAAGTCATTAGTATAATATAATAAATATTATTCATTAGATTTGTTTTCTACATTATATACTTTAGTATTTTCTAGAATTTTTGTTAATTTAAAAAAATATAAAGTGCTATGTTTTTAGTGTGGCTGTAAATGTATTTTAACAAACAGAAATTAGATTGATTGTAAATAAATCCATTTTTATTTAATTTTGAAACCAAATAGTTTAATACTTTTTACTATCAAAATAATTTATAAAACTCTAGAGTGTATTATACTATAGGCTACTGTGATTTTAAAAAGATATCGTTTATAACGACTGAATTTGCACAGTCCCTTGAAGGTCATTATATCAGATTTTCACTGTATATTACATTGTGTACATTATATATATATATTGCATTAATTATATACAGTGGTCACATTTATTACATTATGTACAGTGGAGTCCATTTTCAAATTGCCCCCCTTAACGATCAAACTTCCCCCTTTGGGAAACACTGATCTGGATCATTCTTTTGTAAAAAATAATTTTTTAATTTACTAATGCATTAAATGGCTTCTTTCTTAGACACTATTTTCATAATATTTTCTTCGCTTTCAGCAATTTCTAGCTCCTTATCCAGTTCTGTATTGTAGTTTCTGACATCATCAATTAGGTCAGCAACATTAGTGAATTAATTTTCAGTTGATAATTGTTCACCTATTAACGTGTAATCTTCATAAGATTCAAGGAAGATTTTCATAATGTCATCATCAACAGTTTCTGTAGTGGCTTTGTTGGTGATGGAAATTCCTGCTTTTATAAAACAAGCGCCTACAGTTACAGCTGTGTCAGCTATAAGTCACTGCTTGAAAGAGAGCTTGGTGATTTAGTGTCTTACATTTTTGCTAAAAGGTGTCTTACAATGCACTGACGGTAGCAAGTTTCGGAGCATTTAATTATGCCTTGGTCCAAGAGCTGGCCAACAGAAGTCGTGTTTGGAGGAAGAAAAATTAATTTGACATTTTCCAAAGCAATGTCAGGATGAGAAGAAGCATTATCTAAAATTAAAATCACTTCTCTTTTTTCTCGCTGCATTTTTCTATCAAAGCCTAACAACCACTCAATCATTAAATCTTTGTTCATCCGCGATTTTTTATTTGCCCGACATTGTACGTCCAATGCATTAACATTAACCCTTTAAAACATCGTGGTTTCATAGCTTTACCTATGATCAGAGGTCTTTCAAATTCGCCCATCATATTCACACATAACATAACAGTTAACCTTTCTTTGGAAATATTTCCTTCACTGCATTTTCCACCTTTGATACTCATACTATTTTCCGGAAGAGCTCGAAAGAAGGGGCTAGTTTCATCACAGTTGAAAATGTTCTTATCATCATAACCTTTGAAAAGATCCTTAACTTTCATTTTCCAGTCAAAAACAATTTCGTTGTCAACAGACGAGTTTTCACCGCATACATTTTTATAAGAAATAATGTGTCGGGCTCGAAATTTATCTAGCTAGCCACCCGAAGCCTTGAAATCAGAAAGTCCCTTTCTTTGAGCAGTTTCTAGTGCTTTCTCTAGAATTAAAGTTCCAGACAAAGGAATGCTCTTCAACCTAGCACGGCTAAACCATTCAAATGTTAAGGTATCCACAGCTAATCCTTCTGTTTTAGGGAAAGCTCTTTTGGTCTCTTGGTTACCATTTTCGGCCCAACATTTTAAAAGTTCATCATTCCGTTTTAAAATTCCACATACTTGAGTTTTCCCAATGCCCAACATTTCCGCTAAATCACGCGCACTTAATTTTTCAGCTTCCCTCAAATTTGTAATATCGACTTTCTCTCTTAAGGATAAGCGTTTACGTTTTTGTGACATTTTTTCTCAAATGAAAACAGCGAACCCTGCTGCAACCGGCACATATGAAAATTCTAAAGGACTTCTGCAGAAAGCTGCATACGGACGTCGGCGTCACTTAAACTATACTGTTAGACTAGGTTCTCGCTTCCTCAGACTTGACGTTTTAAATGAGAGGGGTGTGCTCTTATCTATTCAAAGGCAGAATTGTTGAAGTTGCCTGCTGCTCAGGAGCATGGTTATCTGTGAATCACAAATTTCTTGCAGTTATTGTTCGACTTCATGGAAAGCATTTCTTTTAAAACGGAACCCACCCGCCTCTTTTTGTAAATTGGAAAAATGAAAAGGGTGCTTCGAAATGTTCTGCGCCCCGCCTCCCCCCTCCTCGGCGGCAGCTCAATCGTAGTGTTTTAACGCTCTACGATATCTGTTTACAATTTAGAGTACGAAAATACATTTTTTGCATTGTTCGTTAACTTTAATTTTTTAGTGTCCGTTATTTAAAATGTTCGCTATTTAGAAGTAAAACGTCTATATGATTCAATGTAAATTTGCCGGGGAATTGAAAGGTGTCCGTTATTAAGAGACGTCCGCTATTCGGAAGTGTCCGTTAAGAAAAGTTTCACTGCGTTATTGTTTTCATCACTGTGAGTCTAATAATGCGGAGATTTTTCTCCGGTTTGCTTTAAAATAATTCTAATAGTTTGAATTTTTTTAAATGATAAAAAATATCAATATTTTGAAAGTTTAAAAGGTCCTATGAGCCCTTAAATAACAATTATTGACAATATTAATTAATCAAAAAACGGATGGAGTGTACAAACAATTTTGGTTAAAGTAAGGTAGCTTCTTGAAAATACTATATAAAACCACGTATTCTTATTTTTCTTCCTGTTGCATTGCGGTTCCGTTTCTTTGTGCAGTGAAATCTCTCTATAATACTACTCCCAGAAAAGCTATTGTTTTGGACAAGGTTGATCCCGATACAGTCTAAATCTGTCAAAATAGGAAGGGGAAATATCGTTAAATATAATGTGGTTATAGACAAATGCCACTGTATTTGTATATATTGAGTCCCAAGATGGCGCTGCTGATCACCCAAGATGACACCAAAAACTTAACCTGATCTTTGGACCACGACACATTTACATATAGTCATGCTTATTAGGGATCTAATCCAGAGCCTTTTACTCCAGAGACACCGTTTATAAACACCGGCTCCAGTGCCGGATTAAGTTTTTTATGGGCCCCAGGCTGAATGGCTTAAAAAAGAGGCCCCCAAAGAAGGTGGCCTATCTGACTACAGGATATCCAACGAAAACTTTAAAAAGAATAGAGAATTTTGGCTTTTCTAGTGAAGTTCCAAGCTTACGCTGAAGCAATTTGATTTCGTAAGTTATCAATAGTCTAAAAGAACAAATCGAGTAGGAAGTGGAAGCCTTTTGATTTTTATGATCTTACACGCATACAGGTTTGCAAAACGCGTGCATGTAACTGTATTACATGTGAGCATATAGACTAAATAAGAAAGTATGGGGGCTCAAACGCCGAAATTGTAACTTTCCTAAAGCAGAGGGTCTTCAGACGATATAATGAATAATGGTTCAGCTACGGATATCAAAATATACCAAAATTTCGGGCTCAAAATTAAGATTAAAGAATCTTTAAACTTAAATAACATGCGGCCTCAACAGAGCCCTAAAATCGCGGGAGCTCTAAGTCCTGGCCTACTCGGCCTATAAGTAAATCCGGCGGCACTAACTGGCTCACTGAGGACCATGTGGATCAGCGATTATACTCTTAGCTGGCTTAGTAATTATCTAGCTTAGCGTGATTCAGAAATCACGTTAAGCTGGTACTCCCTTCCTAAATTATCCATTGTGCAGCCTCAAAACGCAGAAAATATATGCAATTTGTCTTATTACTAAAATAAGAGTCTGCTTTAGTTGATAATTAGGTTGCAGAGACAATAATCATCAGGATTGTTTGGCACTCCAAGTTAATCATCCACTCAGATAAGTCATTATTATAATCATCAATTCAACACCTGAAACTTCATTCATTCATTTATTAAATGAGAACCGAAATAATCATCCTTTTATGTCAATAAATCACTATCCTCTGTCGTTTTAAGTAGTGATCACATTTGTTCTTTTGTTCACCATAGTGGTGTGCAAAAATATTCACAAGCCAATTCAGTGAATGATTATTCCCACGTTCCGTGGGCGAGAAGAATCGTCCATGGAACGTGAGAATAATCAATGGACGAGAGGAATCGTTCGTGATTCGGTCATTGAGCTAAATTACAACTGGAGTGCGGACTCCATATTCAACAGCCCAGCGGCACATGAAGCCAAGATTTTTGCTGAAAAAAAGATACACTTCGTAAGCGAGTTAGACAAACAATCTGTGAACGAGTACTGAAACCCAATCCCATTAATAACGTCCGCTGTTAAAAATTTACATTTCATTTAAAGATACAATATTTCACAACTAGTGTGTGCATAGGCGTAACTAAGGGGTTAAATATAGCGTAAACTGGGGGTGGGGAGGAACAAAAACCCAAAATTGCAAGGGTATGATTTTGCCTCCTTTCTAAAAAAGCTAGGAAAAAGCGCCCCCTTTGATCCCGTCATATTACACCTATGACTGTGTGTGTGTTTTTGATTAGCTTTTTTATAAACTGTATGATATATATGTGCTTTTTAAATTCGAAAATTATAAGTTCTACTTTTATGCCGTGTGCTACTTTTATGCAATGTGTATGCCGTAGGTTTTTTTTATCACTTTCTAAACTAACTAATCTTTGAAGGTTAATTAACTAAAGCATACACTAATGATCATTAATTTATAAATTTGTAGAAAAACACAAAAATAAGCGTTGAATATCGGTCTGTTAACTGAGTATATAGTTCTCAACTAAAATCCAAATTATTCTTACTTCTTAACACAATTTGAAAATAAAAGACATTTTCACTAAATGTCTTGCGTTATTTCTTTGCTTTACATTAACTTAAAATGAAATAGTTCCTTTATTTTTTATCCTTAAAAGTATCCGTTAACATCACAAGTCCCATTGAAGCTGGTTGTTTGCCTAAAACATATAAAGAAAGGAGTGATGCGGAAACGGCCAGCGCCCCCCTGTAAGAGGGGGTTGAAACGGCACGGTCAGTCTGCATTCCAGATGAAATATAGCTCAGTGGATCTAGCGGCCTTCTGGTTTCCCTCCTGCGTTTTACGAAGTAAGCTGTTAAGGCCAGTCGTATCGTATCTTCGTATTCGTGTTCTCTTATTGGGCGCTTCCATATTAAAGTTAGTTTGTGAGTTTATGGCGCAAGGGTCATGCTGAGTTAGCTTCTACAGTTTTTCGAGGAACCTGGACCTCTTAACGCCTAGAAAACCAAAAACTGCATGCATATGCTATATACAACCAAATGTTCTAAATGGGTAGAGTTTCTAAAGAACTTAATTGAACTCGGAATGTTATACAAAGTCCAGTTTTTATAATTTCAATATGGGAATGTAGAAGACTTAAACCTAAAAATAAGACAGAAGACACATACTCATACCTGCAATTGTAGAACTGACCTTCTTTCCGTACGACAGTTCTACAACTGCAGCATATTTGACATAAATGCTTTTTCTTTCCTTCATGTATTTTATTAGTATAGTAAAATCCCAATTAACCAAAATTCAGGTTAAATGAAATAGTTTGCTGCACATTTTTTTTTACTTACTACAGTAAAATCTGCCTAGTTAGTAACTATCTTTGGGACTGGATTGCAATGGCCACCAAAGAGAGGTAGTCACTATACACGACAGACTTTAGTACAGGCATGACTAAGTCCCTACCAGTTCTCTCTTATAAAAAGTGGTCACGCTATTCAGGTGGTCGATTTACCAGGTTCCACTGTATTTTTAAATGCAGACACCCGTTTAATATTTTTTGGCAGAAACGTTTATACAGTGTAACCTGGTAAAGTAACCACCTGAATATAGTGACCACCTGTCTATGATAACCATCATAGGCGTAATCTGGTGGGGGCAATGGGACACATGCCCCCCCAGTTCTTTTAAAATAGAGGCAAAATCGTATTTTTTTTCCACCCAATTTCGAGTTTTTGTGTTGTTTTGCCCCCCAGTTTACGCTATATTTAACCCTCAAGTTACGCCGTAAGTGGCCAGTGCAGTCGTCCCAAAGGTGATCACGTTATGCATTTTATACCGTATTTGCTTTCAAGTATATTTCGATCCTAAGAAAGAAACCAACATGAATGTTATTCAAGAACATAGTAATAGAAACAAGATGTGCAAGACAAAAGTTGGGTTCTGTTAGTCTGGTTCTTTTTTCACCTATTATGCCAGCTATGATCACTGGCAGATCCAAGGGGGACGATGGGGCGATCCCCCCGCGTTGAGCCTGGATTATATCATTGAAAATGAAATGAAAAGTACCGAATACTTTGCTAAGAATAGAAATCGGAAACAAATCGCTCTCCCCTGCTTGGAAAGATTTCTGGATCCACTATTGACTATGACCCCAAGTGACCTCGCAAATGAAAAGTTCGTAGTCAGAAGGATTTCAATGACGCGTTTTGACAGACGTATCATATTTGCATAGTTCTGCTAAGTTCCGTTGAACAGGGCCGGGGACAAGGTTTCCAGGTCCCTAGGCAGTTTAGCAAATGCTAATTATTTAATAAGAAATTGTGTTTTTTAAATTATTGAAGAGCCCACCGGGAACTTCAAGATACCGAGCTCCTAGGCATTTTCCGTCTTCCCCCCACCAACACCCCCTAGAATATTAAAACCCATTATTTTCTCATAGGCCGCATCACATAATCTCCTTTAAGCCACTTAGGCCCCATGATCGCTTGAGCCGCCCCATGAATTTTGAATTAATACGCTACTGTTTATTAAATAAATCACCCCACAAGAGAAAAATCATGACGTCATAACCACACCGTATTTTTTAATAAATATCGTTTATTTGCACCTTTACTCCGAAAATTTAATTTCTAAATTATCCAAAAATTTATTTATCTAAAATAAGGCCCTATATTTTTTGCTAATCGGTGTTTTACTGTATTATATGTTTTATTCGGCCTTCATTTTACTAAATATCTCGTCTACTTTAGGTTCAATGGTATGGCAACGTCGTTGGTACATTTGTTATCGTTAGTTGCCATGGTAGCAGTTTTAGCGCCAGGCGGTATTTCCTAGGAATGGTTAGCTTTTATGAATAGGGTATCAATGATTAATAATTACTTTTTTTAGTCATTAAAAAAGGCAGCTCTGTTCATTCACATATTTTTGCTTTTCAAAATTTAAAATTTTTGCCACTTAATTTTTTTTTTTTCTTTACGTTCATTATTGTTGCTTAACACGGCTATGCTAGTAAGATGATATAGCGTGGACTATGAAGAATTGTCAAAAATTGAATGCGTCGCAAGGAAAACGGTATGCCTTATTTAGGTAAAAATTATTTTAAAATATATTTTCTGATAGTAATGTGAATTAGGTTTGATGATTAAGGTTTTAATTAGCAATAAATGTAAATTTTGGTTAATCCAAGTATAAAAAAATATTTCAAACTTTTGTCTCATCTTTGCTTTTTCAATGTTCTAAATTTCATCTCCTTTTTTTTTTTTTTGCTCTGTTTTTCTAAAGTCCTGTTGAAAATAAAATGCTGTAAAACTTATCTACAACGATAGCAGAAGTCGACATACAAATCGGTCAGCCAAGGGTGGAGCCAGAAAATATTTTCGGAAGCACAAAGCTTAAAAACTAATGTAGACCAATGCTTAAAGGGGGATGGTGGGATAGTAAAGCTTAAAAACAGACGTATTGATCTATAATAAGTGTACATTTGTCCATCATGTACAGTAAACGCTCTCGATAATATTATCCTAAATAACGGCCATTTTGGTTTAACGACAGTATTTTGTGGTCCTAGTAAATGCTTCATAGAATACATATTTTGATTTGCTTCTTTTTCTATTTAACGACATTATATCTCTGATGCCTGAAGGGCGTTAAGGGGAGAGATTACTTTATTTTCACGATGCAAGGGCAACTGGAATCATGGCGCATCACAGCCTATGATCTTCTGTGGAATTTGATTCTTGAATCAAATTGGGATTATTCATTTAGTATCGCGATACATTATAACTATGTCATTACAAGTAATGGCAATATATAACATCGCCACTTTAAGCCTAAATTCTCATCCTCCCCACATAAAACAAATGATAAGTGCTTTTTTGTGCTTTATCAATCATTTTTAAGTGCTTAATGTCAAGATATGTTTAGCATGTAGTTTGGACACCATCAGCATGGAGTTTTCAAAATTATTGGGGGAGGGGTCAAGCACATATTATGAGCATTAATTCGTTACAATATATATAAAATTGAAATTTGCTTCAAATTATTGGGGGAGTCGGAGGACCACAAACCCATATAACAGGGTATCTACTCATTTGGAAAACCTGGAAAAGTCAGAGAAATTTGAAATTCATTGTTATAATAAATAACTTATTAAAATAATTTTCCTGAACTGTGCTTTTCATACCACATTACCTACTGAAAATTTTGAAAAACTTGTACTTTTGACTAAACTTCTTCCAAAAGTTACCATTTTTCACCAAAACTAATATAATTTATATAAAATTATTAAGCCCATATATTTTCCAGAAGAAAATGTTTGCCAAATATATAACTAAAACTTGAAAAACAAAAAGTGTTTTTAGCTAAATTATTTAATCTGTAAGAGATTTTGATCATACCAATCTCCTTTGCCTTATATACAGTCATACACATTTTAAATGAAATAGAAGATGAAGCATCAGCTTTGCGATTATATAGTTAAACTCTTTTATAATGGACTTGAAAAGGGTGGAATGGAAATGTTGCTGTAAATATTTAATTAGTGCAAATGTTTAGTGTAAAAAAATACACTTTTTAATACAGCTTTTGAATTTGTAAATTCACTTTAATTGCCTAAAAAATAACTCTATGCCTATGTGGGGTACAGAACAATGTGCTTGAAACCAGGGCAGGTAACAATTCCGGTGAGAACACACGCTCACTGTAATTGCACATTTACGATGTGGAGGCCATTTTGTAATTAATAATTTAGGTAACTAGCACCTGTGTTTGTTAGGGAATAAACTACCGAAATTTTTGTCTTTGTCTCACATTTGTTCTCGATTAAATTTTAAGAATGCTGTCTGGAAATCCAAACGAACCAAATTCCTGGACAATCAGTTCGCATTTCTGGACTTTACTGAAAATTAAAAATTGCTGTTACAACCCTACACATAGTAGTAATGTTTCCATCTGGGTCGGCAACCCATGTCACGCATGCCATACTTGGCACACAAACTACTTTTAGATGTCACGTAAAGTGATTTTAAAACCTATTGTGAAGAGAATTCCCTCTCTGACAGAGAGTTTTTTATTTTCTAAATTGATTAATTATTTATTTGTATGTTCTTAAATTACTAATTATTTATTTGTATGTTCTTAAATTATTAATCATTAATTTGCATGTTCTCAAATTACTAATTATTCATTTTTTGGTCTCTAATTAATCTATTAATTTTCATTAATAGTTAGAAAGTAAACTAAACTTTTGACTGTTTCCGTGAGTAGGTCATACGCTGCAGGAGATAGCAGTATTATTTTGGCACAACACCTTTGTAGAAATTCTCCCACAGGCTCATTGCAACTGCCGTTAATTGAAAAATTCGCTCTCACAGAGATCTGGCAATGAGCAAATGTACAAACCAATTCTTGAATTTCCACTAAAACAAAAGATACAAGCATTATCCAACTTCGAACCCTCTCCCATATATTTTCATTTAATGGTCAAAAACTGCCAAGAAAGACAGCTCAACGTTAACATAACTCACAGCAAGTTCTCCCCTCTGTGGGGTCAAACTGACCAATAGAAATTTATATAAACTATTGCGTCAGTATTCAATTGTCCAATCACGGTCCACAAAAATCATTCGAAGTAAAGTTTCGGACCGATCAACACACTCTTGCTACTTAGATTTCGACCTGAAAAGAAGGTCGCTCTAGCCTGAATTATGATCCTAATTATACAACTCCATGCAACCTAACGAATGACCAGCATCATGCCGTGGACTGTATATGCTTTCTGTCTCTTCACCATAGTATACAGCCATTAACTCTCCAATAAATATTATGTTTAATGTGCATCCTCTCTCTCTCATCTACCTGCATTCACCGCCACGTAAAAATGCCTTCTGAGAATCACGGTCAGACTATGCAGTGATGAGTCAATTGTTCAATTGCCAAAATGAGTCAATTGTTCAGGGAGCAGCAGATTTTGTCCATGTTGCACAAAAGATCATCAAAGCAACTACGATTATGCATGTCTGAAGAAAGTATCCAAAATATTTTATCGCAAAAGCCATGGGATAATGTAAAGGCAATTCCTGGAGTTTCAACCTTTCATGTCATTAAATATAATAATGGCAAATATAATTTCTTTCAATATGCAAAGTGCCGGCCAGAAGATAGCACAAAGTTACCAAGTCCAAAGGCAGAAAAGATTTATGCGTACAAGTGGGTGAATGGGTAGTGGCGACATATGATAGAATTAATTATCCAGGTAAAATCACTTATATTGCTGGACCAGACTGCGTTGAAGTTTCGGTTATGGTGAAATCTGGTACATATTACAAATGGCCATATCAACCAGACAAAATTTTATACATACTAAAAGTTGTTGTTAAAAAAATATCACCACCTATTGTTAACAACAGAGTATATTTCAAATTTATAAACAAATTTTGAGTTCATGATGTTCTGTATTTTATTACATATTTATATCTACTCAATGTATTATAAGCTAAGCAATAACTT
>QLNU02014176.1:143293118-143307156 GCA_006491805.2 Dysdera silvatica
TATATATATTAATGTATATTATAGATATAAAGTTAACAACCATTAGTAGAACATTGCAATGTAGCCATGTTGAAATAAAGCAGTGCTGGAAATGTTTGGTATGAAATCCCTTATAATAATAATTGCAACCAAAAATAGTTGCAGCAACCCCCTAGAAACCTATTCATGACCCCCTTGAGGGTCACAATCCACAGGTTGGGAACCAATGTTATAATCTGTAGTCACAATTGTAATCATGTTTTTGTTTGTATTCACAATCATAGTTGTAATTGAAAAATGGAAATTGACTGTGATCATAATCAAAATCATAATCTAAATTTTGATCTTCAGGTAATTATAATCAGAATCCTACAATAGTAATCATAACCATATAACTAACTGTAATCGTCCCCGTCTGTTCTGGCTCCAACGGAGGGTCCCTAAATTAACTCTGAACCAGGACGATGTCTCTTTTTTTCCTATACATAGGAAAACTTTACAAAAGCAGTTTTACACAAGTAACATTAATTATATTCTCTAATTTATAATTATTATTATTTAGTTCAGGAAATGAAGCTTGTTCTCACTAGTAGTGAATTTTTCTTACTTACAAGGAAAGTACCCCATAGAAACCCCTCCAATTTGCTTGAAATTTTCAAAACAGGTTCAGACCTATGTTTGCAGCCTAACCCTCAAGGCTTTTTATGCACAAATTCATAGATCCAAGGTTATTAGGTTATTAAAAGTGGTGTGCTGTTCACGAGTGATTCAGTCATTTTTGGAAAGAATCAGTTATTTTGTTCACCTTTCAAGTGAACGAGAGGCAAGTTGGTTTTTTAAAATGAACGTTCATCCACCTTTTATACGATGTACTCGTAGTTCTGTAAGTTATTTTGTTCGCGACTGACATACACCATTCACAACTGACTTAGCTAGTCATTCACGAACAAAAAATAGCACAGACATATTTGCAGAGGTTCAGGCCTGTAGCCAAGCCGGGGCCAGAAGGGGCATGGCACTAGTTGCCCCATCCAGCTATTTTTATATATTTTAAACAATCACTGGGTGCTTTGTGCTCCATATGCCCTTTGCCTTGACCCAGTTACCCCTTCATCCTAGTTACAGGCCTGCAGAGAACTGATTGATTTGTCAGTCAGTAAGTAGGTCCATGCTGAATATTTGGTTCAGATATTAATCGATTTGAATCTTCAGACTTTTCGCTGACAAGGAAAGCACCGAATAGCGATCTCACCGATTTGTTTTAAATGCACAAAATAGATTCAGACCAATTTGTGGAGAATAATCGTGGCAATTTTTTGTTTTCCAATGTGAAGTAATTAATAATTTAAGTTGCTACGAAATCGATATTTTTCTATAATTAATGGTTAATGTAATACCTAGCTGATTACATATTCGGTCACGTGAATGCACAATTAGCTGTACTGACTTTTCATCGTAATTAAACAACTTGAAAAGTGGGGACGCAGCCATTTCTATGGAGAAACAGCTATAAAAACAAGGCAGCAATCAAAGTTCATATAACAGTGAGCAGAGTGGTAGAGGAATTTTTTAGTATGATCCTGCTTGTTAATTTGGCAGTGGAAGTTTCTGTTGAAATATTCTTCCGATATTTGTATATTCTTTATTTTCATGCTCTTTTTATTATGAACTTCCTGAACTGTTGCCACTGGAGCAACCTAGCAGCATACATTTCATAATTATTGTTTTGGCCATAGCACTTTTTCCATGTAATTATAATATTTTATTGTTGTTTGTTGATGATAAGTATGTTGCTAGACATTTGTAGCTATACATAGGTTTTCCTTTTGGTTTCCCTATGTAAAGGGAAAAGAATGTCAGTCTGATTAGCCATCAACATGAGTGGAAGTGTAGTCTTTTTTTTTTTAATTATATAAATATGTCTTATTAAAATGCAATATTTAATATATATATATTTTTAAATTGTATTTCTTTTAGTGTTCAGCAAACACATCCACACGTTTTATCCCTCCCTCCTAAAAATATAAATGAAAAGACGAGAGGGGAAAATGCGATTTAAGCAGCATGGGTACTTCAAGTGAAAGGGTTAAAAGAATGAGTCCTTTAAATGACTGAGACTGATTGATACAAATCATCAAAGGGAACGACTTCGTACATCACAGTTATTAAATCCTTAAATTATGGCAAAATCATTATTTTTTTAATTAACAGTTAAAGCATCGCAAGCACAGATAATTGCATGTACATGCGAAGTCAGCAGCACGTTTCTTTAACCGCTAACGATCGAAAAACAGTCTTGTGTAGCACTTTAAAATATTAATAACTTCAGATCTGCGAATTTAAGCATGAAAAGCCGTGATGGCTATGCTTGAAACATTGGCCTGAACCTAGTTTGAAAATTTCAAGCAAATCGGAGGGGTCACTATGAGATACTTTCCTTGTTAGTCCCTCTCTCTCCATAATAATATTTTATTTTATAAGCCTAATTATTTATGCACTAACAGAACTTGGGTCTCTTCAAGCACAGATTTTATTTGTTCGTTTGCGGTTTTACGACTCAAGGACTACAATGGTCATACTGCACTTGGACCTACGATTTCCCAAAGAATCGGAACCTCTTAATGCCTAGGGAGCTAAAGCATGGACTACGTTGAGCAGTGCAATCTCTGAGTAAGCGTTTTTTTCTGCACCGCTGGGAGTTGAACCCTAGATAACAGTGCACTAGGCGAATGCATTACCATACTGTGCTACAGATTTCATACAAAACTTTTTAGGGGTACCACAATCCCCTTTCCAAGGCACTACGGAAGAACAAATTTGAGAAACACTGGCCTGGGGAATCAAAGATCGAACTAAACTAATGACCAGTAGAAAATTGATGGATGCTTGGTCTTACGGATATAATCTTCCAAAAGAATGGGAATGAAAAATGACGTTCACCAACATGAATGATTTTGTCATCAGCACATCAAAATATTTTTCCAAAATCCACATTGTAAAAATGCCGATTAGGGCTATAATTACCTGCAAGGAAAGGATGCAGCCACGGAGGGCAGGTACTCGTTGAATATCCATTACTTCAGTTTTGAAATCAGGATGGAAACCTCCGATGTATAGATGTTCAAAATTCAGATTGGATGCTGGAACCAACTGTTCTCCGACCATCGGAGTGGAGCCATTAACAAGCAGTTTAACATTACAAGATGCATTTTGCATATGCTGCACCGACGGAACCCATGTTAATCTAAATATACATAAAATATTGTAAACTATTTTTTTTTGGGGGAATAAAATTACACAAGATGAATATGCAAAAGAAGAAAAGCATGCCATTAGGAAGAGTAAACTAAAGACACATAGTTCCATATACACATAAACTTACATTTATACACTCTTTGAGAAAAAACAAACGTCGAAGCACCCTGAATAATCCCATAGTAACAAAACTCAGTATGTAAATACCTTCCAACCGAATACTCAAACGATAAAGGTTTCATACCCAACAAATAAGTAGCAGTAGTTACAATGCATTAAAACTGTACATCATGATGATGCATACTAAGAGCAATATTTGCTTTCAGAGAAAGAACTTTCAGTGGATTTTGCATGTGTTTATCATTATTGATTGTGACAATGTCTTAATAGCGAAAATTTGCACAAATGACAAAGTTTGAAATAGGACGGATGGAAAAATTACCATGTTGGTTGGCATTTGGATCAGTGTAAAGCAACAAAGGAATGTGATGTGTCAGGAATGGTTTGAGAATAGCAGACTTCAATGACAAGTGGGAAGCGGACTACACTGATGAAAAAACGGAAAAATAGAGCAATTGTGAGAGTTGCTAGCATAAAATACAAGGCCATAGCCAGGACTTCATTTCGTGGGGTGTTCAAAAATTTGTGCAGTATGTATGTATCGATACAATCATAGCATGCAAGGCCGTAGCCAAGTCCCATTAAAAATTTAGTTTGGGGGACCGGTCCCTAAGATCCCCCCCTCTGGACACAGGCATGATCAAACGTCTTGCTATTAATAATCCATTACTAACCAGTATTGAAGTGATTACCAGACCATTGACAGGTGATCACAGGAGTTGGAAATAGATGCACAATGCCCAATACATCAATTATCACTGACCCCCATGCATTATTAGTAGTAATTTCAGTGGTATCAGGTCCGATCAACATGGAATCTTGCTCGAAGGTCAATTTGTCTTCAGTGATGAGTTCTGCTTTGTACTTAGCTCATGTTGGATTATCTCACCATACAGTGACACATCGACGGAATTCTAAGACTTTTTGTGATGCTATTCCCTTTACAGCCCATGCTTAATTTCCAGCAAGATAATGAGCCGTCATGGCATGTTTCTCTGGTGATTACCTTTGTGCTCGTGACATACTTCAGTGGTTAGACAGATCACCTGATCTCTCTCCGCTACTAAACAAATTTGGGCTCTGGTGTGGCACTGTCTATGTCCACTCCAGAATGTGGACAAAATAATTCACCAGTTGAATACCACTCAGCAAGATATCCTTCAAGACACTATCTGCCAAATTTATGAATCACTGCCACGCTGGGTTACAGCTTGTGTGTAGACCAAAGATGGACCAACTACATATTGACTTACTTAGTGTAGATCTTTCTCTCAAACAAGTAATCAAATAATTTTGAAATTGCAATCATTTATATTTTCTGTGCAGGCACAATAAATACACTGAATTTTACCTCAATTGGATGATTCTTGGTGTTTCTATCTTTTTTTTTTGTCAAAGAGTATATATGAGCACACACACACTTACTTTTAACATGTGCGTACATTTATATACAAGTAAGAATTTACATTTATATACAAGCAAACACTTACATAACATTTGCTGATGTAAAGAAGTTGTTATTAACAGATGAGTGTGTTTCGATGAAAACAGTTGTTTGATGACCACATGAAAAACTCAATTTCAGCATCCCGGCATCAATATGCAGTAAGAGAAAGGAACTAGTTTCTATGGCTTCGGTGAAGAAAACCAATCCTGAAACTGCAGATGTCTTGAATTTCACATCAATCTCTAAGTTGTTTTGTGATGCTAATTGGGGAAGTGTATGGACCAGAAAGGAGTGTCCGCTGAATTGAGGAGTCAATACGAACACCAACAGTTCACACTTTTCGCCTGCATACAATAATTTGCAAACACACTGAAAGCACAAACACACGTTAACAAATTAAAACAAAATGAACGTATTCAGAAATTACTTATGTACAAACCTACATTACTTATGCACAAAGTTACATTACTTATGAATAACATTAAGAAATTACTTATGAATAACATTAAGAAATTACTTATGAATAACATTAAGAAATTACTTATGAATAACATTAAGAAATTACTTATGAATAACATTAAGAAATTACTTATGAATAACATGAAATTACTTATGGACGTCATTAAACTATTTTTGGCAAAGTAGATGTTTTTATTAAATCATGTTTTATTAAAGGTTTATTTATTAAAGCTTTATTAAAATATGCCTTATATACTTTCATAAGGAAAGAGAATGTCTGACACCTGTATCTTAATGGTAAAGCACTTGATCGGAAATGAAAAGATTATGGATTCATGCATAGACGTATGCCAAAAGTTCATAAGGGGGGGTTACAGAGCTACAACTCATATATTCCTATGTTAAATATACAAAATTTCATTGCAATGGGGGGTTACAATCCCCATCAACACCCCCTGGCATAGGCCAGTGGATTTGTGTCCCACCATGGGTCGATAAATCATTTCTTTTCTTTTTTTTGCGAGTATAATTCATAATCAAATAATTAAAATATTTACGAATAACATTAAGAAATTACTTATAAACAACATTAAGAAATCACTCATGAACAACATTAAGAAATTACTTACGAATATTAACAAAAATTAGTATACCTCACATTTGTACTGATGGAGTCCATTGTTCCTCGTTAAACGGAGTCTTCTTGCTCCGCCATTTTCACAGTGGAAATCACGGCATGCATCTGGAAGACTTATTTCGGAGATAAAAGCAGCAGTTAAACTAGACGGTGGAACGTTATATGGAGAATTTGATGTTGAAAATTCAGCAAATTCTGTTGCCTTATCAGATGGTGTAGAAAAGATAACCATTTCTGTACTAAAATCATTAACAGATGAAGAATGGGATTTTGAGGATGAAGGATCTATTGTTGTTGCGGTAATGGCAGGCAATGTCATGGAAGTTAAAGCACTTAGTGAACTTGGCCAATCCGGTATTTGTATCGGTGAGCTAGAGTCGCTTAGGACTACTTCGTGTGATGAAAGTGAATAGTATGGATCTATAGTATTTATAAAACTGGCGGAGGTACGTAAAATTGTCTCTGAAATTTTCAACGAAGTCACTGTTGAAGTCCAAGGCACGAAACCACTTCTTGAGCTTTGAAGGATGGCAGGAGAACTGAAAAGGTTTGATGCATGTGGCAACCAACTTTCGCCAATGGTTGTATGGACAGCCGTAGAGACTTTATGAACTGTTTCTGCACTGGACAGGCAACTAAGGTTCTCACATTCCATAGTTTCATTACAGTAAAAGCCTGCAACGAAATAGTTATCAAGACCGGTAAAAAATTTACGGGTTGGTAAATAAAAGCACAAGCTATTCTGACGCGAGTGGAAAAATGCGAAGATTAGTTTGATATTGGCTTCTTGAGGATTCCCATATGGACAATAAACAAGTATACACTCATAAATTTAGGACTTTCAAAGGAGAATAAACTTCCCCCCATATGACAAAGGGAGCAGTCGACTCCAAAAACATTGTGCTCTTAAACACTACATCGGTGTAGAAATAATAGTTGTCATATATCTTTTCGTAAAACTTCTTATTATAATGTTACTATTATTCTACTGATTTGCATATGGAGGGGTGGAGCATGTAAAGCAGGTTTCCCACCCACATTAAGAAAAAAATTCCATGTTTTTTCCAGCCTTGGTTGTAGCCAAGCCGGGGCATGGCTCCAGTTGCCCCATCAAGCTGTTTATACATACAGAACAACCTCTAGATGTCCTGTGTCCCATATGCCTTTTGCCTTGCCCCAGTTGCCCTTCACCCTTGCTACACACCTGTTTTCCAGGTTTTTTTCTGACTTTTCTGGCAAATTCCCTGATAAATTGCAAGGAACCGGATATGCAAATCTGGTTGTGGGAGAAGTGTTTAATGTTCCAGAGAGGTTTAACTATTCAAAACAGAAGAAACAGATCGGGAGATTTTCCCCTGACTTTCCCAGGTTCAACCAAAAATTCTCATTTTTCCCCGTCTTCCAAGGAAAATTTCAAATTCACAGACAATTCCCAGTTCCTCAGATGTGTGCGAACCCTGCAGTAAAGAGATACAAGGACATGCATAAAAGGGCCATGTTGAACTAAATGCACAAGCATTTACACCTGTACGACTTGCAAGTTGGAACAGGTTGAGGACAGCTGATCCACTCTATGGTTTACTTGTGTTTTATCGCCCAAGGACAGTTAAGGTTATGATGAGCTAGGACCTACTGTAACCAAGGAAACCAGACCTATGTTACCTAAGGAGATAAACCCCAGAGAGTATGGTGAGCAGAAAAATGGCATGTGTTCTATGGTACCACTAGAATCGAACTATGGTTAATAGCATGGAAGATGAATATGTTATAACTATGCCATTGTAAGGATTATGGAAGTGGTTCTCAAGCTTTTTCAGTTCATAATGCCAGTAGTATATCTGGATGTTTGCCATGGCACCTTTAGTATTCCAAACCCATGTTGCGTAAGTGGCATTTTTGTGGCACCTAGATTAGGAGCCATTGGTGTGTGGATTCCATAAACAGTGGAACCTGGTTATAATAAACATGGATATAATGAATCCATGGCTCTCTCTATAATAAATAAAGTCTTTCAGTTTGATTTAATGTATAGTGTACAGTATATCTATAGAATATTATGGATATAATGAACCTTTTTACAGATATAATGAACTTTTCAACGAACATAATGAACCTTTTTACGGATATAGTGAACCACCTTTTTCCTCTGTAATTTATTTTTTACCCCCGTATTCAAAGGTTTTAGGATTTCAGTTTAAAAAAAAACACCTCACTATGAAACACTAACAGAGTAAACATCATATTATTCTCATATTAAAAACGGAATACATTCCTCCTGCTATTCTGCATCTATGGGAAATTTGCAAATATACACATTTACCTAGATGGAATCACATTATAATATGAGGTTTACACAAAGTTTATAACACAGATGTAAATTTTACACATTACAAATTGATTTCCAACTAGGCAACGTTGGGTAAAAACTTATAAGTCACAAAGTCCTTGCTGCACGAAGGAAGGAAAGATTATTGCAATATTTAAGATGTACACTAGTAATAGTAAAATAATATATTAATATTCTCATAATGAAAATACACTATATGAAAATAAAGACCATTACAATCCTGAAAGGCATTTGTGGACCTGTTTTTTGAAGAGAGAAATATAATTTAAAAATTGTATAACAGTCAAGATAAAGTAGTATAAAAGTGGTGCTGTATTAAATACTAATGTCTTTTAAAACCTTATAAAATATTAGTAGTTTATTGAGTAAATTGATCGATAAATTATACAAGTTAATTATTAACGATTATAAAAAAAGTATGATTTTAATAAACGGTAATGTAAAATAATGGTTATAGTGAAAAAATCTTTTAGAGTCTCATGATATTCCTAGACAACTGTATGACTATATATTTACATATTTCATAATAAATTTTCCATTCCACAGTTAAATATTAATTTAAAATTAAATATTAAATATTAATTTAAAATTAAATATTAAATATTAATTTTTTAAAAATTAAAATAATTAAATATTAATTTTAAAATTAAAATATTAAAATATAATTTTAAAATTAAATATTAAATATTAATTTTAAAATTAAAATATTAAATAATTTTAAAATTAAATATTAAATATTAATTTTAAAATTAAAATATTAAATATTAATTTTAAAAATTAACAAATATTCCAGTATACCTGTAGAGCTGTCCGGGCAAACGCACGAATAGCCATCCACTTCATCGATGCAGGTGGAGCCATTACTGCATGTAGATTCTGGAAGACATTCATCATATCGACTCTCACAGAATTCTCCATGATAGTCAGGTACGCAGTAGCACGTTGTATTGGCCGAATCGTTCCTTTCACTTGTCACATTTTCTAAGACACAAATGCCTCTGTTGCTGCAAATCTCTTCTTCACAAAATTCAATTTGTGTTTCGCAGGTTTTTCCAGTCCAACCTTTAAAGAGATGGGAATTCATAATTACAACATACTTTAATAACCTGGGATAGTTGATATCCCATTTCGATCACACATTATGAAATTTTGAGAACCTCACCAAGTTTCCCATTGCCAAATTTGAAACTTGAGTATTAAAGCAAGGAATTGAGATCCGGATCTTAACACCAAAACCATTTATATTTCATGTATGTCTTAGACACAGAGCTTTAAAGCATAATTTTATACAACGATTTTAATAATTTTGCACATAAAAAAAAGTTTTCCTATATTGAACTACAACAAAGGACATACATGGGAATATCATATATTCACATGCAAATATTTAATAAAAAATATGGCACACAGTGTGGGGGGGGGGAAGGTCTTCAGTAGGGGTACACTGGGTCCTTTTAAAGGGTGCATACCTTGGATTTTCAGAGGGAGCGATCCCTTGTTCATTCAAAGGCGAGAGTCCTATTGCCTATGAGGGCGCACCGGCGACCCAGTCCATCCCTGGTTTTCATGGTTCGGAGGGAGTTTTCCCCCTTTAGGGATAATGAATAATCCCCAATGGATATCAAGCAATAATCTGTGAATTTACGTCACTTTCACTGCGACTCGTCACATGATTTCAGAGGAACAAGTTTTCCACTTAAGACATCATGACAGTGCTCAAAAAGTTTTGAACTTCAGAGCATTTGTGATAAAAAATGCTTAATCTGTATTATGGAATATATGTAAATAATGCTGAATCCAACCATAGAGATATATATCAGGGTGTCAAGAGTGCCAACTTGGAGAAAACATTGGAGGAGGAGTTCTGAATGGAAGAACACATAGGTGAAATCCAGTGACAGGAACAATATAAAGAATAATAATTAATATATTTTATGTACCGTAGACTCTCGACTAACTGACCTAATGTGGTGGAAAGGCCAGCCGGATAAAAAAAAACAAAAACAAAAAAAAAACCCTGATAGGCCTGAGTTCTGTAAATGCTCACATCTTACCCCATTCATACTACTAAAAACGCCTTTTTTTTTTGCCAAAGCACACTCCTATTTATATTTCTGATTTCTTAATACAAAAATACTCCGAATAAAAATACAGCATTGTACACATTTTAAGATAAATTTTATAATAGCTAACTTAATTGTACGAAACATAAAATCATGTGAACTGTATAGTATAAACAAGTACACTTTTAAAATAAAACATTAAAGTAAAACGTAGGCTTAATTCTTGCAAAAATTATTTAAACTTATTTGACTGTTTATTTATAAATGATTATATAAATATAAAAAGTTAGGCTTAAGGTGAAAAAGTCATAAATGACAGTTTTTAGTTTTCGAAAAAGTCCTTTATAGATGACTACTTCTCCCTTTTAGCTTTCTTCCGTGATGCAATGTCCCTCCATTTACACAAGCAGATGATGTCAGCTGGCGTTACTTCCTCCTGCTCACTAACATACTGCAGTGCTGCCTCTATAATCTCGAACTCTTCCAAATGTGGGATGAGATTTTTCCTGTTATCTAAGGATACCTCCTCTTCTATTACTTCCCCTGTGTCACCAAATGGTGACACAGGAGAAATGTTTCCACAATATCATTGCCAGATATTTCAGCAACTTCGTCGTTAGCCATTTATTCTGTAATGTCCTCTGCACCAACATCATTACAGCCTGCTACTTTTTGAGCAACGAAACAAGTTAATCGTTTTCACCTTCCACTTTGGTTTCACACATAGGTTAGAGGTCGGAATGTCCACCTTCATGGTCCGAAAGAATTTTCCAAGGCTTTACAAGTGACATGTGCGGAATCCCTTCCCATGCTTTGCCCAACCACCTTATGTCATTTAGCATGTCAATCTCCTTTCAGAATGATTATACAGTCTTCATTAATATTATCAATCGTTGATACCAATGAAATGAGAAGATGGCGATGATATTTTTTCTTTAGCATTTCAAGGATACCCTGATCCATCAGTTAGCAAACAACCGTCATATTTGGTGGTAAAAATAAAGCTTTGATGTCTCAATCTGGGAGTTCGTAAGTGGCTAGGTGCAAAGGTGAATTGTCTAGAACTAGCAAAGCTCTTCTTCACAAATTGTTGTCTTTCAAATGTTTTTTTATAGTCGCTTTTGGAACCAGGTTTTAAAGATTTCTGAATTTGAATGAAAGTGGAATCACCCAAGGTTGTCTGCCTTCTGAGCGTAGCCAGACAGTAGCATGGCAGAAGGAATCCAGAAATAATAATTGTTTAACTAGGCTGGATAGTACAGAGTCTACTGTATTATGTCTCTCGTAATCATCCATATTATGCATTTTGTTTATTTTCATTAATTTTTTGGAGAATGAAGAGAACTGTGCCCCTTGGAGCTTGCATCCCTGCAGACACCCACAATCCTCTCTGAGGGGGGAAACCAGTTTTTGATCTAATTAAAAAAAAAAAAATCATGAAGGGCTGCATTCTGGTTCAAACTGGGGAAATGCATAAAAAGAAATAAGTGTGAAAGTGTTCTATTAAAAAATACATGCTTTAAAATAATATTCACAATGATACCAAAAAAATGTGAACAGTATCCAATTATGTAGGAATGTGATATTAATGCTGTTTGATATGCTGTGATATTAATGCATTTTTCTTGCTGAAAATCTTGATAGCTAGAATTTAAAGAGTTGCTGCTCTACATTCAAAGAGCCACTTGCAGCCAATAAGTCACAGGTTACAAACCTACTGTTTATTCCTTATTTCCTTATTCAGGGCTAGTAGCATGATACCAGTGCTGGTTTTTTCAATCCTTTATACTCTTTGTAGCAGACGGTTCTTTTCTTAGGGCATGTCCCTACCACCCAAGTCTTTTTTCTCCGATCTCTTCAATTGCTGCTTTCCTTCCTTTACTTGAACACAGGTTGCTGACCTCTGACATATATAAATAAGCAAGGTTCGACAAATCCGAACGCACGATCATCACTGGCAACCCGATTCTAGCTTCTGGAAAGTAGGAACTCTTTTCTTACTAGGGTTTTTTATTGTGGCAAGCGAGTACTATTCTTATCTGGTGAGTATAGTTTGCCACGATTTATTGAACCCTGCTAATAAAAGTCAACCAATAATACAAGTAAAGAGTTCTAAATGTTGTATACTCTCACCAAAGGGACACAGACAAGTGATGTCAGATCCATACACGCAAATGCCACCACGGATGCATGGACAATCACGAAGTTCACATTTCTCCCCAAAGTAATTTGGAGGACACCTACAATGGGAAAAGGAAATATAAAAGCAAAAAACTAAATCTATTCTAATAATTGCAATAAAAATATTACAGCAATTTCAGTTGTTCAAGGAGCATTTAAAAAGGCTTTCTTTTGTAATTTATGGCATATGGACTCTACAACATTCTGCATTTCATGCCCATAACCTTTGACCCTAATTTAAAATGAAAGATTTAATTTACAATATAAAACCATTAATGATTAATAAAAATTCTATATGCTACAGCCAGGGCTGTCTCCAAACAGTACATGCTGTGTGTGTCGCACACTCTCAAGAAATTTTGAAAAATACCGAGTACGCGCCGCATACTCTCAAAGTCTCAAGAAAGTTTTTGTATTTGCTGGTTTTTGGGCAACTTTCAATGAAGTTTGGCCTTTTTTTCTCGTGTTAGTCATTTACAAACTTGAATGGAAACAAATGAGGAAAACTCCTGTGAATCCCCCAAGCCTCAAAATAATATCCTGCGTATGACCAGAAGAGGAATGAAAAACTGATGAAAGTGGCAAGTGCCACCTTGGGCTTGGATAGAAGATAGAGAGCCAATCACCGTGACACGGTGTCACCAAATCCAGTAACCCCGCAATTACAATATTCTTTAATTAAGACAGTACCCTCAATAATTTTCTTCAGGACAGACCTGGCTACAGCACAGAGGCAGGCATACTATGATTCATGTGCGACACATAGATCAATTTTCAATGGCATGTGAAACGATTTCAAATCAAAAACAAAAATGTGAATATGGTCACAAAAATTCAAAAGGAGTATTTTATGTGTTTTCAAATAAAACCTCTGCCTGTTTTTGTATTGCTTAAAAATGAATGCTGCTAGATATTGGTGGGAAAAGTGTACAAAACGGAAAATTTGCAATCAGACTGACTGCCTTCTTGAACACAAACATTAATTTCATTTCCATACTAGGTATATGGCATGACAGACTACATTATTACTATGCTACCATAGGCATAAGCAGTGGTAGTTCTAGGCTGGGAGCCAGGGCCATGGCCCCAAATATAACTCGGATTTTTGTTATGTAAACACATGGTGAAGTAAACATTCACTGATCTCTCTTAATAACACCTTTCGAATTAATATTTCTGTTTAATGACGGTATTCTGCAGTTCTGGCAAATGTTTTATAGAACACACAGCACAGTCAGATTAAAGTCCCTTTTCTGTTTAATGATGTATTTTCTCCTCTCTTGGATTGTTAATGGGAAAAATCGCTGTATACATGAATATATATAGAAAATATAATAATGACCATAATTTTAAAATAATCTGCCCCCCAAAAAAAATTAAACTTGATTGAGACAAATGGACACTATGACAGCAATATTTTCTTGATCATAATATTAAATTATTAGACAATGGAAACACTATCTTAAATATATATATGACAAAAGGCATGAATTAAAATAAAAAGGTTGCCTTACAAAATGATCCTATGTATACACTGAAGAGTCAAAACC
>QLNU02014176.1:143307256-143346536 GCA_006491805.2 Dysdera silvatica
TGGAAAAGGAGAGAGACTATTGACAGATCTCATAGCTCGGTTTCTCCATTATTTCAAAATCAATGTTAGAAAACACTATAATAAGAACGATAGCCGATAGCACATCTGCGATGCCAACATCGCTACTAAACCAACGGTTACAATTAAGTGGGCAAGGAACTAGCCGGAACCTACCTTGGGTCAGTGGAAATGTCTCTTTCTGCGGAGCGAAGAAAGTTTTTCCAAATAGGATAAATAGTATTTAAAGGCAGCTGGCTGTTAACAACGGCATTAGCAACAGCGAGGATGCGAACGACTTCGAAAAAACTCAGGTCAAGTGGATAGGGAACATTTTCGATCAGTTATACTCTTTGTAAAAAAAATGTTTGTACCCGAAAATGCAAGAGTTTTTTTTAATAAACGTTGTGTATCGGATCTAGCATGCTTAATAGATTGGTAAGGTAATCAACTTAACCCTTATGATATTAATAAATAAAATATGAAGATTGTCCTTGTTTTATGGCTAAAGATCAATAACAGTTCTACTTCTCAAGTAATGGAAAGACTCAATTGGTATAAGAAAGGTTCTGTTAATGGAAACGCAAGCGATTTATCTCTTTTACTCCCAAAACGGGATTCCCAGTAGATATACATAGTTTCTTAGTTTCCTCTACAACTCTATGTTACTTCTTGCTTACATTCATAAATTGTTTGACTGTATCTATTAATAACTACTCTTTATCTATTAAATTAGAACAATTCTTCTTTTTCAAAATCGAATTTAATACTTTGCGGTGATTTTAATATAAATTCGCTCGAGAACACCCCTATTAACCGTTCTTTATCTAACATCCTTGCTTCCCACGGCTGCATTCCCTTCCTTAATAAAGCTACCAGAGTTACAGACGTGTCAAAAACCCTCCTAGATCATATTTATTCCAACATCACCGACTATCCATTTCAGGCAGGCATAATTCAAACGGGAATCTCAGATCATTTTCCGGTATTTATTAAAATATCGAATTTACTACCAAGATGCACTATTGATCGTAAAACCCCGAGAATTTCCTACAACCTAGAAAAAGTTTCCTCACTACTCAACAATGCAAACTGGCTTGACGCGATGTACAACAGTTTCGATCCCAACGAGGCTTACAATATTCTCACAGAAGGGGTAACTGGGGCTTTAAAAAATTCCGAATATTTAACTAATAAGTCTTATAAACGCACTCCAAGAAAGCCTTGGATCACAGGAGGTATCCCGAAATCCATCATCAATAGGGATCGGCTTCATGCTAAATACAGGAACAGTCCTTTTGACCCCCTTTTAAAATCAAAATATGTTTCTTATCGAAATTTGTTAACTACAATCCTGAGAGTAGCCAAAAGGAACTACTTTGATGCGAAGTTTAAAATCTCACTCGGAGACAACAAATCTACGTGGAAAACAATTTACGAGGCCCTAAACCGCAAAAAATCAAATAATCTCCTCCCCACCAAAATCAATGCCTTTGGCACTGAGCTCCACACAACTAATACAATAGCCAACGGCTTCAACGAACTTTTTGCAAACGATCCCCCCCTCCCAACAGTAGTTCCACCCCCACACCACTCAGATGTTTTTGAACCCCTCATTGCTTCTTCTTTTTGCAAGGGTTTTATTGGGAAGGCTGGCCGCCGGGGGCGGCTCTGTAATCCCAGAACCCCTCCCCTCTGCCGGGTCTTCTTTCTTCCTTAAACTAGTGAGCAGAAACGAGGTCAAGCGTTCTATTAATGCTCTTAGTTCCAAGTCCACAGGTCTCGATAATATCCCGCCGCATATTGTTAAAGCCAACCCAGATTTCTTTGCAAATGCTATTGCGCATTTAATCAATATCAGCTTCAATAAGGGTATTTTCCCCTCGAAGCTTAAGATGGCTAAAATTATTCCTATATTTAAAAAGGCGACCCATCTGACATTCAGAATTATCATCCTATTTCTATCCTTCCAGTTATTAGCAAAATTTTTGAAAAGGCTTTACACAGTAGACTTGAATCATATTTCGAAAGTAAAAACTTACTTTACAAACATCAATTCGGCTTTCGAAAACATAGGTCAACAAATACCGCCCTCCTTAATATCAAAGAGATGATTTCTGACGAAATAGACAAAAGCAATTTTGTAATAGGAATGCAAATAGATCTCCAAAGAGCGTTTGAAAATGTTAAGCATGACATTTTACTGACGAAATTAGAACGGTATGGTATTCGGGGTACACCTCTAAAATTACTGAACAGCTACCTTTTCAATAGGCAACAATAAGTTTTCATAGGTAAAACTCCCTGAACTCGCAAAACTATTTCTGTTGGTTGTACCACAAGGAAGCTGTTTAGCTCCGCTATTCTTCCTTCTTTACATCAACGATTTGCCCCAAGCTGTCCTGAATAGTCAGCTGTTTCTTTATGCTGACGACGCGACACTTCTGGTATCGGGAAAAAATATCGAAGAAACAGTGCAAAAAGTCAACCAAGATTTAGATAACATTTCACGTTGGCTTTACGTTAACAAACTAGAGCTAAACATTGCAAAATCTAACTACGTTATCTTCCATTCCCGGCAAAAAATATTACCTAACAGTTCTCCTATTACTTTCCGCAACTCCATCCTTCAGGAAACGAAATCAGCCAAACTTCTTGGAGTAATTTTCGATTCAAATTTAACCTGGAAAGAACACATTAACGATCTCACCAATTCTCTTAGCAGTCTCCTGGGAATTTTTTCGAAACTCAGACATGTCGTTCCTCAATATATCCTAATGATTCTTTACTATTCTTTATTTTATTCAAAACTTACCTACTGTCTTGAGGTCTGGGGAATCACATATTTTACTTCCCTTAGGCAATTGATAGGAACGCAAAAAAAAAAGCTTATGCGAATAGTTAACTTTGCAGGCTTCCATGAACACGCTGGCCAACTTTTTAAATTATGGCGCATTCTTCCTTTCACTCTCTTAGTAAAATATAAACTTGCACTCCTTATGTACAAAGTCACAAAAGGTGACCTAGTTTTACCTTTCTCCATCTCACAGACGACACATGATTACAATACACGTCACCAGGACGATATCAGGCTACCGCGGACTCGCACAAACTATAAAACACACAGTGTCTCCGTTACGGGTTCTAAAATCTGGAATTCAATTCCTCAAGAATTTAAATCTCTCTTTTCTCACCCTTAAAGCCAAAATCTTTGATTGGTACTTAAATCAAGTATGCTCTGCCTGCTACTTCTGCCTTCCCACTCTTTCCTTTTAGTTTTCAGTTCTTCCCCCTCCTCTGCTCTCCCTGCTCTTCCTTTTCCATTTTTCTTTTGTCTGCCTTTCCCTTTAAAAGTCCTTTAAAACTGCACCCGCAACGGTCAACTCAAAATTCATTTACATTTTTCTACTATTTTTGTTTCTCCTACTTCTTCTCTCGGTACAGGCTACAAGGAAAAACATTCTTACTCTGCAGCCCACAAAGATTCCACCTTTGGACTTCAACCTTCACTTGTAACGTCTTCGAGTCAAGACTCTGCTCATAAACTCTGTAAATGTGATATACCTGCGAATGTAAATCTCTTAATAACAATGCGGATTTGTACGCGCGAATCAATATCGTTATTGTTTCTTGTTGAATACGAGAAATCCCTTGCTTTGTCTTCCGGAAAGAGAGCCCCGTTACTAGCATCGCTACTGCTCTCTTTCCATTTCCCAAGCAAATCGTTTGTATGGTCTCCTGATGTACATAATAATAAGGAATAAAGTATTACTTACTTACTTAATCAGGGCAGACGAGAGGGTTCAGCAGGGGCTGTAGCCGGGGGGGCCCAGAGGAGGTATAAGGGTCCGCGTTGGCCAAGACCTATGCCGTGGGGGCCAGTTCCCCCCCCCCCACCTGCTAATCGGAAGGCCAGAAAAATTGTTCTCAAAATCCAGATTAATAAGATTTTGCACACTTTTAATGTACAGTTTTTTAATTATTCTTCATTAGCCTTTCTCGATTATTAAAAAAATAATAATAACAACCAGTAGCTTACGTTAGTTTCTTTTTTCAGCAGTGATCTTGTAAAATAATTAAGTAATAAGTAAAAAAGAAAAAAAAAAAAGCGTTCTTATTTCATACTTTTTGTTCATTTGGGGGCTCAACCCTCGGCGCCCCAGGACATAATAGGAAATTCATCGCATAATTTGTATATCGTCTTCGTTTGTGTTCTTGTAAAACAGTGACAAAATGACATTGAAATTTTAGCATAATCATTATTTGAAAAACAATTAAAGTTAGATACGGTTATTAATGATTAAGCTTTATTCATCTTAAATATTTAAAACATTCCACATATTAAATATTTAAAAGATAAACTATCCAGCATACTATCAAATAACGCCGCCTGTTAGTTTAGAGAAATACAGTGAAACTCCTCTTAACGGATACCTCTCAGATACGGCCACCCCACTTTTACTGTCAGATAAAAATCCCCGGGCGGAAATTAATTTACAATAATGTATTCCAAACCTCTGCTTAGAGGCCACCCTCAGATACGGGCGAGGACATTGTTTTCATGATTCATTCCATTAGATCAGAACTCCTGTACGAACAAAATACGAATTTCGACAGACCAAAAGCGCCGGGACCTACTGTTTTCCGAGGAATCCGAACCTCTTAAGGCCTAGGGAACCAAACCCCGGACTACAGTGAGCAGTGCGATCTTTATGAGATCTCTGAGTAAGCGTTCTTTGCACTGCTGGGAGTCGAACCCGGATTAGCGGCGCACTAGGAGAACGCGTTACCACACTGCGCCACCGCAGGGCAGGAGAATTTTCCTTTCCCATTAACAAAAAGTGGCAATTGACTCGTATTCAAATGAATAATGCTTAACAAAAGACATTGAAAACAAATAAATCATATGGTGATACATTACACGAGACCAATAAATAATTATGAACATGAAACAATAATTATCAACATAAAACTACCGCATTTCAAATTTATTATTATTGTTTACTAGAGTAGTACACAGGTCCTATAGGTGCAACGACGAAAAAACGTTGAATTTAATCTAGCAATTAAAAATACATTTTAAAAGAAAAATTCATTTCAAACTGGTGAGTAAAACCTACCAAACAGCTATTGATCAATTTTTTCCAATGTAAATACATTTTAATAGTTAAGGTTTTGTTGTAAATTTTTCTTGTTATATTCAACAAATGCTTATGTTCGTTATTTTAAACTTGTCTTATGTGCTCAAAAGTAATTAAATTTCGAAATGAAGTATTTAAGTGATTGAGGTGTAATATTTTAGCTATGTCAGAATGACCCCCCCCCACCCCCTGTTTACGGTCACCCCTATTTTACTGCCAAATTTTTCTGTCCGAAGTGACCACTGTACATTGATTTAACTATTATATATAATGTATAATTTCACTGTATAATGAATGTATTTTGATGCAGATCTTATTTCCGCATTTCTTTTTCCTGAATCGCCAAAAACGGTGTTAATTGGCGGTGTCATTTCATACTTAATATATTACAAAAGAAGCAAAAAGACAATTTATTTGTACAGTAAACTGAAAAAGTTTAATAAAAAAGTTGCCAATAATTATTCGACTAGCACGTGATTACCATCACCAATCAGGGTAGGGAACCTATGGCCTTATGGTCACATGCGGCGTTCGTAGCCTTTTACATCAAAAATTGTTATCGGCAAATGTGGTAGTCGAACAGTGAAAACCCAGCAGGTGAGTTTAGCCATGAGCAGACCTAACACACAAAATTCGCTATTCAACGCAAATGCAATCTTTATTAAATGCAGCTTTTATTTTATTTTTCGCAAATTTCTTTTATTGAACGACTTAAAAAATAACAAATGAGATGAAAGACAACACAAACACTAGAAGAACATTCCAATGTAAATTAAGTAAAAATGCAAAATCAATTTTTGAGTTTCTTACAGACTGGGAAATTTGAACAAAATCTTTTTAAGTGATCTAATTTATTCGAGAATTGCAAAGCAGGGAAATAAATTTACGAGAACTTTCTTCCGAAAAGGGTAAAATGAGCAATAATAATAAATCTGGCTTCATTTCAAATTTGTTTTTCCCTGCGTTCCAAAAAAGGGATTTTTAAATAATATAAAAAGGGATTAAATTCTAACATGTAAGAGGAGGGGTTTGTGATAAATTTACAAACGTGTACGTTGCCTCTCCAAACTTTTTTTATAATATCAATAATTTTAGGTACTGCGTCAATTCGGAACTGAATATAATACCAATACTAGCATATGAAATAATCCGCAATACTTTTTATACGTTTTTTGCATAATAGGTATGGTCAACACATGCAGTGTAATCAAGATTGACAGTGCATTAAACATAGCGATATTCCTTCAAGAATTTTAAGTAAAAAATATTTAAGCAAAAATGTTGTGAAATCAATATTTTTAGACAAATGGCAATTGAAATATGGCCAATTAAATTCCTTTTTGCGCTCATAAATGCCTTCAATAGGTTGTTTAAAATTATCTGTACGGGAAAAGACGTGGTTAAATAATATAACCTAATTATTTGATAATTTGATTTCGAAAGCAAATATGCATGTCCGAATCTTTGTCTCAGCCAATTTAAGTTTTCATAACCTCATTTCCAACGCTTTAAGTGCTTGGTAACACAGGAGAAAGCCATCCTCGCCAAATAGCAAAATTCATGCCAAAAAATAGATACCTCGCAAGGACTTTTTTCTCATAGTATTGACGTTATATTAGTATTTCACATTAAAGTTGAAATTTGTTTCGCTGCTTGTAAACTATACCATCTCACGGAAAGGAGGGGCCAAAGAAATCGCAAAATATGCCAAACACGGAAAAATAAATTTGGATGCCGTTTTAGCATTGATTTCAGATAAAAATATAATTTAACAAAACAAATTTCATTAATTAAACCAGTATTCATTATTACTACATTGTAAACAACGTAATACATTTTGTTCTTTGTTCTGTATCAGCACAGAACTCCTCTCAAAAATCAAGTACGCACTCGAGTAGGCCTTACGCTCGTGCTTAGTGGTCAAGCATTCAGCCAGTGTCCCGTCTTCTCCCAGGTTCCGATTTCCAGCAGTTAAAAAAAAAAAACCCCTCTTACCGTAGTCGGGGAGTTAGTTACCTAGTCTGGCTGTTCCTAAAGTGTGTGCCCTGGAGAGCAATGGAATCCTCACAGGGGCGCAGTGGAATACTACAACATGTTCATAATTTTATTTTTAGTTCAATGTGATAGAACGTGACGTCTAGTGTACATGGTGCAAACCAGTTCGTTAGATGCGTTGCATTTTTCTGCAATTTTCATAATACGTGTTTTATTTATTCTTACCTAAGTTTACTTCTTAGAATTTGACATAGGTCGCTTTGGAAAATCTGAATTCAGCAAGGCCGCCGCGAAGCGAAAAGGTCTGGGGACTAATGTACTAGTCCAGGGTTCTTCAACTGTGATCCGTGGACCCCTGGGGATCCGCGAGATCCTCCCAGTGTTCGACAAAGGTTTGGAAAATACTAAGACAAGAGCATTCACTCTTTAATGCTATGAATAAATTATGAGGGAATTAAAAAACGATTGTGTGCTGAGAATAATTTTTTAGTGCAAATCTCCACATCGGAACTTAAGCAGTTAGATCGATAACTTTATAATATGCTAACTTATATGTGCTGTGATATTTCATGTCAAATTTGGAGAGAGGAAAAAACAACGTAAGACTAGTTTTATAATTTGTCACTTTTACGATAGATGGCGGCATCACCGTTCAAAATTTTTAAACCTGTGAATAAAAGGAACTCTTAACTTTTCTTACTTTTAACACTTTTTATTGTTGGAGTTTTTATATATTAAAAAAAAAATTAAGTTTTTTAAATTTATATTACATTTTAATAGCACACAGTATAATTATGAATCAAAATTGCTACATTTACGAAATTCCTATGTTTCCTGATTTGTTGCTCAGAATCATGTCCTATGGAACATGCTGTTCGAAACTCATTGTGCGAATAGCAGACATTTGATTGAAAAAATGGAATTTGGTTTACAGTTGTATATGCACAAAACTGCGTTAATTAAAAGGACTGCACAGACATACGATTGACCTGTACAGGCTGCATTCCCTGTCCTCTCCACATCATCGGCGCCGATGGCATAAAAATATTGGGGGGGGGGGGACAATATACCTTTAAAAGGCATTTTGTTTCAAATTTAAGGGGGATATGGAACCCTAAGCCAACATTGGTGGGACGGGGACGGGTGCCCCATGTATCCCTCGCTAACGGCGTCCGTGCTCCACACGCTCCAGAAACTTCTCAGGCTACCAACGTTCAGTTCAGGGACCATGGCATTGACAGGTGACGTTTTGGACAATATTTATTGACAAGTATAATATATTCAGTTACAATTTTAACATATTATATCGATATTTATAGGGCTACTTTCATCACAATTGACATGCGTATTTATTGGACATAATCAGGGCAGACGAGAGGGTTCAGCAGGGGCTGTAGCCGGGGGGGCCCAGAGGAGGTATAAGGGTCCGCGTTGGCCAAGACCTATGCCGTGGGGGCCAGTTCCCCCCCCCCCACCTGCTAGTCGGAAGGCCAGAAAAATTGTTCTCTAAATCCAGATTAATAAGAGCTTGTACACTTTTAATGTACAGTTTTTTAATCATTCTTCATTAGCCTGTTTCGATTATTGAAAAAAAAAATAGTAGCTTACGTTAGTATATTTTTTCAGAAGTGATCTTGTAAAGTAATTAAGTAATAAGTAAGTATAAAAAAAAAAAAAAAGCGTTCTTATTTCATACTTTTGGTTTATTTGGGGGCTCAACCCTCGGCGCCCCAGGACATAATAGGAAATTCATCGCATAATTTGTATATCGTCTTCGTTTGTGTTCTTGTAAAACAGTGACAAAATGACATTGAAATTTTAGCATAATCATTATTTGAAAAACAATTAAAGTTAGATACGGTTATTAATGATTAAGCTTTATTCATCTTAAATATTTAAAACATTCCACATATTAAATATTTAAAAGATAAACTATCCAGCATACTATCAAATAACGCCGCCTGTTAGTTTAGAGAAATACAGTGAAACTCCTCTTAACGGATACCTCTCAGATACGGCCACCCCACTTTTACTGTCAGATAAAAATCCCCGGGCGGAAATTAATTTACAATAATGTATTCCAAACCTCTGCTTAGTGGCCACCCTCAGACACGGACGCGGACACTATTTTCATGATTTATTTCATTAGATCAGAACTCCTGTACGAACAAAATACGAATTTCGACAGACCAAAAGCGCCGGGACCTACTGTTTTCCGAGGAATCCGAACCTCTTATGGCCTAGGGAACCAAACCCCGGACTACAGTGAGCAGTGCGATCTTTTTATGAGATCTCTGAGTAAGCGTTCTTTGTACACTGTTGGGAGTCGAACCCGGATTAGCGGCGTACTAGGCGAACGCGTTACCACACTGCGCCACCGCAGGGCAGGAGAATTTTCCTTTCCCATTAACAAAAAGTGGCAATTGACTCGTATTCAAATGAATAATGCTTAACAAAAGACATTGAAAACAAATAAATCATATGGTGATACATTACACGAGACCAATAAATAATTATGAACATGAAACAATAATTATCAACACAAAACTATCACAGTTCAAATTTATTATTATCGTTTACTAGAGTAGTACACAGGTCCTATAGGTGCAACGACGAAAAAACGTTGAATTTAATCTAGCAATTAAAAATACATTTTAAAAGAAAAATTCATTTCAAACTGGTGAGTAAAATTCACAAAAGAGCTATTGATCATTTTTTTCCAAGGCAAATAAATTGTAATATTGAACGTTTTGTTGTAAATTTGCTTGTTATATTCAACAAATGCTTACGTTCTTTGTCTTAAGCTTGTCTCATGTGCTCAAAAGTGTATAAGTTTCGAAAGGAAATATTTGAATGATTGAAATGTAATATTTTAGCTATGTCAGAATGACCCCCCCCCACCCCCTGTTTACGGTCACCCCTATTTTACTGCCAAATTTTTCTGTCCGAAGTGACCACTGTACATTGATTTAACTATTATATATAATGTATAATTTCACTGTATAATGAATGTATTTTGATGATGAGATCAAAGACAACACAAACACGAGAAGAACATTCCAATGTAAATTAAGTAAAAATGCAAAATCAATTTTTGAGTTTCTTACAGACTGGGAAATTTGAACAAAATCTTTTTTAGTGATCTAATTTATTCGAGAATTGCAAAGCAGGGAAATAAATTTACGAGAACTTTCTTCCGAAAAGGGTAAAATGAGCAATAATAATAAATCTGGCTTCATTTCAAATTTGTTTTTCCCTGCGTTCCAAAAAAGGGATTTTTAAATAATATAAAAAGGGATTAAATTCTAACATGTAAGAGGAGGGGTTTGTGATAAATTTACAAACGTGTATGATTGCCTCTCCAAACTTTTTTTATAATATCAATAATTTTAGGTACTGCGTCAATTCGAAACTGAATATAATACCAATACTAGCATATGAAATAATCCGCAATACTTTTTATACGTTTTTTGCATAATAGGTATGGTCAACACATGCAGTGTAATCAAGATTGACAGTGCATTAAACATAGCGATATTCCTTCAAGAATTTTAAGCAAAAAATATTTAAGCAAAAATGTTGTGAAATCAATATTTTTAGACAAATGGCAATTGAAATATGGCCAATTAAATTCCTTTTTGCGCTCATAAATGCCTTCAATAGGTTGTTTAAAATTATCTGTACGGGAAAAGACGTGGTTAAATAATATGACCTAATTATTTGATAATTTGATTTCGAAAGCAAATACGCATGTCCGAATCTTTGTCTCAGCCAATTTAAGTTTTCATAACCTCATTTCCAACGCTTTAAGTGCTTGGTAACACAGGAGAAAGCTATCCTCGCCAAATAGCAAAATTCATGCCAAAAAATAGATACCTCGCAAGGACTTTTTTCTCATAGTATTGACGTTATATTAGTATTTCACATTAAAGTTGAAATTTGTTTCGCTGCTTGTAAACTATACCATCTCACGGAAAGGAGGGGCCAAAGAAATCGCAAAATATGCCAAACACGAAAAAACAAATTTGGATGCCGTTTTAGCATTGATTTCAGATAAAAATATAATTTAACAAAACAAATTTCATTAATTAAACCAGTATTCATTATTACTACATTGTAAACAACGTAATACATTTTGTTCTTTGTTCTGTATCAGCACAGAACTCCTCTCAAAAATCAAGTACGCACTCGAGTAGGCCTTACGCTCGTGCTTAGTGGTCAAGCATTCAGCCAGTGTCCCGTCTTCTCCCAGGTTCCGATTTCCAGCAGTTAAAAAAAAAAAACCCCTCTTACCGTAGTCGGGGAGTTAGTTACCTAGTCTGGCTGTTCCTAAAGTGTGTGCCCTGGAGAGCAATGGAATCCTCACAGGGGCGCAGTGGAATACTACAACATGTTCATAATTTTATTTTTAGTTCAATGTGATAGAACGTGACGTCTAGTGTACATGGTGCAAACCAGTTCGTTAGATGCGTTGCATTTTTCTGCAATTTTCATAATACGTGTTTTATTTATTCTTACCTAAGTTTACTTCTTAGAATTTGACATAGGTCGCTTTGGAAAATCTGAATTCAGCAAGGCCGCCGCGAAGCGAAAAGGTCTGGGGACTAATGTACTAGTCCAGGGTTCTTCAACTGTGATCCGTGGACCCCTGGGGATCCGCGAGATCCTCCCAGTGTTCGACAAAGGTTTGGAAAATACTAAGACAAGAGCATTCACTCTTTAATGCTATGAATAAATTATGAGGGAATTAAAAAACGATTGTGTGCTGAGAATAATTTTTTAGTGCAAATCTCCACATCGGAACTTAAGCAGTTAGATCGATAACTTTATAATATGCTAACTTATATGTGCTGTGATATTTCATGTCAAATTTGGAGAGAGGAAAAAACAACGTAAGACTAGTTTTATAATTTGTCACTTTTACGATAGATGGCGGCATCACCGTTCAAAATTTTTAAACCTGTGAATAAAAGGAACTCTTAACTTTTCTTACTTTTAACACTTTTTATTGTTGGAGTTTTTATATATTAAAAAAAAAATTAAGTTTTTTAAATTTATATTACATTTTAATAGCACACAGTATAATTATGAATCAAAATTGCTACATTTACGAAATTCCTATGTTTGCTGATTTGTTGCTCAGAATCATGTCCTATGGAACATGCTGTTCGAAACTCATTGTGCGAATAGCAGACATTTGATTGAAAAAATGGAATTTGGTTTACAGTTGTATATGCACAAAACTGCGTTAATTAAAAGGACTGCACAGACATACGATTGACCTGTACAGGCTGCATTCCCTGTCCTCTCCACATCATCGGCGCCGATGGCATGAAAATATTGGGGGGGCGGGGGGCAATATACCTTTAAAAGGCATTTTGTTCGAAATTGAAGGGGGATATGAAACCCTAAGCCAACATTGGTGGGACGGGGACGGGTGCCCCATGTATCCCTCGCTAACGGCGTCCGTGCTCCACACGCTCCAGAAACTTCTCAGGCTACCAACGTTCAGTTCAGGGACCATGGCATTGACAGGTGACGTTTTGGACAATATTTATTGACAAGTATAATATATTCAGTTACAATTTTAACATATTATATCGATATTTATAGGGCTACTTTCATCACAATTGACATGCGTATTTATTGGACATAATCAGGGGCCCGGTCTCAACACCTGCTAGTCGGAAGGAAAGCAAAATTGTTCTCTAAATCCAGATTAATAAGATTTTGTACATTATTAATGAACAGATTTTTAATTACTCTTCATTAGCCTGTCTCGATTATTAAAAAAATAAATAATAGTAGCTTGGGCTAGTTCCTTTTTTCAGCAGTGATTTTGTAAAATAATTAAGTAATAAGTAAGTAAGTAAAAAAAAATGCTTTCTTATTTCATACTTTTTGTTTATTTGGGGGCTCAACACTCGGCGCCCCAGGACATAATAGGAAATTCATCTCATGATTTGTATATCGTCTTCATTTGTGTTTTTGTAAAACAGTGACAAAATGACATTGAAATTTTAGCATAATCATTATCCGAAAAACAATTAAAGTTAGATACGGTTATTAATGATTAAGCTTTATTCATCTTAAATATTTAAAACATTCCACATATTAAATATTTAAAAGATAAACTATCCAGCATACTATCAAATAACGCCTTCTGTTAGTTTAGAGAAATACAGTGAAACTCCTTTTAACGGATACCTCTCAGATACGGCCACCCCACTTTTACTGTCAGATAAAAATTCCCCCGGCGGAAATTGATTTACAATAATGTATTCCAAACCTCTGCTTAGAGGCCACCCTCAGATACGGGCGAGGACATTGTTTTCATGATTCATTCCATTAGATCAGAACTCCTGTACGAACAAAATACGAATTTCGACAGACCAAAAGCGCCGGGACCTACTATTTTCCGAGGAATCCGAACCTCTTAAGGCCTAGGGAACCAAACCCCGGACTACAGTGAGCAGTGCGATCTTTATGAGATCTCTGAGTAAGCGTTCTTTGCACTGCTGGGAGTCGAACCCGGATTAGCGGCGCACTAGGAGAACGCGTTACCACACTGCGCCACCGCAGGGCAGGAGAATTTTCCTTTCCCATTAACAAAAAGTGGCAATTGACTCGTATTCAAATGAATAATGCTTAACAAAAGACATTGAAAACAAATAAATCATATGGTGATACATTACACGAGACCAATAAATAATTATGAACATGAAACAATAATTATCAACACAAAATTATCGCAGTTCAAATTTATTATTATCGTTTACTAGAGTAGTACACAGGTCCTATAGGTGCAACGACGAAAAAACGTTGAATTTAATCTAGCAATTAAAAATACATTTTAAAAGAAAAATTCATTTCAAACTGGTGAGTAAAATTCACAAAAGAGCTATTGATCATTTTTTTCCAAGGCAAATAAATTTTAATATTTAACATTTTGTTGTAAATTTACTTGTTATATTCAACAAATGCTTATGTTCGTTATCTTAAACTTGTCTTACGTGTTTAAAAGTATATAAGTTTGGAAATGAAGTGTTAAAATGATTGAAATGTAATATTTTAGCTATGTCAGAATGACCCCCCCCCACCCCCTGTTTACGGTCACCCCTATTTTACTGCCAAATTTTTCTGTCCGAAGTGACCACTGTACATTGATTTAACTATTATATATAATGTATAATTTCACTGTATAATGAATGTATTTTGATGCAGATCTTATTTCCGCATTTTTTTTCCTGGATCTCCAAAAACGGTGTCAGTTGGCGGTATGTCATACTTAATATATTACAAAAGAAGCAAAAAGACAATTTATTTGTACAGTAAATTGAAAAAGTTTAATAAAAAAGTTGCCAATAATTATTCGACTAGCACGTGATTACCATCACCAATCAGGGTATGGCACAGCGTGTAGGGAACCCGTGGCCTTATGGCCACATGCGGCGTTCGTAGCCTTTTACATCAAAAATTGTTATCGGCAAATGTGGTAGTCGAACAGTGAAAACCCAGCATGTGAGTTTAGCCATGAGCAGACCTAAAACACAAAATTCGCTATTCAACGCAAATGCAGTCTTTATTAAATGCAGCTTTTATTTTGTTTTTTGCAAATTTCTTTTATTGAACGACTTAAAAAATAACAAATGAGATGAAAGACAACACACACACGAGAAGAACATTCCAATGTAAATGAAGTAAAAATGCAAAATCAATTTTAGAGTTTCTTACAGACTGGGAAATTTGAACAAAATCTTTTTTAGTGATCTAATTTATTCGAGAATTGCAAAGCAGGGAAATAAATTTACGAGAACTTTCTTCCGAAAAGGGTAAAATGAGCAATAATAATAAATCTGGCTTCATTTCAAATTTGTTTTTCCCTGCGTTCCAAAAAAGGGATTTTTAAATAATATAAAAAGGGATTAAATTCTAACATGTAAGAGGAGGGGTTTGTGATAAATTTACAAACGTGTACGTTGCCTCTCCAAACTTTTTTTATAATATCAATAATTTTAGGTACTGCGTCAATTCGGAACTGAATATAATACCAATACTAGCATATGAAATAATCCGCAATACTTTTTATACGTTTTTTGCATAATAGGTATGGTCAACACATGCAGTGTAATCAAGATTGACAGTGCATTAAACATAGCGATATTCCTTCAAGAATTTTAAGTAAAAAATATTTAAGCAAAAATGTTGTGAAATCAATATTTTTAGACAAATGGCAATTGAAATATGGCCAATTAAATTCCTTTTTGCGCTCATAAATGCCTTCAATAGGTTGTTTAAAATTATCTGTACGGGAAAAGACGTGGTTAAATAATATGACCTAATTATTTGATAATTTGATTTCGAAAGCAAATACGCATGTCCGAATCTTTGTCTCAGCCAATTTAAGTTTTCATAACCTCATTTCCAACGCTTTAAGTGCTTGGTAACACAGGAGAAAGCTATCCTCGCCAAATAGCAAAATTCATGCCAAAAAATAGATACCTCGCAAGGACTTTTTTCTCATAGTATTGACGTTATATTAGTATTTCACATTAAAGTTGAAATTTGTTTCGCTGCTTGTAAACTATGCCATCTCACGGAAAGGAGGGGCCAAAGAAATCGCAAAATATGCCAAACACGAAAAAACAAATTTGGATGCCGTTTTAGCATTGATTTCAGATAAAAATATAATTTAACAAAACAAATTTCATTAATTAAACCAGTATTCATTATTACTACATTGTAAACAACGTAATACATTTTGTTCTTTGTTCTGTATCAGCACAGAACTCCTCTCAAAAATCAAGTACGCACTCGAGTAGGCCTTACGCTCGTGCTTAGTGGTCAAGCGTTCAGCCAGTGTCCCGTCTTCGCCCGGGTTCCGATTTCCAGCAGTTAAAAAAAAAAAAACCTCTTACCGTAGTCGGGGAGTTGGTTACCTAGTCTGGCTGTTCTTAAAGCGTGTACCCTGGAGAGCAATGGAATCCTCACAGGGGCGCAGTGGAATATTACAAAATGTTCATAATTTTATTTTTAATTCAATGTGATAGAACGTGACGTCTAGTGTACATGGTGCAAACCAGTTCGTTAGATGTCGTTGCATTTTTCTGCAATTTTCGTAATACGTGTTTTATTTATTCTTACCTAAGTTTACTTCTTAGAATTTGACATAGGTCGCTTTGGAAAATCTGAATTCAGCAAGGCCGCCGCGAATCGAAAAGGTCTGGGCACTAATGTACTAGTCCAGGGTTCTTCAACTGTGATCCCTGGACCCCTGGGGATCCGCGAGATCCTCCCAGTGCCCCACAAAAGTTCGGAAAAGTACTAAGACACGAGCATTTACTCTTTAATGCTAAAAATAAATTACGAGGGAACGAAAAATTCCTTCCCCAAATGGTGAAAATCAGTGATGAAACACTAGAAATAAATATGTACGATGAAAATTCCGGGCTTTAAACTTTGAGTTAATTCTTGGGGTCGAGTGATCTCTGAAGCGGGGTCCGCGGTCTGGAAAAGTTAAACAACCGCTACCCTTGTCCATAAGAGGCTCGGTTTCCTCAGAAGATTGGGGGTTCCGGGACTTACTGGTTCGTTGGTTCCAAAGGCATTAATAGGTTCGGATTCCTCGAAAAGCTGCATGTCTCAGCTCAGTATTCCCTTTCTATCCTGGTCTACGGAAGTTCGGCAAAGTTTTTGCTTTTATTGATTTAATTTTGAATACTGGTGTATATAATTTACACAGCTATGGATTTGTTGATTTTTTATTAACAACGTATGTAATTTACGCAGAAGAATTTTATTGATTTAATCTTAAGTACCAATGTGTATAATTTACGCAGCTATGCTTTTGCTGCTTTAATTTTTAGCACCAGTGTATGTAGTTTGCACAGCTATGGATTTGTTACTTTCTTATCAACAGCGTATATAATTTTCACCGACGAATTTTATTGATTTAATTTTGAATACCAACGTATATAATTTATGCAACTATGTTTTTGTAGCTTTAATTTTTAGCACCAGTGTATGTAATTTACGCAGTTGAAATTTTGCTGTTATTGCCTTAATACTAAACATCTGTGCATATGATAAAAGAGACATTTCATAAAACAATTCCAGATTTTAAGTAATTAATGAAAGTAATTTCATAAAAAAATCTCAAATACTTGATGTAGTCTAGATGCTTCTTTTTGTTGTTGTTCCTGCTCAGCATTGCTTATTCTTGTTGTGGCATAGGGGACTGGATAGTAGTCATCTCTAGCAGAGGCCGACGACAAAGTTTTCTTTAGAGAGCTTTTCTCTACGTCAGACAGTGGAACCGATTCGCGCGCCATCTGGCTTTTCTTTCGATTACCACCATATAGATCCGAAACTGAAACGTCACAATCGTCATTAATAATCTTAATATTCATTATTAATGAACACTAATAACAATACATTATTGTTAGCATCATAGTGACTATCATTACTTAATAATAATCAGATAACCTTTCATAATTTTCATTAAAAATTATGAGATCCCATTGATTATTGTAAAAAAAAAGAAGACAGCCGATATTAGTCATTATCGACGAACATGGAAATCATCAACAATCACTAGTATTTATTGCCAATCACTATTGATTATCGTTAATGAAATTCGCTGAAAACAAGTATTAATAATCACTACTAAGGTGGATTAATGCATTGACAAATGAGACAAGGGTTTAGGGCCTGCTTTGTTTTTGAGGGGCCTAGCGCCATGGGGACAAAAGGCTACTTGAATGTCGTAGCCAATCAGACCTTATCACAATTGTCTTCATTGCGTCCGGCCGTTTTCATTTTTGCTGAAATAGTAATCTTTTACTTTAACCTTATATACCACCTCTTGAAAACTGATATCTGTTAAGTGCCATATTTACACATCAGCCACCTTGGCTCAGACCTAGAGCCCTGCAATTTTGCGCCCTGCGGGGCCTGGTATTAATTGTTCAAGTGCGTTATTTTAATAACAAAGGTTGGTACCGAAATTGTAGCATATAGCTGAACATGATTATAAGCAGGTGAGCTCAGCTGCGTTATCGGGCTGACCAGGTTAATTCAGCCAGGGTATCTTTGTAACCAGGATGAACCTGGTTACAACGATAACCTGGAAATACATTATTTGTTTGGTTATATTCAAATATACAGGGTGTAAACCCTTTATTGCGAGAGAAAATCTGTTATAGCGAGCAACAATGCAGTAAATTCCCTCCTTTGTGCTAGTCCAGTGTTTTACAATCTTTTTCTGATCAGGGTCCCCATTTGATCTTCATTAAAGACCATCCGTGCCCCCCCCTTGCTAAGTGCATATCCAAGGGGGACCATGGGTTGATCGCTCCATCTGTGAACCTGGATTATATCATTAAAAGTAAAATGAAAAATACCGGACACTTGGCTAAAAATAGGAATCGGAAACAAATCGCACCCCGAAAGGTTTCTGAATCCACCCTTGCCCCTTATCCTAACGCATTTTATTAATTTCAATAAATAGATTTGAAATCAATGTGCTCTACCAGAACAACATTTAACTGTACAAGAAATATTAGTTATAAAAGTATTTTATGTTCAAATATTACAATATTATCCATTAATTTAGTGTGATCCACATGATCTATCAGAACACGCAAGTTTTTGTATATCTGGCTGCAGCTTCGTTACAGCTAATCGAAGATCACCTCTCCTCCTAATATCAGGACGGTTACGAGGTCTTGATAGCAGATTAGCTCTACTAAATCCACATTCAACAAGATATGAAGTGGGAAATCCGGATAAAAAACAATTTTGCCTTCTTTCAAAGCCAGAATTGAAGTGGGGGCGGGTGGGGGGCAGCAGGGGCTGCAGCCCTGGGGCTCGAATGAGGTCTAGGGGCCCGTGCTGGCAAGGATCTATGCTGTGGGGGGCCCGGCCCAGGGAAGGGCTCATGAGGCCGGTCGAAGTGAGCCTAGGGGGCCCGTATTGGCTCTCGACGCCTCTGCCCAAATCGGTGGAAAGTTTTATTTTTTTCAATTTGACTGCTTATCTAGGAATGTTCTTTTTTTTTTTTTCAGTACAGTTTGGGCTGCTAGATCACATTGGAATTCAATGAGATGTTCTTGTAATACAATGTTCACATCAGCTGCCTTTACCTTAAATGGATTCACCACCTAGATCAGGGGTCTTCAAATTTTTTCAATCCAAGGGTAAATTTGGCTCATTCATGTAAGCCAGCGGGCCGCGCTACTATATCAGCAATATTACGACTGAACAAAGGCGACTGAAGAGTGTGTCCCACCCCACTCCGATCAGCCTTTATTGATAGTTTTTTCTTAGCTTTCTATATTAGTTTGCGTGCCCACCTAAAAATATTTTCTGAATCCGCTTCTGGGACTATATATATATAAAAACGAAGAATCGTTAAATTTAGATAGATTGTAGCCGGTTTGAATAAGAAAGAAGAATTGGATCTGCAATGTACAAATCTTGATAGGCGTTATGAGCCAATAATCATGGGTTAAACGATATTTTAAGGATCCAACATTCCCCATTCAATGCAGACATTATACAGGAAGACCTGTTTGTTTATAACCATCCATGTGGCAGAGATTTAAACAAATTTTTTGTTTGAAAGAGACAAAAAATAGAAAGTCGTCGATACATCTCACATCAAAGTAACAATGTTGAATAACTTACAAGTAGTAATTCAACAAACTCAGTTCAAGTAATACCACAAATGTAAAAAAAATATAGATGAATTTATTCAGTGTCAGAAATTTTTTATTTTTAAGCATTTTTAGCAGAGTTTTTGCAAGCATATTTTATTAATATGCTATACGTTTTTATTTTCAAAGTTTGAAATTTTAAATTGCAGAACAGATGTAGCGTGATATTGGACATAGCTAGCATTTTTTTAGTCCCAAGCTCTTCGTGATATACAGGTTCTATTGTAATTACACAGGGCTCAGTGATCTTCGTTTTATTTGTGCTATAAAAATACAACTAACCATGTAATTACATAGGCTTAATTTGTACAAGAAGGCCAGAAAAAAATTGGCTTAGGGCACCACGGAATCTTAATCCGTCCCTGATCATTATTATTAATCATCAAAAATCATTAGAGCAGGAAACTGCTTATTAATAGCAAATGATCACTTGGAATATTTAAAGAAAACGTTTTTCTGACGTATTCCTATGTAAAATGGACCTTATATATATATGCACACACACACATGATCAATGATAATAATATCATCATTACTTTTGACGTCATTATCTTCAAAAGTTTTGCTTCATTACTTTTCAATCTTAAGATTGGAAATAATCTCTTAACATGATTTGTAAGCTTGATAAGTAATGAAGGAATGATGAATCAACATTTGTGGTGATAATGACGTTACAAGTAATGACATCATTATTATTGGTCGTGTACAATCCGTTTAAGGCAGTAGCTCCCAAACCTTTTCAAGCCACGAGTCACTTTTACAGTATCCAAATAATCCGCGACTCTCCCGTCCGCCGCCGCCACATTTGCATGATAAAAGCATTTTTAACAGAGTAAAGAAAACACATTAAATACAAAATTATATTACTAAATATTTTATATATATATATTATAGATATAAAGTTAACAACCATTAGTAGAATATTGCAATGTGTGTAACCATGTTGAAGTACAAAAGCGTTGGAAACATTTGGTATGAAATTCTTTATAAAAATAATTGCAACAAAAAATAGTTTCGGCCATTCTCCAGAAACCTGTTCACGACCCCCAGGTTGAGGACCGCTGGTTTAAGGAAACTATAACCTTAGGGGAAAACTTTTCAACCAAACTTTCATGTATGAAAATAAATTTAGAATAACACATCATATCCTTCATATCGCCACTTTTCCTCCTACGTAAAAGGAAATCGAGAGGACTTAGAAAGAGACATCAATCTTCATCTCAATGTCACTGTCAGCTTGTTTGGGAACGTCAGAGAATTTCTGTTCAGAAACCGGGTACGAAAGATGTTTTTAATGCTCAGGAGCAACAGTTGATACAACGGCAATCCGGAGAGTTGCTTCTGGAGTTAACAAGGGACTCGGTACACGCTTAGTGCGAACAAATACTACCGGAGGGCATTCCGGATTCTCATTTGTACATTGACGTATATTGGTTATCTAGAAAACGGATATATACATAGCAATCAGTTTACGGACTGGGAGCTACAGCTCCGATATTGATATCGTTTTATACATCTCCTAAGCATTATTCATCATCGATAACTTGTATTGCGATATCGGTACATTTGACTTCTATTTAAATTAAACAATAACGATTTGTTTCGTACAGAACTTAAACTTGAGACTTTCTACACTCCTATTTCGGGTAATTGTTCTCCGTCATTATATTAGACCCATTATGGGTCTTATCTTGTTCGAGAACGATTTCTCTATCACCAGCTATTTCTTGGGATTCAACAAGCAATTTCGATTGTTTTCCTTTGATAAATCTTCTTTGTTGATTAATTGATCATCATTTTTGATCAATATTTCTTATTGATTTTCATTGCTGATAAATCTTCTTTGTTGATTAATTGATCATCATTTTTGATCAATATTTCTTATTGATTTTCATTGCTGATCAATCTTCTTGGTTGATTATTAATGTGGATCAATCGTGTTGATTGTCACTTTTGATTAGTCTTAATTGTTTGTCATTGTTGGTCAATCTTTCTTGATAGTCACTGTTGATCAATCTTCATTGTCATTATTTGTTAATCTTTCTTGATAGTCACTGTTGATCAATCTTCGTTGTCATTATTTGTTAATCTTTCTTGATTGTAACTGTTGATAAATCTTCACTGTCATTGTTTGTCAATCTTTCTTGATTGTCATTGTTCACCAATCTTCATTGTTGGTCAGTTTTTCTTGATTAATTGTGACTGTTGATCAATCTTCAGTGTTTGTCCTTGTTGGTCAATCTTCCATGTTGATTGTTACTGTTGATCAATTTTCCTTGTTGATTAATGGATTGCCACACTTGATAATTTTTCCTTAATGAATAGGATCCATCGTTCTTCATGGTGGGTTAATTTTACTACGACATTAACCCTTACTTTTGTTTTCTTACCCACGTATTTCTTTTTCCATCTTTCCTCGGTAGCTTACGCATACATTTTCCTTATTTTTTTGGTTTAGTTTTAGTCTTTGTTTCAAATTTCGACAGGTTCTAAAACAGCGATCTATAATATGTATAGAATCTACAGTATAAACTGGATCTTCAGTTGACGGCATATACTGACTGTAAGCATTTCTTTTCAAAATCATTTAAACTTTCCAACCTGGATGGAATTTTCTCTTCTGCGTAAACTCTAGCCGAGTTTAATGTGCTTAATACACAATAAGGTATACTCAATGAACATAAGGCAAATATAAATAGTTTATTAAATTTCGACAACAAATCTTAAAATATCGTAAATAAATCGTTATATCTCGGAAATAAATTTTACATCTCAGAAATAAATCTTTAACTGTCACAAGAAAAAAGAATTCGTGAAACAAAGGTTTTACAAATTTTTTTTTTAAACTTTCATAGGACATTTGTGATTTTTCGCTTTCTTTTCAAAGGCTTCCTACTGGCTTTAGGTTTAAGAAAAAAGATTTTGAAACCATTTTTTAGAAAGGAAATTCGTTCAGAAAGATCCCAAAATCAACCACACGCAAAAATTTTAAGAATTTTCAGAGAAACCAATTTTAACGTTCAATCATCCGAATACGTCCCGTATGGAACTTTTGATTTCATGTTCTAAGCCTTCAAAATATGATCTTTTTCTGAAAAGGGCTTCTTTTAATCTGATGTAATAATAATAATAATAATAATAATAAATAATGTTCATTTTACAGACAACAAGAAAAAGAAAAACTTGAATACAAGTACAAAATATGATTGAAAAGGTGCCTGACAGATGATCAGAAAAAAAAGCAGACTAAATGTCTGCTTGACAAGTTCCGGCCACTACTCAGATAATAAATTATATAAATATAAAAACACATTGGAAAAAACCATAAATAAGGGAAAACAACGACATATAATACAAAATAAATTATATATTGACAAACAGAAAAAAAGAGATAAATTAAGCGTTGACATTGAAAGTACATTAAAATAAATATTGAACTGTAAAAATAAAATAAAATACAATAGAAGATATAAAGCATTGACATGTAGGACACAGAAAATGGAACTAAATATTAGCGTGTGGATAGTAAGTAGTTTTTTGAACAAGACTTAAACATATGCTCGCTGTTAATGTTAGTAAGACTTGTCGGGAGAAGATTCCAAACCATGGGACCTTGGGAGTCGATATGATCGTATAAGTAATGAGAGGTGGATTGCAATGGGATAAGGCTTCTGCTGGATCTGGAGGGATAGCGATCATTACGTGGACGAATCTGAATAATATTAGAGTGAAAGCCTTTGTGAATACGTCTGAATATGAGAATGGCCATTCGGGACCGAGCAACAAGGGAAAAGGGTAATATGGCAAAAGAAGCCCATAGGTTGATCCTATTATTGATAATCTTTGAATTCATAATTTTTAATATATATATAATTGAATTTGTTCAATTTTACAAATATTGGATTGAGTTGTTTTTGACCAAACGTTATAGCAATAGGTGAGGTGGAATTGTACTAGGGGAAAATAAACGAAACGGATAGCTCTGATAGAAAGGCATTCGTGCATTCTTCGAAGAAGTCCAAGAACCTTCGCTGCCTTAGATATGAAATTTTCACAGTGAGTGATCCAGGAGAGTTTATGATGTAATAATATCCCCAAGAATTTGTGAGTAGATGCGAAACGAATATCGTGGTTATTTAATGTAATAGAAGAAGGAAAATTACGTGAATGCTTATTATGGAATAAAGCAAAATAAGTTTTGGAGTCATTGACCTGAATGATATGTTAAATTGAAACCAAATAAGAACTTTAGCTGTTTATAATTGAATGATTGATATTAGTTGATCAAGGTCATAGTGAGAGCCAGAGAAGCAAGTATCATCAGAATAGATTGTAGGAGTATCATGAGTGAAGACCTGGGAAATATCATTAATGCAAACAAAGAACAAGAGTGGACCAAGCGTGGAACCCTGTGGAATTCCCAAAGAATTAACCATAATGTCAGACCTAATTCCATTCAGAAAAACATATTGTTTACGATTAGTCAAGAGATGTGCGAGAAGATCAAGGCATGGGCCCCTAATACCAATATCATGAAGTTTAAGAAAAAGAATGTCATGTGTAATTGAATCGAATGCCTTAGATACATCAATAAAGACGCCAATCGAAAAAAGGCGAAAACTAAATGCCTTACTAATTGGGTTTAGAAAATTTATAAGGGAAAATTCCGTGGATTTGTTGGCAAGAAATCCGAACTGTGATTGGTGAATGAAAGAAAACGTAGAAATGAAATCAATCAATATTCTAAAGAGAAGATGTGCAAATATTTTGGGAAAATTGAAATTATAGAGATTGGGCGATAATTTGAAGGATCAGTAGTACGATCACCTTTTTTAAAAATGGAGATAATCTTGGTGACTTTAAATTATTCAGGAACTTGTGATTTAATTTCAAATAAATGAAATAGGTGCGATAATGGCGCAAAGAGTAAGCTGGCAACGAATACCATGGCTCTAGGATGTAAATCAGCACTACCAGGGGAACCGTGAACCTCAATGCGTTTGAATGAGGACAGTACGTCCACCTCAGAAAATGGGGATAAAAAAAAATGAAGAATTAAAATTTGATAAATATCCACGACAGTCAAAAGGAGTATGAGTGAAGGAAGAATAAATGCCACTGGGAGTTCGCATAAAGGAGCGATTTAACAAGTTGCAGATGTCCAGTGGGACATTGATCACAGTATCATCGAGCTTGAGTTCGATGACATTTAATTGTTGCTGGGTTTTTTTTACCAGCAAGAGATCCAAGATAATTCCATGTTTTCTTAGAATCATTGGAAGAGCAGATGTCAAAATAGAAAGATCGCTTGGCCCTCAAAATTTCTCTGTTAAGTTTGTTTCTGAATCTACGAAAGATATGTAAGTCAATTAAATTTCTTGAAGAAATGAATTTTGCGTACCGTCGACTTTTGGTCTTTATTTTTCTGCGAATAGCAATTGTCATCAAACAGTTTTTATTTTTGTTTATGTTGAGGGCGGACTCGCTTGGGAAAAATTTTGTAATAAAGAGAGAATACTGAAGAACAGAAATTATTGTAGATGATTCAGGATCATTATGAACAAAGAGATAAAGGTAAGTTGATTAATTGAAGCTCGAAGAAAAATTTCTCAAGTGAAGACTTAGAAAATGTCCGATATAATAAATAAGTAGGAGATCCAGAAGACACGTGTTCAATGAAGGAAGAAGAGTGAGCCATATGGGATGATGATCACTAATAGCATTCAATAGTGGTGTAGGCTGATGGTTGTTTGTTTGTTTTGTGGTTTTACGGCTCAAAGACTACAATGGTCATGCTGCGCCGGGACCTACTGTTTTCCGAGGAATCCGAACCTCTTATGGCCTAGGGAACCAAACCCCGGACTACAGTGAGCAGTGCGAGTGGGCTGATGAGAGGAATCCAGAGAAAATTATAACAAACAAAGGTCGATCATAATTTGAGAGTGTGCAGTGATACGTGTAGGGAAGTCAATGATATTGTTAAACACGTAGGATTCAATTAAGGTTTTAAGTTGAAGGGGATATGAGGAGGGAGATAAACAATCAATGTCAAAATCACCAATACATATGAGGTTGCTATGATTTGTTGCAAAAAATTGAAAAGGTGATTCGAGAACATCGAAGAATTTCTTGATATCCTCTACGGGAGGACGATATATTAATGCTAATGAGTAAGAATCAAGGTCAAGATATATTAATTCGCAAAAATCCTAAATATGACAAAAATTCAAATAAGGGCAAAATGATTGGTAAGAGGGACAATATATGCCAACGCCCCCACCCCTTCTTCCAAGAAACCGGCCCATTGCAGAAGCCCGATAAGAGTGTCCAAAATAACAACATAATCATCATTCGGCAACCAAGTCTCAACAAGCCAAATAATTTGCGGTTTAAAAACAGAAGAATCGAGAAGAAATAGAGGTTCGTCCTTCTTATTAGATATACTTCGAATGTTAAGAAATAAAATAGCTAACTGGCTAAACAGAACAATAACATGGACAAAAAAATAAAAGTAAAATCAAAATAACAAATAATAAACAAGAAAGAAGCCAAATACCGAGGGGAAAGAAAGAAAAGAAAAACAAAAACGTGTGAACGAAGTTGATAAAAAAAATAAAATAGTTGATATATTAACGTCAAACGATATAAAAATCGATAAAAAGAACGTTGGCACGCCTCACAGATGACTAGAATAAAACATGATGGTAGTAGATAGTAGATCTAGATACAGAATAATTCTACAAAAATAAAATTGCTAACCGGGCACGTAGCCGAGTAACTATAGAGATAAGGTAAATTATTAAAAAAAAAGTGGAATGCTGCCCCGAAATACCACGCAACCTCCTCGAAAACGCAAAATAACATCAAATAAGGTGACACAAATTGTGCAGAATAAGTAAAATAAGTTTTAACATTTGGACCAAATATTAGCATCATTAAGTCAATTGTTAACCATTCACAAAGTAAGTATGATAAACTGCATAGTTTTAAACCGATTCCAAAAGAACTGTTAACAAAATAAAGTTCAATAGACATTAGATTAGATTCAATTCTAGGTATTAAAATGTCACCAATTTGTAGTACGGCAACTGAATCTGTGTAAAATAAAATAGTTTTAACTTTAAAAAAAAGAAATGTAATAAGAAGAATATATATAAAAAAAGAAATAAAATAATATAAAGAATAACACAGTATCCAATACTCCTAAATTCCCCGATGAATGGTAGGAGGAAAAGCATTTACGGCCCAGGGAAAATACATGTTTACGGAAAAGAAATAAGGTTTTGAAAGAATTGAAATAGAATTGAAAAGTGTAGATGTGTATAGTGAAATGTAAATGTATATTTTTATCAGAGCATTGGAAGAGGTGTGTTTGTAGATAACAGACAACAAGACACCATACCACGACAATACCATTTCTTGTAATCGCGTCTAACTAAATTCTTAGTGCCCGAAAATTCAGATTAGTAGAACGAATTATATTAGTAGAACGAATTATATTAGTAGAACGAATTATATTAGTAGAACGAATAATAGTACCTATGGAGAACGTAGAAGGGAAGTTTCGATATAACCCCGTTTTTTTCCCAGATGATTGGTTGGAAGCAGTGCATTTATGGCACAAGGACAATAATTTATTATAAAGAAGAAACAAAGATATAACATATATTTAACAATACACGTATTAGGATATTATTTAAATGTACTCGCGTACGTATGTACGTCTGATTATATGCTGGTTATATTTGATTCTTGGATTTCCTGGCTTTTTTGTTAATAAAATTGTTTATAAGGTGGTTTAAATTCTGCGCTGTTTAATTATTTGGCATATTTGAAGTTTCGTTTTTTGCCATGCAAGTCGTCTTAAATTGAAATTGAAACGATATTACGACAACGGTATGCATGAAGCAGTTAAAAAAAACAAACTTGCCACGTCAATAACGTAAGGAAAAATCACGGTAAAATAAATAAATTTACGCTTTTAAAATCATATGTACTGTTTCGCTTGGCTTGGTTCATAGCCACTCTTGCCGTCCTTGCGCCAAAAAAAGTACAACTAGTCAATTAAATGTTTTATTTACATGTTTTATTTACAATAGAATTTCGATTATTCGACCCTCCCTTAATCGACTTTTGGGTAAACCGCAATGACCTGGCGCAACTGTTTTTTAATTTTCCTAGACCGCGGACGCTCTTCCGAAATCACTAGCTTGGTTCATAGCCACTCTTGCCGTCCTTGCGCCAAAAAAAGTACAACTAGTCAATTAAATGTTTTATTTACATGTTTTATTTACAATAGAATTTCGATTATTCGACCCTCCCTTAATCGACTTTTGGGTAAACCGCAATGACCTGGCGCAACTGTTTTTTAATTTTCCTAGACCGCGGACGCTCTTCCGAAATCACTAGCCCTTTCGGACCCCCAAGAAATAACTTAAAGTTTAAAGCCTAGAATTTGCATTATACATGTTTATTCTTAGTGTTTCATCACTGATTTTTCACCATTTAAGGAGGGAATTTTTTGTTCTGCCATAATTTGTTATTAACATTAAAGAGTAAATGCTCTTGTTTTATTTTTTTATAAATTAATTTACAGGAAATAAAACCCTGTAGGAGAACGGGACCGAACCTTTGAAGAACACTGGGGGGTCTCGTGGACCTCCTGACAGGGTTCCGAGGAACCCCTAAGGGTCCGCGGATCACAGTTGAAGAATCGCTGGTATAGTATATTTACTATTATCAGCCTTTTTCCCCCCTAATATACACTCGTTAAAATTTTTGGTAAAAAAGCCTTTATTTATTAGTGTATGCTTTTTCTTAAGAAGGGAACAAATAAAATGGTAGGCACCGGGTATATTCAATATACATACGTTATATATATAAGATATATACTGTATAGAAAGATATTGGACGCTATTTTCAAAAAGCGCTTAATACTTAAAAACGTATTTTGCTGCGTTTCTCACTGTCAATATATAGCGGAATCTGGCGAAGTGACCACCTTGGTGAAGTGACCATCTGAGTAAAGAGACTACCTTTTATAAAAGGGAACTGGTAGGGACTTAATCATGCCTTTACCAAAATCTCTCGTGTGTAGTGACCACCTGTCTATGGCGGTCATTGCAGTCTATTTCCCAAAGGTCACTTTCGGTAGGTTCCACTGTATTGGTTTAGAAATATATGATTAAACTTGTGTTTTGATATACATTCGTTTCTTTGCACTTTCAAATTGGAAATTGAATTTTCGGATTATCCGAATTCGGGTTCACCCCTTTTGTTCGGATAACCGGGGTTATACTCAAGGGCGGACACAGGGGGAGGTCACAGGGGTCATGACCCCCAAAATATATTTTTTCACTGTAAAAAATTCCAACTTGCATGATAAATGAAGGGTGTTATTCCAATACCATGGCAAATTCTCTCCTTGATCCTCCCAAAATGGATGTCTGTGTACGCCCCTGGTTATACTGTACAGAACATTATTTTTTATATTCAAAACAAAATAAGCATTTTCAAATACCTTCCTTTAGTTTTCCAAGTGAAAAAATTCTAACTAACGATACTTACGTAAGAACATTTATGATCTAAGTATTTTAAAATAAACGATATCTAAACGCAAAGATTTCAACGTTTGGTGTATTATTATCGCTCAGGAAAAGGAATTTTTCTTATTTTGGCAAAGAATTACTCATAAATTTTCCAAAGAACTTTGCAGATATCCTCTATGATTACTCTTAAAATTGGACTGAAGGAAAACAGCTGTGAAAAATATGCAATTTTGGTAATTACTTCGCTGAACCGAAGTTTAGCCATTAGGGATCCTGGCATCATGACTTACTGTTGCCAGATCGTTTTTCCTAATTTTAACGGGGTTATAAATGTTCCTTCTTCGTTATTCTCCCCTCGTGTTTGCCATACCTTTTAAGTAGACACCATTATGGAAAATTGCCGTATAATTCTAAATATAGATCTAGAGAGATATCTAGATAGTTCTCTAGATAGAGATAATGCTCTTTATACTATTATATTCCCATTAATTATCCTCACTTTAATCATAATATTGCTCTTCCTTTGGTCATCATTAATTTTATGGAAAGAATGATTACAATGTAGCTAACGGTTCTCTCTAAAACTGCATGTACTGTCTCACCTTGTTTGGCACAGAATGACCCTTGCTGACCTTTGTTACGTACGATCTCACCTTGTTTGGCATGGAATGACCCTGACTGACCCTTGTTACGTACGGTCTCACCCTGTGTGGCACAGAATGACCCTGACTGACCCTTGTTACGTACGGTTTCACCTTGTTTGGCACAGAATGACCCTTGCTGACCCTTGTTACGTACGGTCTCACTTTGTTTGGCGCAGAATAACATTTTCTGTCCTTGCCCCATAGAATACAATCAACCAACCAACCATCAAAGCTGACCCTTGCGCCATAGAATACAATCAATCAACCAACCAACCAACCAACCATCGAAGCTGACCCTTGCGCCATGAAAATACAACCAACCAACGGTGTCCTCTAGTTCAAAAGTTCAGTTATCAGAATCGCAGTCCTTCAGCTTACAGGACTGGCTTTGACTCCTAACGAACAGTGGCGCACCGGGAGGTGGGGGGGGGTTGTAAACTCCTATTGCGATGAAATTCTGTATATATATATACATATGAATATATGGAGGTAGCTCTAGTAAACCCCCATTTTAAGCTTGTATCCCCCACTTATGAATTTTTTGCGTGCGCCTATGCTAACGAGCAAGCGTTGGTCCAGGCGTGGAGTAGCGGTAAAGCGTTCGCTTCGCGTATCGCTAATCCGGGTTCGATTCTTAATGGTGAAACTTCCCCCCCCCCAAAACAAACTCTTATTAACGAATTGCTAGGTACAGTCCGGCGTTGAACTTAAGGTTTTAATTTCTTTGAAAGGAGGTGGAACGTAGATACATTGTCTTATGAGGGCCCATGGACAACGCATTCGTCTCTCCTGTCCTTAACCTGTGTACGATTCCCAATGGTATTCTGTAATACGTGCCTTTTTCTGCCCACCGTAGTCCAGGGTTTGTTTGTCTCGGAGGTTTGTATTCCTCGGAAAACTGCTGGTCCCGATGCAGCTTGATCTTTTCTATACATGGCTCCCACGGTCCTTGAAAGTCTTTAATCTTTTTTGCCAAGTCAGGGCCCTTGAAAAGTAATTGAAAACTGCCAAAAATGTGGTTGGTCCTTGAAAAGTCCTTGAATTTTTCTCAAAAATCTTTTTTAAGTTTCAGCAAAAGGGAAAAAAAAGGTATTTTTCCTTATTTCCGGAAAAAAGCCAGTAGCGTTTCGGAGTTTCGGACACGCCCCCTTCCTTCCCTGTCCACTGAGCATGGCTAATATAAGGAAAAAAAAAAAAAAAAAAAAGGGTAACTTTTGCTAGCAGTGTGCCAAGTTGAAAAGGAGTAACGTAGTAAAACACGAATTTCAGTGTTATGCTTATAATGTCTTGCATTTTTAATTTTTATGTACATTGCGATTGACAATGTGAGGTCTTTGAAAAACGTCATTTGGTCCTTGAAAATTCCTTAAAAAGTCCTTGAATTTCATCAGGATAAAAGAGTGGGAACCATGCTACTTCTGCGCGTCGTAAAAATATAAACTTAGTGAGCGTGGTTGTGATGAAACGCTCCAAAACAGAATGTGCCGAAAAGTGCGACGCACGTTGCAAAACAAACGGATTCACTGCAGAACAATGGCAGGGTGAATAAATTTTCTGTTTTGTTTAAAGTAAATAAATAAAAACCAGTCCGACAAACGTTTTCTTTATTTCTATCAAAAAAATAATTTACGTTTTATAGAATTTAAAAGTGTATATATAATACATATATGTATACCTGCATCTGCTGCAGAACATTTTTGATCAGCTGAGCTTGTTGAAGAACTTTGACAAACGTTCAGCTTTGGGGATCAAACGTATTGTGGTTTGGGGTCTATGCCAAGTCGCCAGTTCTATCTGCGACGACCAGAAACAGATTCAAAGCGATAAAAATGCAGATAATGGTTCCTTGGCGTATTATGACATATTTTGGGCGATAAATCGCCAATAGTGGCAACCTCATGCTAATCTAGAAACCTAGAAAACTGCCCGTTGCCTTATGGACACGTTCAGGTATTTATACACATCCCCTTAACACCTCCTCCAGATTTTTTGATACACCCACCTTAGTGAAATTTAAACACACACCCCTTAACACCCCTCCAGATGTTTTGATACACCTAATCACACACCTTACTCATCAATGCACCTTAATGAAATCTAAACACTCTTTCTCCCCCATTCAGTGCATCTACTAACACCTAAACATTCCCACCGTTAAAAAAAAAAACCTTCTCACCGAAAATCAGCCAAAAGTTATCCAAAAAACAAAAACGTAAATAATCGATTATCTCCAATCCACACCCCCTAAACATTTTGTACACCCCCAGTTTATGAATCCTGGATAAACCGCATGGGTACGTTGTTCAAGGTCTGTTTTACACGATTCAAGAACAGCAAAGGTCATGTTGCGTCGGGATCTAGGGTTTCAGAGATATCCGGACTCCTGTATCTCAGGGAGTCAAACCCGGGTTAGGAGCATGGTAGTGTTGATCGCTGCGGAGAAGATACCTAGCGAAAATGTCAATCGAAGCAGATCGATTACTTTACGGGGGAGTTGGAAAGGCCCTGCGATGGGTAACACGAAAACGAAACACGGTTGCTATACTTTGCAAAGGTTCTCGGATCGCCGTCCTGACCTTATTTCGGTTAGTGAACTATTCCAAGTTAGTCTAACTAGTTAGTCCAACTAGTCTAACCATTTCTAGGGGTCTTCTTCTCAGCGGCCAACAGTAGATAAAAGCATTACAATGCCACCCCTATGGCAGTTGGTCAGTATTTGAGGCTATATACAGCCAAACACAATACGGTAATCTCTTAATAATGTCGTTTTAATTAACGAAAACTTTCTGTTTAACGTTGGAATTTGGCGGGCTCTGTAAATGCTTCATATGGTTACATAAATTCCGATTAAGGTTTTTCTCCAGTTAACGACGCTTTTTTCTTGGAAGTAGCTAATAGGGGAAATTACTGTAATTGAGATTCTTTATTTTTACGCAACAACTAATACAGTTCTGTTATTTGCCCGCCAACGTTGGCGACAATGAAAACAATGGCCAATAGCAAGTCCACGTGTAGTTAGTGGCGGGTTTGCTCATAGGCCACGTGGGCTGAAGTTTAGGCGGAAATTTTTGACGAGAAGTTTGCAAAGGTGGGAATGAATTACCTGGTGGCCAATTGCATTATTAATTTTGAATTGTTGTATTCAGGGGCGTAACTAGGTACTGGCAAAGGGAGAGCTGCCGTGGGCACCGCCTTGAGAGAGAGGCACAAAAGACGCCAAATTCGCCAATTCTCTCTCTCTCTCTCTCTCTCTCTCTCTCTCTCTCTATATGAGTCTACAGACGGCAAAACCTTAATACAATTCTCTGTATACAATTAATTAATATTGAGGTTAAAAAAAGACAGGAAACAGTAAGAAAAAATATAGCAGAATAAATAGCCAAAAATTAAAAGATAACTGATTTATAAGAATTCCAAGAGACCAATTGTTCCCTCACATCTTAAGTAAAATACGGGAAAAAATCTTTTATATCAGAACCGTAGTCGTACGCAGAAAGTTCGTAAGTGGGGTTTATAGAGCTACAACTCACATATTCCTATGTTAAATATACAAAATTTCATTGCAATGGGGGTTACAACCCCCATCAACACCCCCTGCGTACGCCAATGGTCAGAACGAAGTAGAAATTCAATTGACGCTTCAAGTTAGAGCTTCGGAAAATGAACTTAAAGGTCTCTAGTTCTATTCCTGGTTTGGCAATTCCTTTCTCTTTTGAACTCATAGATGGGTCAACATAAAACGTTTTTAGCTTAAACCAAAAAATCGGAATTTAATTTTCGTAATCCAATCTTCCACAACCTCCCATATGTAATAAGGGAGTTTCTCCTCCACCCCCTTTTGACAAAGGCTCTCAACATCTCAAATAATTTTGGCTCTTTTTAAAATAAAATTTAAAAAGAGCATTTTTTTTGTGTGTATGTGGTTATTAACGTATTGTTGATCATTACTTTTTGTTTGGTATTTCGATCTTAAGTCGAGTATCATTTCTCAAGTGATAATTTGAAAATTAAGTGCTTTTGTGAGGTTACTTGGGCGAGATGGGCAGGGATGGAGATAGGATTTACGGGTTTCTAACCAATTTAACAGATCGAGCCCACCCCCAACTGATCATATTTAATGACAAATTGTTGTATTATTAAAATTTGGTACTGGCCCCCCCCCTTAAGACCCTGAACATTTGCCCCTTTACCTGTCTGTCCCTGCCCCTAGAGATAGGTATCTGCTTCAGGCTCATTGAGCCTTCGTTTCCCCCACGTCTTCCTCTTGGCATTCTTTCTTTTAATTGAAGTCCATGACGGCATTTTGTTGCATGTTTTATGTATTGATATTCGTCAGGCCTGTAGCCAAGCTGGGGTCCAGCAGGGGCATGGGGCCCCAGTTGCCCATCGAGCTATTTGTATATATATATATATATATATATATATGAACAATCCCCGGGGCCCTGTGCCCCATATGCCCTTTGCCTTGCCCCAGTTACCCCTTCATCCTGGTTGCAGGTCTGATACACGGAAAATGAATATCTCCTTGTATTAATTTTACCTCGCTTGGAGCAGCATTATCTTGATTTTCCATGCTCCATTAAAACCCATCCAACCACCCTCGCATTAAATCAATTGAATTCAAATGGAAATTGACAAGAAGCGCCCATGAATTTACTTACCGGAGTGTCTCGTGTCACAAGATTGTCTTCTGTTCTTGTGTCCAGCCACCAGACATGATACAATCAATAAAACAATAACAACCGCAAGCGACACCGCGGCAGGGACCAGAACCTTGACATCAAGATAAAAAGGAATTTCGGCAAAGGTGTCACCATCACCAATACTATCCAATAATATCGTCCTAGTACTGCCATCTGAAAAATAAACAAAAGAACTTTACGTACTCTTTCATATACAGTGTGTTATCTGAGTGTTATCCATTATCTGTAGTGAGATCTAGGAAATATTGAAGAATTTGTATGAATTTTTGATAATTGAGAAATTTTCTTTCCCTCCGTAAGTCGGTTGGATCGCCAAATTATTACTTTTTTGCTGTGAAGCAAATAACTTAACAAGTTATTGTTTTCAAAAATATTTTAGTAACATGTTGAATCATCTGTGGATCACCATTCTACATGTATAAGTAAAATAATGACCGACATGTATCCTATATGTACAAGTAAAATACTGACTATGTATTGTGTATATGTAAGTACTGATTTTATCGTATTATGCAGGTGTGGGTAAAATACCAATGATACGTATTGTGTATATATATAAATTGAAAATATTGGCTGATACGTTATTGTCCATATGAATATAAACTACTAGTATATAATTGTCTGAAAGAAAAAATAGTCTAAAAAATTCAGAATGTAGAAACAAAATATTCTAGAAATAGATAAAATTAAAATAAATGATTAGTAAAAATATATAAAATTAAAATAAATATAAAATATATAAAATAAAATAAATAATTAATAAAATATATAAAATTAAAATAAATAAATAAATAATAAAATATATAAGATTAAAATAAATAATTAACAAAATATATACAAAATTAAATAAGTGTTAATAAAATATATAAAATTAAAATAAATAAATAATAAAATATATAAGATTAAAATAAATAATTAATAATATAAATAAAATTAAAATGAAAAGTTAAGACTGAAGAAAAACTATAATAGAAAAAACAAAAACAAAACTAAAATTGAAAAACTAAACTAGAAAAAAAGACTAAAACAAATAAAACCAAAATAGATAAAAATTCCCACTCCATTAATTTTTCCCAGGAGAGGGGCTGATCAGTGGGCAGCTCATCAGAGGGCGGTATTTCTGACAGAAGTCAGACGAATTCTTACAGCCCATAAAATACCGCCTTCAATAATTTAAACGAGAAAAAAAAAAACTTTATAAAAAAACAAGTACCATAAAGTAAAGTAATTACTCCCATTACTTAAAAAAAGTATGAACTACTATTTTTAACAAAACAATTCAAAGTTTCATTAGAAGATTGCGTAACAACAGTTGCATTTCAACACTGGCGTAAGGTTTAAACCACGACGTTTCACGACAAAGCAGAATGAAAGAACGTTCATTCTGCCTTCACTTGACAAAGGGAGCAGTTGGCTCCCGAAACGTCGTGTTCTAAACCTGACACCAATGTTGAAATAATTGTTATATTGTTTTTAAGTGAGATATATTTAAACATTCACAAGCTCTAATCTGTAATTACATTTCTTATTAGCCTTTAAATTAAGTTCCTAAAAATAAATTTATGAAAAGTGCATTTTTGTTTTGAGTTAATTAATCTAAAGAAGTATTTTTAATTTTTAATGATGGGCTGTTTTATTATCAATTCTGATAATTATTCAAAAGAATTAAATTTGGCCCCAAATTTCAAAGTTATTCTGAATATAAAATATAGTTTTATATAAATTATATACAAGTTTTACATAAATTATATACAAGTTTTATGTAAATTATATAATTTTTGTATTAGGTCTATATGTTATTTTATTACACCATTATGAAGCAAGCATACCACAATAACATTTCATCATTTGTAGTAGGGTGTAATATATGCAACGAAGACAGAACGGTTATTTATAACCACGTTATGGTTTTATTCTCATTAATAAGTAATATGATGATTTATGTTATGATGATTATGAATGATATGTTTTGATTTTTAGGAAATTAGATTTATAATTATAATAATATATCTTTGGTTTGTTTTGTTGTTCATTCTTATCCATGCGTTTTATATTATGTCCCCTACAAATGTGCGCAAAATACAATATTTATATATTTATTATTATATTTCGATATAATGAATTTGTTGCTCATTATATCGATGTTTGATTTCATTAGCATTATATTAAAGTATTACATTAGTGATAATGAGAGAAATATAATAATAATGATGTAGTGAAATATAATAGTGACGATATGGTAACATACAATAATAGTGATATGGTAAAATATAATAATAAGTAATGATATGAGGTAAAATAACAATAGTAATGGTATAGTAACGAAATAATCATGATATGGTAAAATATATTGGCAATGATGTAAGAAAATATAACAGGAATAACATAATAAACTGTAATTTCCCCCCAACGTTCATTAATTTGGTTGTTCAATCATTAAATTATATAATTATAAAATATAATAAAATATGACAAGGATAATATGGTAAAAATGAAGCAGAAGTTAACCCTTCTCCTTTCACTTACCGGACGCTATGGCCGTTGCAAAACTGTATTCGGCATCGGTGGACCCAGCTTCGTTGGTAGCGGTTACTTGAAGCTGGTACCAAGTTCCTGGTACGAGATTGGAAAGGATTAGAGGTGCGCTATCATCTTGTGTTTGGGTCTGGGTTCGATCCACCACCGTCCAAGATCCGGGCTTCCTCTGGGCTCTGTATCTGAGAGCAAACGATTGGATGGGACACCCTCCATCATGCCAAGCATCAGGCCTCACAAAAGCTGTTGTTTCGTTAACAGAAGTGATGAGGGAGTGCTTATCGGGAGCGACGGGTGCTGCAAATGTCATTATGATTAATTAATTGTCACAAAACGTTCCGTTGTGATCAACAAAGAAAGATAATTTTAATTCTGACACTACTTACGAATTCCGTCCGTCCTTGTCCTAACGACCTCGCTGGGCGGGCCCCGTCCAACAGCATTGTAAGCCGTCGCAAAGAATTGGTATTTGGATCCACATTTCAACTCCGTTAAAAGATGATTTTGTTGATCGGGGCGAAAGTCTGATTCTTTCCATTCTCCAACGTCCCATTTCTCGTGTAGAATATATCCTAAGACGTAATAAGGTAATGTAAAATCTGAATTGTAATAACGAAATGTAATAACTAAATTGTAATAGCGAAATGTAATAACGAAATATAATAACAAACTTGTAATAACTAAACTGTAATAACGAAATGTAATAAGTACATTGTAATAACGAAATTTAATAACTAAATTGTAATAACGAAATGTAATAAGTACATTGTAATAACGAAATTTAATAACTAAATTGTAATAACGAAATGTAATAACCAAATTGTAATAACGAAATGTACACCCAATTGTAATAGCGAAATGTAATAACGAAAATAACGAAATGTAATAACTAAATTGTAGTAACGAAATGTAATTACTAAATTGCAATAAAGAAATGCAATAAGTACATTGTAATAACGAAATTTCATTAGCTAAATTGTAGTAACGAAATGTAATAACTAAATTGTAATAACGAAATGTAATAAGTACATTGTAATAACGAAATGTAATTACTAAATTGTAATAAAGAAATGTAATAAGTAAATTGTAATAACGAAATGTAATAACTAAATTGTAATAAAGAAATGTAATAAGTAAATTGTAATAACGAAATATAATAACTAAATTGTCATAACGATCGTAACTAAATTGTAATAATGAATTTTAATAACTAAATTGCATCAACTGCTTTGTGAAAACTCCTTTCGAGGAAAAGTTAAGATGGAAAATTGTATCACATCTTGTTTTCACAATTTTTCTTGTTTTCACAATTGTATCACATTTGCTAGCATCAACGTTGAGTTCTCAAAATTATTGGGGGTCCAAGCATATTTTATATACATTTATACATTACAGTATATGTAAAATTGCAATTTATTTCAAATTATTGGGGGAGGGAGCTCGGGCCCCATGGGTCTATATAACTCTAGGTCTATGTTTGCTAGTGTAGTATACAAATTGAGCAGTAGTCAGCTTCACATAGTATCCATTTCACTGCTTCTAAATATCTAAAGCGCCGCCTATCGGTGACCCTTGAACTACATTTTTTCATCGTTAGTTAAAAAAAAACTCCACATCCAGATATTTATCGCGCTTCAGAGCGATAATTTTTCGTTTTTTCATGAAATTAAATTTTTGCGAATTTTTGGTTAACCCTGCATATAAGTAAACGAAGTTCAATATTCTTTCTTTATAATTAGGTTTAACCATATTTGATAAATTATTACCCTGAATTTATATATATATATATACTAATGAAATCCCGATATCATCGTGTATGAATAAAAAAATATAGCTATAATAATCAATAAAAGGGCATGGAATGACTTGTCCTTGCGCCATGAACATCCAATCAACCAACCTATAATTCTTGAAACAAGGATTATATATGAGACTAAATGACTAATTGATATCTCGGTTTAGGTATTTTGACCGCGTATATTAAGATTATTTTACTAATAC
>QLNU02014176.1:143346636-143364196 GCA_006491805.2 Dysdera silvatica
CTCATACGAAGTGTACTAGTGGATTGTCAAATCATTCAATGATACAATCACTAAACCAATTTGCTCCTTTATTGATTCGTTCAGGAAACGATTTGGCGCACATGTAAAGTGTATATTTGTTGGCGATTTTGGCGATAATCTATATTTACTATACCTTACAGATTGAACAAGCAAGCAACTTTGGCAGTCTGGCGGGTTGTCAAATCATTCAATGACAGAATCACAGAACGAATTTGCTCATTTATGACAGACGAAATCGTTTATTGATTCGTTCAGGAAACGATTTGGCACACGTGTAAAATGTATATATATTTGTTGGCGACCTTGGCGATCATCTGTTTACGTTACAGATCGAACAAGCGAGCGTCTTTGAAGTCAAGGAAGTACGTGTCAACGATGTATCAAATCGGTCAATGACCGAATCATTGAACGAGTATGTTCGTTTATAATGGATGAGTGACATCGTTTATTTATTCGTCTAGGGAACGACTTGGCACACATATAATATGTATGTTGGCGATCTTAGAGACCATCTATTTACCTAACTTAGAGCTTAAATAAGGGAGTAATTTTGCAATCAGGGAAGTCCGTGTTAGTGGTGTGTCAAATCGTTCAATGACCGAATCACTGAACGAGTATGTTGGTTTATAATAGATGGGTGACATCGTTTATTAATTCGTCCAGGGAACGATTTGGCACACATGTAAAGTGTATGTTGGCGGCCTTGGCGATCATCTATTTACCTAACTTATAGCTTAAACAAGACAGCAACTTTGCAGTCAAGGAAGAACGTGTTAGCGGTGTGTCAAATCTTTCAATGACTGTATCACTGAACGTTTATTCCTTTATAATAGGTGGATAAAATCGTTTATTGATTCATTCAGGAAACGAAATGGCACATCTGTAATGCATGTTACTCAACGTTAGGAATTTTTCTAGTATATGGCAAAAGTACGGAACTGTGGAATTTTCCAGTATTTGTTAATTTTGCGGTTATCCGGGCACTGCTTTTAAACAATTGTTATTTTCGACAGTGTCGTGACGTATAGGAACACATCGTTTCGCGGAAATTACTCCCTTCATCGAGTGAAGAAAGAGTGAGAGACTGAAAGTCCTATGTTTATATACCCGCTTGTTAAGAAGAATTCTAATTTAAGAGCAACCTTATGTGGGAACATCTGGGGTACATCATGCTGGAATTTTAATCTAAGAAAAACCCAGTAAAAGATCCATTAGATGTTCCTCTATGACCACTCATAATTCGAGGTCTGGTGAAGGTCTTGTATAGTTTTGGTAGAGTTTCTAAAACGTTGATGACACAATTTCTCAAGTTGTAGATATCTAATGGTTATAGAAAATGCATTCTAACCATGTTCATCAAGTCCAATGTAAGACTTTCGTAGAGCCGCAGTTCTGTTCGTGATACATGTTTAGCAAGTTGATTTGAACTTTTTCCTCTGGCGCATATTTCCGTATTCGCATGTAAAAATTTCCATTACTGGTTCGATTTCCCCATTTCAATCGCTCTGTCTTCCCGTTCTGTTGTGGCCCTAGGTCGACCGCTGCCGTCCCGACGCTGACATCTGCCGTTGTTGACCCACTCTTGCCAGCACCGTCCAATCGCCGCATCGCTTCGACCCACATGTCCAGCGATTCTTCGATTCGTCCAACCAGCCTCTTTCAATCCGATAGCACAACCTCTTTCAAACTCTGACATATGCTCGTAATGAGCACGAATCTTTCGGCGAGGCATTGTTACAGTCGACGTAAGATATCCGCAGTCAAAATGCAACAGAAATTTTGACCACATATTGAGAATCGCTCCTTATATACACCTGCTGAATGCGCAGTTCCGATGCGCTGGAGTTCCCGCTATTCATTCATTGGACACCAAATTTTAATCATTTGCATGTTCGGTCAAAATGTCTTTGCATACGAAATTTCATTACAATCGGACAACTCTTTCTTGGTGCGTCGATTTTTTTGTTATAGAGTGTATGTGAGTTTTTGAGAAGTCTGGATTCTCGGATATTCAGGACTTTTACTGTATTTTATGCATAATCAATCGGAATTTGATTGCATGAGTGTCTTGCAAGAAATAACCAAAAGTTAAGTCCGCTACCAAGCACAAATTTTCACTGTGCCACAATACAGTATCAATGTGACAGGAGGCTTAAATCATTATTCGTATTCTTACCATCAATTGGATTGTCGTCGTCCGTGTTTGGCGCCCAAGACAAAGCAACAGCGGTATGGTTGGTGTAAACTGCTTTCAATTTAGGACTAGCTGGAGGATCTGAAATTTTTTTTAAAAATACACATACGACTGAGGTACAGATAATAATTGTACGAACCATGTATTTTACACATGTGAGCAAATTTAGGAGCAAGGAACATGGATATTTGTATCAAAACTATACAATTAACATACCATTTCGTAATGTTCGCACGGCAACTTGGTCAGACGGAGGACCAGCTCCCTTGCCATTGAAAGCTTGTACAATGACGGCGTATTTGGTATCTTTCTTCAAGTTGAGAAGCTGGGATTCTTCAGGAAAACCACCAGTTACATCCATGGCATCCAATGTTTTGTAGACAAACGTTTCTTTTGAGTCTGCCTCCTTGTAACCTACATAGTAGCCTTTTAGTGTCCCAAATTGTAAGTTTTTCCTTGGAGGCTGTATCAAAATGAAGTAGATAATTACTATGCCATAAGCCAACGTGCCTAATAAAGCATCTTAAGCTATTGCTTAGAGCTTAACTCGTTGGGAGGATTCTATGAACAACCTCATCTGGCTGGGCGATATTAGGTAGGTGTACCAATTTTTCTGGCACTTCAGTGTAGTTTCGTCATCATGGACGTTAGTGCTTCAAGACAGGACGATGTCTGTCCTTTGTCATGAAGATGGTATCTTCATTTGAGGAAAATGAAAGATCACCCTCGAATATGATGTCATGAATGTTTTATGTAATTCTTTTCAAATTTGCTTTGGGTGAAGGCAAAGTTTATTAAAACAGAATTCCGTGCAGTGGTTTGAGGTTCGATGAATATATATTTAGCGTGCACTTACTTACTTTAAAAACAATATTCTAAAAATCTGAAATTTTTTTTTTGCTTCCAGTAAAGAATGAAATATTTTCATTAAGATTAGGAATTTTCATTAAGATTTCAATATTTCCATTAGGATTAAAACATTTCTATTAGGATTAAAATATTTCCATTAAGATGAAAACATTTCCATTAAAATTAAAATATTTCCATTAAGATTGAAATATTTCCTTTAAGATTAAAAATATTTCCATTAAGATTGAAAATTTTCCATTAAGATTAAAGTATGTCCATTAGGATTAAAAAATTTTCATTAAGATTAAAACATTTTTATTATGATTAAAATATTATGGAACATATTTTTTTACCTTCCATGTAACTTTTACAGCGTGTGCTCCAGCTGCGTAGGCTTTCACTTTTTGAGGAGGACCACCGGGAGCTAATGAGTGAAAAAAATGCAACAAATCTATAAGCAGAATTTTAAAATTTTATGACGTTACTTTTAAGGATCAGCGAATTAAAATACCACTTTGATCGGCGCAGAATGATCATTGTTGTCCTTGCGCCATAAAAATACAACCAACCAACCAACCAACCAACCAACCAATCAATCTGAATTAAAATAATTAAAAAGACACTTTTATATATTTATGTTTTCTGCATTCATAAATAATTAAATTATTACATAATCTATTGTTCAAAATAAATTAATTTATTTAATAATCTATTATTCACAATTTATAATTACCATATTACGATTAATTATGTCAATTTGTGCAGGTTCCATGATGTAATTAAAATCCTATGTACGGTTTCACCACCTTTGGCCCACAATCACTCTTGCTGTAATTGCGCCATAAAAATACAACCAACCATGATGTAATAGAAAATATATGCATTTGCTTATCTTTCTCATTCTAGTCAAACAGATTACTGGTATTTATATAAGGAGTCTGCGCATATTACATAAGACATTAACGCTTGTCTGTCATTTTCCATTTCAATTTGTGCCTATAGTAAGACCCGTGTAAAATGAGAAGTTTGAGGCCCAAAAAATGCTTGGTATATCCAATGGCATACTAAATCCGTTTTTGAATTTAAAATTCCAAACTCTAACAAAATCTGCATAAGCAACGTATAGTCTTATGACAGGTATACAATATATTAAATTTGAATTTTCTTAAAATTTAGTGGATAAACACTTCAATTTCAGTAAAATATGAAATTGACATATTAGTAATGATACACAAAATAATCTTTATTTAATAATTCTCTATAAATGGCTTATATTTATTTGATTTGATTTGTAGTATCTATTTTCATTAAATTTTCACCATAAAATATTTGGCGCGTCGAATACGTTGCGTTATTTGTGCGATTCATCGTTTCATAACAGTGACGACTACCTTAACACGTATTCTGACAGGGATGAGAATTCGCAGAAATTTTTCAGTCACAAGTGCTATAGAGTCAGGGCCGTGCTTACGGGGTGCGAGCTGAGCGACCTCCCAGGGCCGCTAAAATTTAGGGCAGCCAAAATGTGTAGTGCAAATACCAAGAAATCAGTTTTTAGCGGCCCCATGTACTTTTAACAGAGTATTTGGTCAATTGACCATTTACGTGTTACGTCATACTTCCCATAATGCAACCTCTAAATGGTGGTCAGAATACATACGTGTTGTGTTATTAGTCAATTGCATTAACATCAGTTGTCTATGTAGGTTAACATGTTTATTGTGGCGGACATATGACCATTGCAAAGACTCCTAGTTTCCGACACTTAGCTGACGAAAAGCTAGAAAAATTACTTTGTAAGTTCTAATAGTATAAAAAAAGCGGCTTTGTTCGTTGAATTAGCTTTTCATTAATTCGTTATAATTATAATAATTAGAGTAATAGTAAATTACAATGATTCGTATTTTATTTAATTTTTATCCCCTATTTTCAATTTAACTTCATTATCTTCTCTTTATTTTTACCTACAGCGTTCAGACAAGTGAAGGACTTTATTTTGTAATGCTAAACCCTGGTCAATCCTTTTCGTTTGTGTTACGTCGAAGTATTTTAATGGCCGCTAAAATCCGCTTTGTCTAGGGCCGTTGACACCGTAAGCATTGCCTTGTGTAGAATTTGTTTCATCGTGTTTTCCTCGGTTAAAAGACTAAACCTTATGTACGGTCTCACCTCGGTTGGCGCAAAATGACTCTTACTGTCCTTGTGCCATAAAAATACAATCAACGAACCAGTTAAAAGACATCCTCGATCACTGTTTTTTTTTTTTAATTTTCAAATTTTGGTATTTTTTTAAAAATTTTCTACATTTTATTAAAAAAAAAACCCCATAATTTTTTGTTTTTTAAATCCGGACCGCTAAAATTGTATTTTCTAAAAATGATTAAACTGCTTTGAATTTAAACATTATACTAAACAAAATCTACTATATTTTCCTGGCTAAATTCGAAAACTCGCCAATCTGGGCTCGTTATCATTGGGTTCTACTGTGTATACATACATGTATACATACATATATGCTATGATACATACATACATACATACATACATACATACATGCATACATACATACATACACACATATATATATATATCATCATCATCATATTCAACCATTATCTATCCACTGCTGGATGAAGGTCTCTCCAAATGCTTTCCACACAAGTCTATCCTGGGCCATTCGTTTCCACGTCACCCCAACCTGTTTTCTTATTTCATCCACCCATCTAGTTTGAGGACGTTTTCTAGGTCTTCGGTGGTCTCTTGGAATCCAGTTCAGAATTTCTGTTGTCCATCGTTGATCAGTTCTTCTTGCAATATGCCCAGCCCATCGCCATTTCAGCCCTTTTACTTTAACAATGATGTCCTCTACTCTAGTTTGCTCTCTCACCCAAGTGTTTCTTTTTCGATCTCTCCTAGTTATTCCAAGCATGCACCTCTCCATGCTCCTTTGCGTTGTCTGTAACTTTCGTATTGCTCCAACTGTTAGACTCCATGTCTCTGATCCATAAGAGAGGACTGGCAATACACACTGGTTGAAGACCTTTCTTTTTAGACACAAAGGCAATTTCCCCTTCAGGATAAAACTGTTTCTTCCAAATGCACTCCAGCCAAGTTTAATACGTCTGTTGAGTTCTTTCATAATGTTGCCATCCATTGAAATCAGCTGGCCAAGGTAAATATATGAATCAGCAATTTCTAGCTCAATGTTGTCAACTTGTATTTTTGTTTCCTCTACAAAATTATTGAACATGATCTTAGTTTTTTGTAGGTTCATCTTGAGTCCAACTTCTTTACTTCTAGTTGAGAGCTCCTGTACCATGTCTTGGAGTTCTGATGGGTTCGTTGAAAAAATAACAATGTCATCAGCAAACCGCAAATGATTTAAATATTCACCATTTATTTTTATTCCCTTGTTATTCCAATTTATCAGCTGAAAAATCATCTGTAAAGCTGAAGTAAAAAGTTTTGGAGAAATGGTATCTCCCTGCCTCACACCTTTACCAATTTTGATAGTTTTGGTATCTTTATGTAACCGAAATTTTGCACTTGCATTTTTATACACACGTTTCACCATGTCAATGTACACATCCTCAATGTCTGTTGATCTTAAAGAGTTGATGACTGCTGATGTTTTAATAGAGTCAAAGGCCTTCTCATAGTCAATAAATGCAACACACAATGGAAGTTCATATTCATGTGTTCTTTCAATTAATTCTCTTAATACTTGAATATGGTCCACTGTACTGAATCCACTTCGAAATCCAGCTTGTTCTCTTGGTTGAGCTGCATCTAATTTTTTCTGCAGGCGATGTGTTAGCACTTTTGTGAAGATTTTATAAATAGCAGGTAACAAGCTAATTGGTCGGTAATTTTTCAAATCCTCTTTATCACCTTTTTTATGCAAAAGAATTACTGTTGCAGAATCCCATTGGTTTGGTATGTTACCGCTGTTAAGACATTTGGTAAAGAATTTTGCAAGTATGTCTTCTACATATTCTCCAGCTTCTTTTAGGATATCTAATGTAATACCATCATCGCCAGGGGATCTTCCTTTCTTCATACTTTTTATTGCAAATGAAACTTCTTCTTTTAAGATTTTAGGAGCTGTTCCTTCGACTATTTCAATGTCTTCGTTTAATCCACTGTTACTTTCATATAGTTTTTTGTAGAATTCTTCAACTCTTCTAAGTATTTCTTCCCTATTTCTTGTTACGGTGCCATCCTCTCCTTTTAATGCAATGATGTGTTTCTTCCCAACAGATAAACTTCCTTTAACAACCCTAAGGCTCTTGTTATTTTCAATGGCCTTCCTTACTAACTCACAATTGAATTTTCTTATGTCTTCTTTCATGCTTTTGCGCAGAGTTTTACAAAGTTCTATGTACTCAATCCTGGAACTGGTATTTCGATTGTCCACCTTCATATCTCTTCGCCTTTTCATGAGCTGTTTCGTCTTCTCAGATAATTTGCTATTGTGCTTTTTACAGGTTACACCACCAATTTCCCCAGCAGTTTCAACTATTGTCTTAACAATGTTTTCATTTGCTTCTGAGATATCACTTTCATCAATAAGTCCTTCCAGTGCAGAAAAGCGATTTTTTAATTCCAACTTGAATGCCTCGGTATTTTCTTTTAATTTCTTTAAATCCACCCTCTTACTTACTTGTTTCCTAATGAGCTTCTGTCGTTCTAATTTAGTATTTAAGTGCATTTTACATCTCACCATTCGATGATCACTTCCAGTATTAAATCTGTTCAGTACACTGCAATCTTCAATAATTGATTTCTTGTTTGCCAGGATATAGTCAATTTCACTAGTTCCCCCATTTGGGTGTTTCCATGTCCATTTTCTTTGCGGTTTCTTCTTAAAAAATGAATTCATGATGCTAAGATTTTCAGCTTCTGCAAATTCGATGAGTTGATCGCCACGTTCATTCCTTTCCCCATATCCGTATTTACCAACCGATGTCTCTCCTTGTTCCTGTTGTCCAATTCTTGCATTGAAATCCCCCATGATGAGCTTGATATGTTGTTTCCCTTTGGTGTGTAACTCTTTGATTTCTTCATAAAATTCTTCAACCTCTTCGTCGGTATGGCTTGATGTTGGTGCATATACCTGTACTATTTGAAGTTGGTATCGCTGGGTTAGTTGAACAACAAGCCTCGCTGCTCGATCTGATGTACTTTCAACTTCCAGAAGACAGTCTTTAATTCTTTTGTTGATTAAGAAGCCAACACCACTTGTTCTTCCAGTTTCCGTTCCTCTATAGTAAAACAAATGTCCGCTTTTCAGTTCCACCAACTCTTCACCTTTTCTTCTAATTTCACTGAGTCCTACAATGTCCCATTTGATCTTGTCTAGTTCCTCTTCCAATTCCTGAAGTTTTGCTTCAGAAGCAAGGGATCGTCCATTAAACGTAGCCAAGGTCAATAACAAACGGCAGCCTGGGCCATTCCAGTGATTCTTAGCACCCCCTGCTTTCATGCCACACTGACCGCTGCCTTGATCAGGAGCACTCCAGCACCTGGAGACTAGGGGCCATGGTTTCTGGTGTGTCAACATAATGGAGGAATTAGCCATAATTTCACCACGCTGGCTAAACGGGTTGGTGAATTAGCCCTCCCCTTCCGCCTTTCTATCCGTGTAGCAAATATTAATTTGCCACATAAATAGAAAGCTCAGCCTGCACCACTTGAAGGCGGGGTAGGACACTAGGTTACTGGCCTGGCCGGTTCCACACATCGTCACATACGTTCAGCGTGTGGGTCTCCTTCCAGTTAGATACCAGCAACCCTTTTGCAGGCCTAATTACTAAAATACATGTACATAAATCACTGCCTTGACAATCAAGTAGGTTAGAAATGCAGATGTGATCGGGCTTTGCCTTTGTATTGCTGCGGACTATTCCTCAGCAGACTCCATACATATTCCCCCATCATCGCTTCATTCCATCTGTCCTGATACCGCAATTCTATGTTCTGCATATCTTGGTGGAATCTGTCTCCATGTTCTTCACTCACATCGCCCAAATTTGGCCTAAAAAAGTCCAGATAAGAGTGCAGGAGATGCAGTTTTGTGGAAGTTCTGCAGCCTAAGTACTGAAATGTGACTAACAAGTTCTCAACCAACTGTCGGAAATTTAGGCTTTCGGTGTTGACTAGGAAGCTATACAAAACGTTACGAAATGCTTACCTGGCCCTTTTTTTTCGACAGGTATCGTCTTTTGTTTCAAGCCCATGGACTGCAGCATCTGTTTAACCTGAAGTTCAATGAATACCCCAGCAAATACATTTGCGTCTTATAAACGTGGAAACATGGATCGAATATATTGCAAAGTATAGAATTGTTTGTTTGAAGCTTTAATAAATTGCTTCGCTATTCTTAATCTGATTTAGAAAGGTGGACGTAATATCTTTTCCTTGCCAACAAGTGACTCATGTGAGACATTATGTTGTTCTGGAACAAGTTCATTCCGTAAAGACCACTCTCGTTGGGTATAATGTTGCCCATTACCCGACTGTACCACAAACAAAGGAAATATGGATACTTCGTAAATCCATCTGGAAATCCCAATAGAAAATCTAGCATCTTGTTGTAAATTCGTAATCAGTGTGAAATACTGAGCCAGAAATAATTAAAATATCAAGAAGAACATTTTCGTTGTTTTATCCAGTGTCATCCAGTTTTATCTAGTGTAGTAAATTAGGTTAAAAATGGAGGAGAATAGGAAGCAGAAACTTGTTATGAGATTCTACCCCAGAGTCATGAAAAGCATAAATAATTTGAATTTATTATCAGAAAATCGCATTTAGTGAAAGAAACATGTGTCTTTAATGTACAGAAATTGCATGCATGGTTTAAATTATTAGCCTGTGCTTACTTCTGCAAATGTGGTGTTTAGCATACGTCCAGGGGCGGACACAGATTTTTATTTTGTGGGGGTCAAGGACAGAATTTGCCATGGTCTTGGAATAACACCCTTCATTTATCATGAAAGTTGGAATTTTTTACAGTGAAAAAAATTTGGGGGGGTCATGACTCCTCTGACCTCCCCATGTGTCCTCCCTTGCATAGGTCAGTATGGAATTAGGTTATAACGAAAACGATATAACGGATTCATAGCTATAACGAACGAATTATCTAAGTTTGGTTTAGTGTATATCTGATCGTATCGAATACCGGTTTTAACGAAGAAAACTTCCGGTCCTTCGATGTTCGTTTTAAACGAATCCGACTGTATTATATTCTATATATTATGTCTTTAACCCTCATCTGCATACCCGTATCCAGAGGGGGGGGACCTTAGGGACCGTCCCCCCCGAAACAAAATTTTTAATGAGATTTGGCTACGGCTTTGCATGTGATGATTGTATCGATACACTTTGAACAATTTTCGAACCCCCCCCCCGGAATTAAATCCTGGCTACGTCTTGCTCATCCGTATTCTGCATCTCTTAATTTATTATTCATTAATTGCGGGAGGGCTCGGCCTAGGCATGCAGCTAGACATTTGCTACAGGAGGGGCTCTGAAAGTTACAGGGGGGAGGCTTTGAAAGTTACAGGGGGCTCAGAAAGCTACAGGGGGCTTAAAATACCTTCATATTTTATTAATATATTTAATAATACTAAATATCTAAGTAGACTAATATATTTAACATTAATGAATAAATTTCTTAACATAAATTTTGCATTAAAAACTTACAGAGGTGTACAAAAAATTTATAATTCCCCTTATTCTTATTATAAAATAGAAGACTCAAACCTCTGCAAAATACGTGATGTACACAAGATCTGCCGTAGAAATATATTTTGAATACATTTTTAACCTCAAAGAACAATTTCCATTTTCATGTACAATTTTATTCAAAACAAAAAATTTAAAATATAATTATAAAATAATTTATTTTGAGAAAAAAATATTTTTCAAGGAGGGGTGGGGTTGATTGCATTTCCAGGGGGGCTCACGCACTGTAGCCCCCTGGCTACGGTATTGGCGCGGCCTCCCAAGCAATATGTTTAGGAGAAGGGTAGACCCAAATTTATAAATGGACACGTTTGGCAAATATCCTAGGAGTCAAATATTTAGGTGCCCAAAATATTAGACTATTTTTTTATTTTTTTTTTAATTGCAAGCTATCAATCGTAAAATTCCGTTTCTCGTCGTAAAATGCCTCTGCCCTCTGCTGGTTTAATTTGAAAATATAAAAAATTCAGTGGAACAGCCTCCTCCCCCGCCAAAAAAAATAACAAATAAAATAAATACATTAATAGAAGTTTTATCTTATAATAATGTATCCACAGTAATCATAAATCTCCCCCTCCGCTACATATTCCACAAGTTTCTGTATCATTTGAGAGGGAAGAGTAGAACGTCTAAATTCAATCAGGGCGCAAAAAAAATTGTTAGACCCAAAACGCATCTCACCCCAAATTCTCAGCTTTGATGCCTTGAAGTTGGCGCTCTTGAAACTATTCCACAACCCTAATTATTAATGCCTTGATGGGACTTGACCATCTTCTAAAAAGTATTTTGAATGGAACACTTCAAGGGGTGCCACCTTTTTTTTTTTTTCGGAGTACTGTGGAAAAAAACCTGTGAACTGCTGGTGCAAAGTACCGAGTACGAGGTCTATAGATGAAAGGCATGTGTTTTCTTTTACTTTCATGCACCTCCTCCCCCAAACTTTTTATTAGTTTAAACATGCTGAAAGGAATTCAAACTGCATCTTCCCTCTTTTACAAATTGCTTTCTCGTATTCGCCAAAAAGCTGGCCTTTCTCCGTCTTCACATCTTGGCCATCGCATCGCTGTAAACCAGTGTTGTCAGCACCAAGGATTTGATAATCCTTTTTTTCCCCCTACCCAATGTTGTTTTTCCCCCTCCTTCCATTCGCGCGCGTGTTTTTATGTGTAGCGTGTCACAGTGTTTCCGCGTGGCAGATAAGGGCTTGTTTCCCTACGTATTTTGCCGCAGTTCTTCTTTAAGCCACATCTTAACGCGATTGTCGCCTTTCCTGCGCTCTTTTTTATCAGGACAAAAAGGTAAACAAGTGATCGACCCTCTTTCCAATGCAAGGGTCGTTACGCTCTAGATCCCCCACGAAGCCTTCTTGGAAGTGCTTGCGCACTTCCCAAAACTTTCGTTTATCTTACTATAAACCCTCGTTATTATAAACCCAAGAAGAATCCTTTGGTAAACGGAAAGCCTAGAACTAAAACTGGCTCGTGCGGAATACACAACTTCAAATACGACTAGCTATATATTTTAGCTAAAATATATCGCGGTTATAGCTAAAATATATCAAGAGAAAATTTCGCATGCACAGCCTTGATGCAGTGGCGGATTTAGAGGTCATTCAAGGGGGGCGATTAATGACTTGATTTTTGGAAATGATACCTCATTGGACCTTTACCTTGTATCTTTTCAATGTTAAATTTTCATTCAAGGGAGGGATGATCGCCACCCTCCTAAATCCGTCCCTGCCATGATGGGCAATAATAATTCAAATTCACTTAAAGTTATAAATGTGTTGTTGGAGGTAGAACCGGAACCGTGGCTAGATGATTTTGCGCCCCTAGCACAACAGTCCAGATTGCGCCCTCATTCACTGATATATTTTCCTCTGGGAATTATTTCAGCCGATTTTGCGCCTTCTCTCGTCCGCGCCCCTGTCATGAGCGATTTCGGTGTCTGAATATTCTGCCATTCATGTATACCCCACTCCAGTGCCGTAGTTGTAAAATAAAAACTGTGGGAACGTATCTGACTGACCTCATGATAATGGGGTGGGGGGCGCCTTCAGATTTCCAAGGGATGATGAAGCAGCCACCTACAATTTTTTTTATTATCTCATTTTACCGGTGTACACTGATTTTTAGAATTTTTTTAAACAATTTCTGAGTTTTCTTTATTTATTCCTTAATTATTTAAACATTTTTTGGTTGTTCGTTGAAAGTTTATTTCTGGCCGTTAAAATACGAGTTTAAATGTGTTGCTTTGGGTGAAGAGATAACAATTTTATTCATGTTAGTTGATGCTGCAATCTTATGGTCAATTTTTTTAACGACCAGAATGTTTTAGGACACTTTTTTCCTAACATTAATTAATACATGAACAGCTTAATCATTTGTCAGGTGGGAACGATCATTGCAATTGAAAATAAGTTTGAGATCACCGTTCCCGCCGCCCCACTACACCTCTCTAATTATTCTAAGTGTGAATTGGACGAAAGCTTTCCAGTTCCTGTCTGAGATGGTGTGGTGAAATTGTCAACGTAATGTTTTCAAAATTATTGGGGGGGGGGTCAGGACCTGGTGGCCCCTATAACTCTACGTCTATAGGTGAGATTGATGGTGAGCTGCTCAAATTTTTACACTCGGTTCACCGGACCTCAAATATCGTTGGGGAGTGGCTTGCCCCTCCCTCAGGAAAGTGACATTTACAGAGCATTAATGTGGAAGCTATCTCCGCCAATAGCGAAGAAGATCCAATTCACCACTCTATGTTAGGCTCGACGTGACCATATAGGCAAACTAGGCGGCCTCCTAATTCGGCACCACGACAGATTTTTTTTTAATACTGTAAGATGATTCAAATAAACTTGATAATAAGTAAATGGAACTGAATGGATTATTTTCGATTGAATGCCTTCACCAATATTTACTCTTCCTTATCTCTCTCTTTTTATCCATTTTTTCTACCTTCTCAAATTCTTGTTCTTTTACATTAAAATTTTTTCCTCTATTCGATTTATGGAACGCTGCATAACGTTTTCCCCATTACCGCTGCCTTACTGAAGGCCTGGAGACGCTTTTTCTTTTTATACCTTTGTGCACTATTACAAGCATGAGAATTACAATTTTCTACTTTAATTGTAAAGTCCCAGTTTTTTTTTAATAATTTACTACATACTTCGTAATAATTTATTACATATATTGTTTTAACTAGAACTACACTGAGAGGGCGGAATGTGACGTATTTTTTTCACTTTTCGATTGTTATACGACGCATTGGGGTAATTTTTTACGGGATGGGTGGGGGGGGGGGGCGTCGTTTGCTTAGTCACACGTCGTTTGACTAGGGCGCCAAATTTGCTTGCGCCGGCCCTGACTGTATGCAATAATATAAACGTATCACTTATAAATCCACATTTTGAAAATAAATGTATCACAGTTTTCGATACTGCAGGTGGGAGGAGCAAGGCGCGGAAGTCACTTGTATCTAGGTACCTGTTTATAGGAGAGCTACAAGGCACCTAGCATCACACAAAAGACATCATTACTTATCGAAGATACAAATAACACACTTTCCCCTCCAGGGGCGGACAGGGTCCTCTCAAAGGGTGCATGACTTCTAGAGGGCGCGAGTGTTCTCCCATTCGGAGGTGTGTTCGGAGGTGTCGTATCGCCCATGAGGGCGAACCAACCCGGGGGCCGATGGACCGGCGATCCAGTCCTCCCCTGTCTGCCGATAATAAGGAACGCCACCTGTAAAAATTCGTTACTTGATCCTTTATAACGAAAGTACAACATACGTTATGCTGCGTTAAACGAGATTAATTATAACAAGTTAATTAATATTACAAGATTAATTATACGAGTTAATTATAAGAGGTTAACCCCGGAGTTGTGGGGGGACCTTTTCATGTTGGAAGGCTGCATTAAATTAGCTGTTAATATTAGAAGGCCGCATTAAGTTAGTGTTAAGGTCGCGCGTGTTTTGATTGCGTCAGTCAATCAAGGAAGATTATTTCGTTAAATCTTCTTCTACTCTTTTATGCTTTGTTCATTTTAAGATTATAATACAAATAACGAAGATGAATAGAATCACGTTAATAAAACTAAAAGTTTTTTTTCTGTAAAATTTTAATTCGGCCAAAAGCCCTTACCTAAGTGTCTCGAAGGCCGGGGCTTGCTCGCCCCTGTGTTAACCCCTAAAATGTAATTTTCCTCCCCATGCTGTGTGAGGATTGTCCAATGTAACTTGAAGGAAAGATATTATTACCCTTTACAGGTCAAGGCTCCGAGAGCTCAACGCGGGGCCCTGGTTCGAATCCAGGATGAAGACGGCGTCTTTTTTTTTTTCCCCTAAACAAATAGCTCTAGATTGTGCCAAGATTGAATATAGATTGAATAATACGTGGGTGTCAAATTTATTTGTAATAACTAGGAGGTGTTAAATTAAAGCTCATAGTTTGCATGATTCTTATGGAGAAAGGGCAGCAATGGTCATGTAGCACCAAACAAGGTGCATGTATCTGTATCCTTAATTCATAAAAAAAATCATCAAAACATCTCATTTCATTAATCCTCCTTCAAAAATAACAAAAACGCCAACCATATATTATTATTATATTGATTGTTTATTTAACCCAATTTTGTATACATTTTCGTGAGGTACATACCATCAGCGCTTTGAGAAAAAACATAGAAGAAATCTTTTTACATTTTACGTTTATGATTTGGGTTAGAATTGCAAGAGAATATAAAGCCGAAGCTTGTTACGGGATTCTCTTCCGAAAAGGTTTTACAATTCCGTTGAGGTTTGTTATTTTCTTAAATATCTGAAATGATTATATAGTTCATTGATTTAAAACAGCATTTTCATGAGCAGATGATTAGAATATATTAATATCAATGCTATATATACGATATTTGGGACTCATTTGAGAAAACGATGACACAAAATTGGATAAAGTTTATGTGTTAGACTGAAAAAGTAACACAGGTGAAATAAAATTATGAATTCGATCCTGTTAGATTTTTAGGGTACGTAGAATGAAACAGATTAATTTTTGACCTCATTTTTTAGAGTTAATGTTATACTTTTGAAAGCGTTAGTATCGAAGACTATACTAAAATGAACACATATTATGGATTATAGAACTAATATACTTCGGAAGAGTACTGTAAGAGAAGAAAAGAGGGGAATTATCCAATGAGTATCACAATTTTTCTTTGGGAAAAACACAATTTCCAATTAATCCATTTAGAGACCATGTGGCCTTAGTGTGTTAACCATTCCCTTGTTAATTTTATATCTCAGGAGGGTAACAATATCATGAAAAACACATAAATAAAAAGATAAAGCAGCATCTCATAGGTGTCGGTGGTCTACTTGGCATGGCGCTTTGATTCCAATTAAGAGGCCACTGGTTCGAGTCTATCGCGGGGCGATTTTTTTTTCTTACGACCTATAAAATCTTGTGACGATGGATCAAATGCAGTAGTGGATCAGTTCAAAAATTATGGGGGTGGGGGGCTCAAATGGCTTTAAAGAAAATTATGTAACGAAATGTGAGAAAATAATGTGTTTTCATATCAAATGGGGGCTCTTGAGCCCCTGTCTTCGCCACTGGTCAAATGAGCTCTAGTTTGAGAGATGAAGAAAGGGCGAAGATGAAGAAAACATCCTATTTCAAACTTGGCCCAATTGGTTTAGTTTTTCGCAATTTGGCTTCGAACGCATTGTTATGAAAATTAAACTTAAATTGGGAGTAGGAGAAGGTGTGGTCCGCGTAAGTTTATGTCACCGTCGAAATTGCAGGAATGCCCATCGCCACTTTTTAATATTTGCAAATCTTGGGTCTCGTGACCCTGCGATTATGCCGCGATGGCGCAATCCTTACACCAAGTCGTCACCCGAACGAGAAAAAAGAATAAAAACGGAAAAAGGTCAGGGATGTTAAACGGTAAATGGCGGCCGCCCTCTTTGGCGCCCGCTAAACTCACTTTTTCATGGCGATTAGAATAAACCCTGACGGCGTGGGTGACGCTAGGATTCACATTGTCGGGTGCCACCGATGCCGTTCAGTCCCGAGACTTTCTCACGGCGAATAATGAGCTGGTAGCGGCGGCGGCGGCAAGCAAGATTGCAGTGACTCGTGTAACTAACCACCAAGCTGTTTGAGTACAATGTCTCATCCCGTTACTCTTTCATCAGCAGAATTGGTTTTGTAATGACGTACATGCAGGCAGACACATTGTCATCTTAAAACGATTCTACATGTCTTTGGTTTTGTAGCTACACTTTCCGTTTGGAAAGAACCTAGGAAAAACAATCAATCCAATTTAATTACCAAGTGTAATTAAAAGAAGGTTTAGCTAGGGTGGGCTTGGATCCCTCCCACTCCTCATATCTAGATTATCTACTCCAACGACTTTATTGGAAATAGCTCTCTCGATGTGAATTGCAACGTCAAATGAAAAACGCAATAAAAATTACAATTTTTAATACATTTACAAATATATCGATTACTTTGCAATAATAGCATTTTGATGGTTACAAAAGTGTTTAACGTGTGTGTACGTGTTGATCATGGGCGCTCATACGAGTACTTGGTACTCGTATAGCGCCATGAGTACTCGAGTAGTGAGGGATGAGAAAAATTATTACCTCCTTCTCAAAGCTGTCGAGAATTTTAGTGAATGTACAAGATACCAAAACGCTACAAAAATAATTGATACTGCTTGACAATTAGTAATGAGCTAAAAA
>QLNU02014176.1:143364296-143378931 GCA_006491805.2 Dysdera silvatica
GATCAAGTTATTCTCACTCACTTCTATGACAACCTAATTAAGTGTTACGTTTTAATAAGTTATTCGCATTTATCTACATTAGTATCTTGTTTCAATGCCTGATTAATTTAATCTTTCAACTGTTAATAATTTATTTGCAAATCTCATATTTAACGCCTTTTATTACATTATATTAGTTATATTATATCTCGATAGTTTTGATAATTCATTATCTGATTCTTCATCTTTTTACCCTACAAGCAGCACCAGTATCTACTAAATTATTATTGTATATTATATATATTTTTAAATTTACCGAAAATGAATAATGCATTATTAGTTATATATTATTATTTATTACTCTCTATATATTTTCATATTTTCGTTGCAGTACTTACTGATTATTATTCTGTTTGGTACTTTATTTATATATCCAAGTCAATATTGCAGCATGGCTTTTGCTGTCCTTGCATAATTGCAAAACCCAGTAAACTAACTATTCATTCACCCTTATCGTTCTGATGTATCAATATTTACTGTATCATTATTTGTATATTATGAATATATTTGGACTCGCCTAAGGGAATGGAAAAAAAAAGATTATATTATTACTATTTATCTAGTGTTATTATTTCCTATGCCTTTTATGGTCTTATTGTAGCAATTATTCTTTATTATTTTTGGTGGTACATTACTTATATATTCAAATCAATATATTCATGTCATGTTTTATTTTTCGATCTCACATTGTTTGACGTAGAATAATCCTTACTGTCCTTGCGCCATATAGATATAGCCAGCTAACCAACCACCTAACCTATTTTTTGATTTGTTGAACTTGACGTTTTGAGATATTCGTCCTCAAAATTACTTGTTCAAATTTACTAATATATGAAATATTGCTTATTTGGGATTGCGATTTAACCTAAATGTTGCGTTTCAACAAGTTATTCTCACCCACTTTTATGACTTAACCTAATTAGGTGTTATGTTTGAATAGATTATTCTCATTTACTTATGTTAGCATCTTGTTTTAATGCCTGATGAATTTAATCTTTCAATAGTTGGTAATTCATTTGAAAATCTCATACTTTACGCCTTTTATTACATTATATTGCTTGTATTATATTTCAATACTTTTGATAAGATAATTTATTCCTCTACTAATTTTCATTTTGAGTTTTGTGTATTTTTTCTACTTTTTCTACAGGATTATTTATACCTTTTGCTATCTATTCCTTACACTATGAAACATCTGTTTCATTTTATACCCTGTATAATGCACCCATACACATGCACTTACTAATTCTTTATTTATTGTTGTGTTACCTTTTGGTTCCTGATTAATTTTTATTTTATTTATTTACTTTATCTTATTTACTTTTTCAAGGTTTTGTTTTTTTAATTATATGTTTATTATTATGTTTATTTATTAATTATTATGTCTATTTAATATACTGTGGTTATTATAAATTTTTTTAATTATTATGATATGTTCCACACCTGTAAATAGCACCAGCAACCTATGTGGTCAATATTTCCGACGTTCAAAAGTAATTTTTACTCAATCCTCCCAAAATAACTTATTCTCACTACATATAAATACCTGCAGCCTTTTGAATAAAGTTATTTCCTTAATGATTTATTGAATGAACTAAAAAATATTACTCATTTTATCTATATTACTGAAACGTGGTTTCAACCTAACTATCCTTTGCATATAGCTTAATACAGTCTAGTTAATAAATGCTGCCAAAATGGTCGCGGAGGTGGAATGGCAATTTATGTACATCAATCAATCTCATATTCAAATTATAATCATTGGAGTGGAATATTTCTATACATTGAAATCATAGTCATAAAATCTTTTTAGAATCCTTATTTCTACAATATATAGACCACCGAATGATGACATTGCGGAATTTTTAACTTTCTTAAAGACCTTTAAGGATTTTATTAACACTTAAAAATTGAAATTGATTGTACTTGGTGATCTAAATATTGACATGAGTTCTAAGTAAAACTTTAATGCTAAAAAATTTAGAAGATATAGTTCATACTAGCGGTTTTTATTTTACAACCAATGTCCCTACTAGAATAACATCTCACTCACAAACTATGATTGACTTCTGTATAACTAATACTTATCTACACCTTTCAGGAGTGCTCACATACCATATAAGTGATCACCTACCTATTTTTTATAACTAATAATATTCAAGATTTTCATCGTAATAAATTTGGAAGCTGTTTTTCGAAAAGGGATCTTTCGGAAAGTAACCTAATCTTACTTAAATCAGAATTAACAAAAATCAGTTGGACCATTTTACTTAATTCGAATGATGCTCAACGAGTTTATAATCTATTTATTCAAACTTTTACTAATATATACAACAAATGTTTCATTTTTAAAAATATTGCAAGAAGTAAGCGGATCAGAAAATCATGGATCAATAATTTTCTTCTAAAAGAAATAATAATAATAAAAAAAAGAATAGACTTTTCTCAAGCTTCGTACAACACAAATCATCTGATCACCTAATTGTATTTCGTAAATTTGGAAATAACTTGAACAAAAAACTAAAACTGGCAAAACGAAACTATCTTGAAAAATTCTTTAAAGGCTCCGATAAAAAAAAAAAAAAAGGTTGGGACTAAAAATGAAGTCCTTGGTAGAATTAAACATCTAAAAACCCGATTAGTAGTCTTGTTATTGGGAATCAAACCATTACGAACCAAAATTAAATACTTACAGCCTTCAATAACTACTTTATCGATTTTCCGTTTGGATTGGCACAGGCCCATAATACAATGTCTCATTTGAGTAGTGGATACTACGACTATACCATTAAAGATTCACTATTTCTTTCACTAGTTACACCCGCTGAAATTGCTAAAGTAATAAAGGAAATTAACCCCAATAAGTGCCCTGGACATGATCAGATCTCACGCGGCTGCCATTAAATATGTTTCAGATATTATACCGTAGCCTCTTACCCACATTTATAATCTATTTCCACAAGTGTTATTCTACAAGATCTTAAAATTTCAGCAGTTACACCTGTATTTAAAAAAGAAAATAGATATGAGATTGCCAATTACAGACCAATATCAATATTGACAGTTTTTGCCAAGATTTTTGAAAAGATACTCTGTAAAAGATTATATAGCTTTTTATCATTGAACAAAATCATTCATCTAAATCAATTTGGATTTATAGAGGGTAGATCGGTGGAACAGGCTTTAATTGCAGTTACAGATTTTATTTACTCTTCTCTGGATTCTAAACAAGCAGCAGTTGGTGTGTTTTTTGATCTGTCGAAGGCCTTTGATACAATTAACCATGAACGTTTACTATATAAGCTTAGTCTAGCTGGTATCCGTGGCCTTTGCAATACCCTTTTCAAAAACTACTTAACTAACAAACAACAATATTAAATAAAATTAAACACATTATCACAGTTAAAATAAATACGATGGTTTATAGCTATTTCGGAAGCGCGTTTAGGCTTCCTTCTTCAGAACCCTAGTTACACTAATGTGACACACGTGCTAGAAAAACTATCGATGCCAAATTGCTAGTCCAAAATTAGTTCGGGTAAACCAGTTGTGGGTCCGTAGCCGCGTCTTTTGCTATGGGACGAATGAAGTTTCTCCAAATAGAGGACATGGAATTGAACGGAAGCTGATCGTTAACAGTAGAAGAGGAATGCGAAAGAATATGGAAGGCTTCAAAGAAATTGAGGTCGGCTGGTGAAGAAACTTTCTCTATTAGATGGGCCTTGTCGAAAGAAAATTTGTGGCCAGCTTCCCAGGCGTGTTTGGCCAAAGCAGATTTTTCCAGTTGTTGTTTACGCACGTAGGCTTCATGCTCTTTAAGCCGAAATCGAAGGGCCCGACGTGTTTGACCAATATAAACACGATTACACTGGCATGGAATGGAGTAAATTCCAAAATAATTGCAATCAGGAATAATATCCTTGAGTTTGGAATAACCGAGTTTATTGATTGGAGTAAAAGTGACCTTGAAATTAAATTTACGGAGGATGGAAGCAATTTTTGAAGAAATTCGTGGAACGAAAGGAATGCTGATAAAATTACAAGGAGAGGAATCAATCAAGAGTGTACTGCACAGCTTGGGTCTAGTGAGTTTCTTCAAAGCGTCGTCAATAATGGTAGGATTGTAACCACGATCTCGAGCGATGTCAAGAATATGGTTAAGTTCAATCTTGAGTAATTCTTCAGATGATGACAATTTTAGAGTACATGAGACCAAACCTGTAGAACGTGCTTATCGTCTAATTTTGTGGATGGCGGAAGCAGCATGCGGCGGGAGGCTAACGATCAGCTTCCGTTCAATTCTATGTCCTTTATTTGGAGAAACTTCCTTCGTCCCCATAGTAAAAGACACGACTACGGACCCACAAGTGGTTTACCCGAACTAATTTTCGACTAACAATTTGGCATCGACAGTCTTTCTAGCACGTGTGCCACATTAGTGTAACCAGAGTTCTGAAGAAGGAAGACTAAATGCGCTTCCAAAATAGCTATAAACCATTGTATTTATTTAAACTGTGTTAATGTGTTTTATTTTATTTAATATTTTGCGCAGTGTGTCGTTTCATCTTTACTATAGACAACAATGTGTTCACATGAATGGCTGCAGCTCTACACTCCGCGATTCATTATGTGGTGTGCCCCAAGGATCTATTCTTGGACCATTATTATTTAACTTTTATGTCAATGATATTTTTCATCTACCAACATCCTTCGAACCAATTTGCTTCGCTGATGACACAAGTATCTTCTCTAAACATACTGATATTAACAACCTAATCACAATAGTTAATGAAGATATTAAACACATTATTAACTTCTTTAACATTAACTACTTAACCCTTAACAGAACAAAGACTAAGAGCTTTTTATTCACAAATAAAAGAAATATTAATCTAAATAATTTTCATCTTAATATTAATAATGAATCAATTTCATTCTCAAAAGAAATTAATTTTCTTGTTATAACATTTTAATCTAATTTAAAACGGGACACCCATATTCACACCATATGTACGAAAATTAGTAGAAATTTGGGAATAATAAGAAATATTGCATATTATTTACCCACTCCAATTCTTATAAATCTTTATCTTTCTTTAATTTTCTCTAACATATATAATTGCTTATTGATTTGGGGCTGTACCACAAAATACAATCTCTCACGGATTACTGCTCTTCAGAAGCATTTTATTTCACTTTTGTCTTACAATAGTCTCGTGTCTCACTCCTTTTATTCATCTTCCAATAATACTCAAATATTACTAATTGAAAAATTACTAATTTACAAGATCTATATTTTTATGTTTAATGCCATATGAATCGTTTTATATCTTAATCTTATGTCCTTAATCCCACCTGGACATAATCACTTCACAAGAAATCTAAATAATCTAATACCAGAATTCTCCAAAACAAATCTTGGATTGGTATGCACGGGTTGTATGGGCCCTAGGGTGTGGAACCCTCTTCCTGACAGAATTAAAATTTTGAGTTCACTCCCATTTTTAAAAAATATCTACATAAATATCTTTTGTAAAACAAATTTTTTGCATAACTTTATTGATTTCTTCCTGTTGTTATAATTATTTTAATTTATTTAGTTATTTTGCCTCGGGCAGCTGGGACTCTGTCAGACCTTATAGTCTCTACCCATAGCTGCCCGAGCAGATCGATTATTTGTATGCTTTTTATACTGTAATCTGTAGTAGTATCTGCTTGAAAATAAATTTGAATTTGAAACTATCATATGGAATTTTAATATCCTTAGAAAAGGTCTCTGAAAACATATAAGCAATTAAAAGAACACGTTCTAAGCATAAAACCAGCTTTTTATAATAGAAAGATAGACTATTTCTAGTATTCGTTTTTAACCTATCGGATTAAGTTTTTCTGTTTTTAAGTTATTTTCCTAATTTTTTTTTTCGTTTACTATAATTTTTTACATGACTATAGAGACTTACAAATACATCCACGCAAGCACTCACACCTATCCAACTCGTCCCACGTATATGCTCTGATATAAGCACTGCATACAGACAATGAATTAATGGATGATTCGTGGACTCAGCTACAGGAGTTGTACCCGAACTCTTTCGTAGGACTTTCATCATATACTCTTATGAACTCTGCGGGTTGCCTTGAGTGCGATGGGGTGCTTATGTTCTGGTTTTGAAATGCTTACGTCCTCGTGTATTATATCATACTGAGGTTAACACTAATCAGTTTTTAAAAGTATGTTAAATTACCATTTTCTTCTTTGTATTGCACAGAATACCGAGTTATCGGACTGTTTCCACTATACGGAGGTGACCAGCCCAACTTTATGGATCGACTTCCTAGTTCAAGAACTTTGACTTCCTGGGGAGAATCAGGGGGTTCTGAAAAGATATGAGATTAAAACAAGTATAATAAAAAAATTTTTTTTTAAAGTCAATTCCTTCAATGCGCTGCTCAAATAAAAGGGAAGAAAGGGAAAAATTGCGAAAAGCAATTTTGGCGACATTTGGCTGTAATTGGCGGCAAGCATTAATCGCCAAATACACCAAAGGAAAGCAAAAAAAAAATCATTTAAATTTAATTAATGAATTAATATTTGAAAAAACTGTATTAACATCAAGTGTCATCCACTACAAGTTTAAAAAAATTTATTTGAACTTGATTGGATGGATAGAAAGTATTTTATTAACGATTGAAAATTTGAACAAGATATATATAGGGAGAGTGTGAGCTAATAGAAGGAATTGAAAACAAGGCGCTGAATAACACCAAAACACTACAGGGAAGAAATACATATTTAGACTATTTTTGAACTTTCATTATCGCCTTATAATAAAATAAATTTACTTTAAGCAAAAGCATTATAAAATAAGTATTAAAACCCATAACCTACAGGAGAATTACCACAAACGGGGAGAAATATAGGGGTTCAGGGGGAAATTGCAATCTAAAGTTGGTAGATAATTTGTAGCAATACTGATTCTTCTCATTAAAAAACTTTTACGAGTAGGACTGACTTCGTAAGCTTTAACGAAAAGGGTGCATGCTGGGAAAAATAACGGTTGAGAACCGCTGCTATAAGTGGGAGTACACTGGGTTCTACCTTCAAATCTCATTTCTTGACTGACAGACGTGTCTGAGCCGTCCAGGTCAAAGTTAGTTGCCTTGTAATTCGCTATCAAGCTACTGTTTCTGAGATAAACACAAGAGTGAACACTTTGTTTACTGTGGCGTAACATTATCTGGAGATAATGTTATATCGTAAACTAGCTCATCTAGTTTTAACTGGTCAAGATCCTGTTTGACACAGCGTCACCTCAGGCCTGGATTAAGTATATTTTGCGCTCCTAGGCAGAATATCTATAGGTGCCCCTATTTACTCTAACCACTTTATCTCTCCACCATTTGACCCCTCAAATTTTATGGTGCATATTTTATTCTAAAGCAGTGATAAGTGAAAACTTAAATAATCATCATTCATTCAACTTGATGGTGGGCAGACACAACAAAAATCAAAACTTATTATATTATTTATTTTACATTATTTTTTTGACAAAATAACATTAAAATTTTTTGCAAAAAAAGCAAAGTGAAAACATTTTGGAGAGCAACCATTTTCCTGCTGTTGCATAGCGTCTTGTAAGAGTTTGTTTTAACTATCGTTGTTATTTAGTTTCAATGTGAAATTTCCCTGAAACCATATGTGTCAAAGATGGAACATCACTATAGTTGCTCAAAGTGTGAGCTTCGTAAAATATTTTCGGTCGGAATTTTTAATCAAATTTAATGATGGAAACATATTTTTGTGGAGATTGCGGTGTGAAGAACAAGAAAATATGCTAAAACTGTTTTTTTTTTCGTTTTTTTTTAACGTCTGGTTTTAGAACATTTCGCCTCACTATGTGGCGGCGGTTTTTGAGGTCTGGTAATTTTATCCAAGTTGGCGCCGGCGCCCGTTAGGTTCGAGCCCAGTGAGCCTAAGGGTAAATACGGGCCTGAATAACCTTAGCTGCTAGTAGCTATACTGGAGCTAGGGGAAGCCATTTACGGACCATTTAGCTACCGTATATTAGCTCCCGTACACAGCTACCGTATATTAGCTCCCGTACACAGCTATCGTATATTAGCTCCCGTACACAGCTATCGTATATTAGCTCCCGTACACAGCTACTATATATTAGCTCCCGTACACAGCTACTATATATTAGCTCATTTAGTTTTAACTGAAGTTGCATCAAGATTTTTTTTAACACAGCATAAATTTAGCTGCTCGTAGCCATACTCAGGTCTGCCTCCTGGAAAATATTCTATCCCAAAATAAATTATTGCAGAATTTTGTTTTAAAATTGTTTTGTACAAACTTGTATACGACAACGGAAATGATTTTTTGACTTTAAATCGACGTATATTTAAAATAGATTTCTACAATAGGTCTTGTGTATATCATGTTTTTATAAAAGTTTCGTAACCTCCAAGCCTCTTCCCCCCGCCCCTGTAAAAATGTTTAGTTATGGACTTGACTGTCTGAAGAAGCAAAGGCAAAAGTTAAAAAAGTAGGTAATTCACTTTTTAGAGGTAAATTTAGGAAAGAATAATGTACAACGATAATTATTGATAATCACACGACTAATAATCAATTGATAATCATTATCGATTCTGTGGTTAAATGAATGAACGATGACTCTTTTCATTAACTTTTTAACACAAAGGCGAGTCGGTCATGTTGACTCATTCATCGCACATCGTTATTTTATTAAAACGACAAGGGTATGGTGGTTCCCCTTTTAACCCAGATACCCCTAACGTCCTTCCCGAGGGACAGAGAACACTTTTTGGAAAGAAGTAAACTACTCGAGTTTCAGCAAACGAATGACGCTACTACTCGATTTTTGGGACTCCTATGAACTGCACGAAATTAAAAGTTGAACTTTTGTTGTCTAAGGACACTCTAGCAACGTTCTATTCAGAAGTTATAAAAAAATAAATAAATAAATAAATAAATTCAGGGGAAGATAATAAGAGGGGGAGTGAGTAAGCTTTCTTGTTCATGTAAGAGAATGGATTCTTTTAACTCATTTCCCTATTTTGGAGCCTTGATTGAATATCTGTTTCTTGAGAGGCATTATGGGTGCTTAAACTGGTTCGTTAAGAATAGTGTCATGCGAAACTCGGCGTTTAACACAATCTTCCGAAACACGCCAAATATGTAGTGGAGCAATTTTCGGTCTTACCTTGCATTATCAACTGAATGTTGGTGTCGTCTCGTCCATAAGTGTTCGTCGACAAGCAGGTGTATAAAGCTGAGTCTCTACGATCTGCTCTCCTGATGGTAAGTTCAGAGGTGGCTCCAGCTTCCAGCACTGTTTCAGTGATTTCATATCTAACGGACGAAAAGCAAAAGTTGGAAGGTTATTTCCAAAGTGGTATTCCATTCCAAATCCTGCGCTAACGCTAGGGTTGCAGCAAATGGTTCAAGAAAACGATTTATCTTTAACATTATAAACTGTAAGTTCTTTAAATATTGCTTCGTCATTCCTTGTCACTTTCTTTGAAAATAAAGCAAGGTCAAGAAGTGAGGTTAAAAATTTAAGGGTCATTAATCATAGCCCGAAATTTACCGATAGTTAATTAATTTCATCGATATGAAAAGTGATTTATCAATTTACGAAAGTATGGATTTTCAAGTTGAAACTTAATTATTTAAAGTTACTTACTTTTTTACGATTTTGTAATTTTATCGAGTTAAGGTTTATGAAATTGCTTGGGATGAAAATGAAGAAAAATATACACAGTGTCGTCGTTTCACATATAATAATTATATTTCTTGATACAATAATTATATTGCTTACGATACAATAATTATATTGCTCACAGGTATAATTATATTATCTCACAATACAATCATTATATTTATACTTACAATACAATCATTATATTTAACACAATACAATCATTATATTACTTACAATACAATCATTATATTGCTTTATTAATCATTATATTGCTTACAATACAACTGACTATATTGCTTACACAATACAATGATTATATTGCTTACAATACAATGACTATATTGCTTACAATACAATGATTATATTGCTTACAATACAATGATTATATTGCTTACAACACAATGATTATATTGCTTACAACACAATGATTATATTGCTTACAACACAATGATTATATTGCTTACAACACAATGATTATATTGCTTACAACACAACGATTGTATTGCTTACAACACAACGATTGTATTGCTTACAACACAACGATTGTATTGCTTACAACACAATGATTGTATTGCTTACAATACAATGATTATATTGCTTACAACACAATGATTGTATTGCTTACAATACAATGATTATATTGCTTACAATACAATAACTATATTGCTTACAATACAATAATTATATTGTTTCATATGCACATAACGTTATATATGCAGTATCTGCATTCCGTGTGTATTCGCCGGATTCGCAGTTTTTCAGGAAATGCGAATCTCCTTCACCTAGGATATTGAAGTTGGCCCTGTGAGCCTGTAGGTAAAACCCTGTATGCACCTGGTACCTGCTTAGTTCCGGACCTGCAATCATTCGTACGATAACTAAACCAGTACCGCTGCGTAGATGCAGGGCACCACTGTTTTGTGACGGCCTTTGTCTACGGACTTAATTAATCGACAAAAAATTTCCTTGGTACGATTGTTTCGCTAAAATATGTATTTCGTTGTCAGAACCAATTTTCGAGGTCCCCTGAAGGAATAGGTGCTTTCAAACTATATTTATAGTTTGCTCTAAGCATTACAGATATGTTTAGGTGCAAATCAAACAGCGTTGAAGGTCTAACTAACTATACTAACGTATGTCAACGAAATGGTTTTACTGATAGCTTGCTCGTAAAAGCGCTGGTTTATAAAAACCGGGCCATATCGACTGATGTTAGTATATCTGACACGCGTGGGGTAATCTATTTTTCACTGCAATCAACTTTTATATAATTTTCACGTTACAAAGTGGAAACCAGTCAGAACCCACCGCTTAATGCAGAGGCGTACACAGAAAGTGCGTAAGGGTTGTGGGATCAATGGGGGGAGGGGTTACAGGCTACAACTCTCACATGCTCCTATGTTAAATATACAAAATTTCATTGCAATGGGGAGCGTAACCATCATCAACACCTAAGTGCCATGTCAGTGGTTTAACGGGATCTATGAACTATTCTACTGTTTCATTGTGATCTACTAACTGTTTTACAGATGATTAAACTTACCGAAAATCGGTTCTAGTTTTGTGAGCTGGTTTGAGAAGGCTTCTATAATTAAAATTACGGGGATCGTATACATCTCAGTACAACAGTACTTAGTGTTAGTATTTGTTTTGATTGAATTAAATATAAATTCTTTTAATAAATATTTAATTTTTAGTTAATTTAAATCCTTTTAATTTAAACATTTAATTCTTCAGTTAATTTAAACTTATAATTCTTTCGTTAATTTAAACATTTAGATAAATTAATTAAATTCATTATTTACATTTATTCAACTAGAATTAGGTCATTTATAAATTCAGTCATTTAAAATTTATTTATTAAAATTTAATTTGTGGCGGATCATGCTTGAAAGTTTAAATTATTTTTATATTATAATTAAATATTTATATTTTAATTAAACATTTACAGTAGGATCTCCATATAACGAACTTCCATTTAACGAAATTTTGGGCGGAATCTTGACTTTCAATGGCATTAACATGTAAATTTGTCCCCATATTACGAAAAAGAATTTCTATATAACGAAGTTTTTTTAATAAAGAATTTGATTTTTTTTTTTAATTTACCTTTTACAATTTTTCAGCGGGCCTGTTAGATAGAAGGGATGGTTAAGAATTTTAAACAAGAAAGACGGAGGTGAGGTAGCCTCCTGTATTGTGGACATACGGCCCGTTGAATTTTCTTGTTCTAAACTGGGAACTTATGAGCAGCCGGGGGTGTAGTAAAAAGTGTTATTACTGTGCAGGTCTGGCTAAGCCACGAAATTTGTTTCTCGCACATACGTGTTGCATTGTTTGAAAATGGAGTTGAACTCAATGGGGAAGGGGTAGGGAGCATGCAAGGAACATCTGGAATAAGTTTTTAAGAATTATTTCTCTGTTTCAAATATATAGTATGAGGATTATACAGGTGCAAGGTAAGCCTGGTCTTTGCTTTTTGTTATTAATTTGTACGTACTTGTATATTAAAAATATTTAAACTCGTTGAAAAAAGGTGTTTACTAAAATTAGTTTTTACTATCCAAATTCAACCTTTTTTTATTTTTTACAATTTTTACAAAACGAAATTTTTACAATTTATGTTAATTTCTATTTAATGAATTTTCTTTATAGCGAAGTTTTTCAGAGGAACGATGGCATTTTGATTAAATAAATTCAACTGTATATTCAAATTTAATATTTATATTTTAATTTATATTTAATTTAACATTTTAATTTAACATTTATTATTCTAATGTTATATTTATTATTATAATATGTTGTAATTTAATATTTATATTTTATTAATATTATTTAAATTAATTATTAGTCTTTTAATAACTCTTAATACTCTGTTTTCAAAAAAGCAAATTAATTATTAGTTTTTTTTTTAGCAACTTTATTTAGGCAGCAACATGAACAACAAAAAAATATACATTGAGATTACAAATCAATGTTAGTTTAAGTTAATTATAAGAACAAAGACATATCTACATTAACATCATACGAAAATATAGATGCATAAAATTAATTACAAAAATATAAATACATCAAAATTAATTACAAAAATATAGATAAATCAAATTTAATTAAAAAAAAAATATCAATACATTAATTAATATACTGTGAAATAGAATTTTGTCCATGTCTGCCTGGGTAGCGCAGGTAAAGACGTAGTCTGACAAAGCCTGCACCACCCAGGAGATACCAGATAGCCAAAGCAGCCCCATGGGATATCACTGCGCAAACATCAGCGAAAATTAAATTAAGTATGCGATTGATTAAATAGAATTAGTAAGGAGGATCCGGATTAAAGACTTAAACTTAGAATAGGAATTTATCTCTTTTATATTAGAAGGCAGCTGATTCCACAATTTAGGACCTGAAGAACCCACTCTGTGGCAACCCAGCTCCAGACGAGAAAATTGAGGTCTGTAGTTATGTCTACTTGTTGTTGGATAGTTATGTGTAGGTTGCTGTAAATCAATTGGAATAGATTAGTATTTTTAATTTTTTTAAACATTAATAACAAAATTTTATAATTTAAAAGTTGATTAAAAGTTAATAAATTGAATCTTTGCGGAACCTCACGGATCGACATTGGTTGTGGTAATTTATGGTTAATAATATTGAAGAATTTATTTTGTAATGACTAAATTCTACTTTGGTTAGCCTGTGAAGTGTATCCCCAGACCGATAAACAATAAAAAAGATGAGAAAAAATAAAAGAATAATATAGATTGATCAAAAATTTTATAGGTATATAAATACTAATGTTGCGCAATATTCCCAAAAATCTACCAATTTTTAAGCACAATAGGTTAATGTGTGTATCCCATTTTAAATTGGCTTGAATAGTAACTCCAAGGAATTTCGTCTCCTGCGATAACGGAACTATATCGTTATCTATTTTTATGGTATTACATAAGTAGTTGCTTTTGTTATGTTTATTTGAAAACAGAATACATTTGGTTTTTTTTGTATTAAGTGAGAGATAATTATCTCTAAAGTATTTTATATATATATCAATATCATTATTTACAAGTGAAAACAGCACATCAAGATTCCTTTCCCTATAAAAGATGCTTGTGTCGTCGGCAAAGCATAGAACTCTAGATCGAGTTGGCAGAAAAAAAAGATCATTAATATAAAAAATAAAAAGCAAAGGTCCCAATGTCGACCCCTGAGGAACCCCACATAGAGGTGATCTGGCGATAGATTGATTTTCGTTTATTTGCACATATTGAGATCTTCCAAAATGGTAATTTCTGAAAAGAAGATTTTGCTTTCCGCATATACCTGCCAATTGTAATTTATATAAAAGTCTATCATAGTTAAGGGTATCAAATGCCCGTGACAAATCAAAAAAAATTCCAATTGATGAGTCACCACCGTCCAAAGCCGAATATATGAAGTCTGTTGCCGTTAACAATACTTGTTCAGTAGATTTATTTTTAGTAAAACCGAATTGATTTTCCTGTATGATGTGGTTATGTTCAAAGTATTTTAATAATCTATTATAAATGAGTTTTTCAAGTATTTTTGTAAACACCGATAATATTGATATCGGTCTATAATTAGCAACGTCAGTATATGAACCCTTTTTATGAATCGGAACAACCCTTGCCGTCTTAAATTCCGGCGGAATCTCACCAGTGGAAAAGATTAGATTAAAGATGTGGGTTAAAGGCCCTGAAATCTCATGAGCACAATATTTAATGGGAACTGGATGAAAGTTATCTGGGCCTGGTCCTTTATTAGCACTAAGATTATTAATTAGTCGAATTGTCTCAAGTTCAGTGACCCCATCCAAGAAAAAGGAATTAGCGATATTATAATCATGGCAT
>QLNU02014176.1:143388712-143419816 GCA_006491805.2 Dysdera silvatica
CAAGTTAATAATAGGAAATTGACATTTTCACATTTCATTATTAATTTACTTGAAAAATTTCCAAGCAAGTTTATAATCGTATTAGGAAATTGACATTTCTATATTCCATTATTACTTTTCTTGGAGTTTTTCAAGCAAGTAAATAATGGTATCAGGAAATTGACATTCTTCATTCCATTATTAATTTGCTTAGAATTTTTCCCAGCTAGTTAATAATGAACTGCAGAAATGGTTAAAGCATAATGATTTATGATAATGTACATATTTTAAAAATGAACATTCTATACAATTATCGACTTCGCAGTTGAAATCACCAACGTCGAAAGATGTTTCATAAACGCTAGCAAATCTCATAGGTTTAGTATTCGTATAATTACATTGGAACCAAAGATTTTGAAGCATTGGGCGATGTGTCTCCTATTGAAACTGATTGTATACAAAAGAATGCAAGAATGCATTTTAATAATTTCATTTCGCTTTGCAATAAGTATGTATGTCTATTTCATCAATTGTGATCCTATTTATAATATGTTTATCAAATATTTTATATTGTCTAAAAAAAGTGAATATCTAACGCTTGAATAAGAGAACTTGAAGGTATGTATAAGGAGACAGAGTTGCATTTGATTGATTGATTGTTTGGCTTTTTTATGGCGCAAGAGCATCTGGGCTATACTGCGCCAGAGTTGCATTTGGAGGAGAGGTCATATTTTAATTCCTCATGCGCATAGCCTCCTGCGGTCAAATTATTTATTTGAAATTTCTCAGAGAGTCATTTTTAAAATGCAGCGAATATATTATATAGAATAATTAAAATATGTTATACGTAAAAGTAAAACGCTAACACAAAATTTCATACGAATATTCAAGATTTTCATTCATGATATAAGGAATTCTTTTACTATATTTTGTTTATAATCCATCCCTGTTAGCAATTCATTGTCACTTGTTTGTTATCGATTGTTGTTAGCGATTCATTCTCATTTGTTTCTTAGGCATCATTGTTAGTGATTCATTGTAATTTGTTTACTATCCACCATTTCCATTGTCAGTCGTTTGTGATCCATCATTGTCGGTGATTCATTGTCATTTGTTTATGATTCATTGTCATTTATTTGTGATTCATAGCCATTTGTCATTCATTGTCATTTGGGATTCATTGTCATTTGTTTGTGATTCATTGTTATTTATTTGTTCCAACCAGTTTTAACTATAGGTGAGGACATTTTTAAAGAACTCAAAAGTGAAGTTAACAAAGTAGAGTGGATAAAATTAAATAGTGTTTGCACAGACGGAGTGCCCTGCATGGTTAGCAGGATAGAACGTTTTGCTACATAGATTGAAAATTATTTGGGAAGAAAAGTTTTTAAGTATCATTGTATTATCCATCAAGAAGATCTTTGTGCCACGGACTTAAACCTGTCTTCTGTTGTTGACCCCGTAGCCAGCTGTATCAACAAAATACGAGCTCGAGCTCTGAATCGACGACGATTTTGTGAGCTTTCCCAGAAGAAACGGAAGAGGATGGTGAGTTACTCCTTCATTGTAGTGTGCGCTGGCTTTCCAAAGAAAGGCACGCGCGAGATTTTGGAATTTGAGGGAGTGTGTTTTAAAATATCTGGAAGAAAACAATGAACTGCCCAGTGAGTGCTTGTTACTCAAGAATGAAGATTGGCTATGGGATTTAGCTTTTCTCACTGATATTATAGGACATTTAAATAATTTAACATTAAGATTACAGGGAAAAGATTGTATTTTTCTTACCCTAATTAGTCATATATCTTCTTTTGTGAACATTTTGCCTTTTTGTCTCGATTTTGGAGAAAAAAGATTAACACATTTCACATTAATGCAGTAACTAGCTACCAAAGTCAATAATGCTCCGAACTATGATAGATTTAAAAATTTAATATCCAGTTTACAGGATTCATTCAGTGCTAGGTTTAATGATTTTCAAGATGATAAAAAAAAATGCTGATCTTTTTACAAATCCTTTTTCAATTTCTCTGCAAGACGTTAATTGTTACCCACCCGAAATCCAAATTATTGACCTACAGCACCATACTACACTGAAAAGCAAATCAATTGCAAGTGATCCAAATTATATTGAATTTTGGAAATTCGTACCAACAAGCAATTTTCCAAATTTACAAGGTTTGGCTGTCAGATATTGATGTAGGTCTGGATCAACATATGTTTTTAAACAAATGTTTTCTATTATAAACATAATAAAATCAAAATATCGTTCAAAATTAATTGATATCCACTTAAAGCGCTTAATTTTGTTAGCATCTTTAGGAACTAATCCTAATATAGATGACTTGGTAAAAAAACTACAAATTCAAAAGCCACATTAATTAGGTACTGGCTGTTTAATAATTATTTAGAATTAAATGTTTCAAGTTATTCATTTTTATTTCATACATAGCCTAACTGAACCTTTAAAAACGTTTATTAACAATAAAACCTAAGTTTGTACTTTTGTTTTATTTACTATATTATTTTTTAAATCTCCATTACCCAGACTTACATGAAAAAAATGTGCTATTTGCATAAAAGTCCCATAATCAGCCTATAAATAAAATTTTTTCACCTTTTTATATTTTTTAGTATATTGGAAAAATTGGAAGTGGTACGCATAATTTTTTTCCAGATAGTGGCACTCTTCCCAAAAAGGTTGGCCATCTCTGCTATAGATCTTTCCAATTTACTAAGTCTCAAATCTGGGTGCAATTGGCACTTAAAACACTTCCATTGTTAGAATCTGTATATAAACCCCTTTCCCATGTGTGAACAGCTGAATAAATATTTCTCTTCCAAATATCCAAATTCTCTATTTTTATACATTTGCATATGACAAAAGCAATTTAAATATATTTAGCTTCTTTCGTACTTACGATTCTTTTAATAAGGTGTTAACAGAAAAGAAAGTGTTTAAGAGGGAGGGAGGGAGATGAACGTTTTGTTTTATATATTTACATAATTTATAAGGCAGAACAAATTATACAAACCTTCATTTTCTTTGACTTTTCCCTTTATTTTGATAACTCATTAATGTAAATGTTCATTTATTAATGATAATAATGTAGACCTGCGAAATTTGAGTCATGGAAAATTCTTTGCAATGTAATGACCGATTTTTATGATGTTTAGCGTACTGATTTCAAATATGGCATCCATTTTTCTCTCATGTAAGAATTTTCCACAAAATGGGATTGATTATTTGGGAAAAATTCCTATTTTGAATATTCTGGTAGAAACTAGTTCTTTCCAAAATATTTTCCCCAAATTTTATTTACACTATTATTATTTTTCAAACTATTTGAAATGATTTGTTAAATCATATTAATAACACCAATTACCGTGGTTACATACATTCTGGCATTCATAGGTCCCTTTTCTGTCTTTTCATTTTCTTTGAAAGCTCCTTTTGGCACCTTGTCTTTCGTAGGTAGCATGCGTATCTTCTTTGCGCATCATCCAACAGTAGTCGGTCATCATTAGGGCCATATCTAGGGGTGGATAGGAAGGCCCATGCCAGGTTCGCAGGCGAGGGGGTGTAAACTCGACTGAAATAACTCACAGGAGAATACGTTTACACAGCGATTGGGGGTGCAATTTGGACGTTTCTACCAATCATCTAGCTACGGTCCTGGCCATCATGCTGATGTTCCACCTACCTTGATATCCACGTTCCATGGCCTTGATATCCACGTTCCATGGCCTTGATATCCATGTTCCATGGCCTTGATATCTTGGTGAAATCTTTCCCCTTGTTCTTACCTAATAGCACCAATACTTTCGGGAAAGTAGTCAATACACGAATTTAAGAAATGCACTTCAAGCTCATCGAACAACCCAAGTCTTTGAATTTTCTTAACGTGTTTTCCACACTGCATTTCAAGATGGGATCTTTAAAGTTCCTAAAGAATTTTTTTCAAAGAAACTTCTTTTGAATCTTACCAGGATTCCATTTTAGTTTAAGAAACATCGCCTTTTAAAAGCATGAATATCTGGACCTAGGAAAACGCCTTTTAGTTTTGGTTCTGACAGTCCCGGAAATTTGTTGCTGAGGTATTTAAAGCAAAGCACTCTCCTGCTTTTGATAGAGCCTTGACAGAATTGTCTTATCAAGCCAAACTTGATGTGAAGTAGAGAAACTAGGGCTTTACTAGAAACAACCAAACTTTCCTTTACCACATTTTGTTTCTAGGTTTTAATGTTTCCTGTGCAGCCACTTCTTTTGTATCCAATGATTGCCCTTACCCCGAGTGTCTCATTCACACAAGAAGCAAGGGAATTTGATATATCCGGCTTGTTGTCGAGAAGCATGGAAAACACTTATAGATCATCGTATATCGTCCATCCATTATCTCTATATTCCAGCTTGGTGAGAATCAAGGCTAAATTCTCGTAGTATTGAGCATCAAGTCGCTGAAGTATGCTTTCTGCCATAATGGAGAAGCACTGCTTTGAGGCTTCCTACTGACGAGTCAATAAAGAGCCTATACTCGTTCATCTCATATTGTATCAGGGCTTATAGAATACATGTATAAGCCATGAGATTGTATGTCTATTTTGAGATACTGTAAATCCTAAGATACCGTACTAAACATCTCCATCAAGGGTCGTCTGGGTCCTCTAAAAGGGCGCATGGTTTGGATTTTCGGAGGGTGCGAGTCCGTTGGTTCCATAAGCTATTAAAAAATTCCCGATTATCACATATGAGGGGGCATTAGTCCACGGGCCCGGTCCACTCCTGATCTCCATCAATCCAGAGATATTGTTGTAGTAAACTAAGCCAGAACTCTCTTTCTGAAGAATGAGAAAGAAGACCAATAGCCAATAAGTCCTTTTCCTTATTGGCTACTGGAATCTTTAGAAAGACCCAAATCTCTGATTCAGTTATTCATTTCAAGCTGTGAAAAGCTTGGGGCTAGCTGCTATCTAAAACACGGTGAAAGTCCTCATCATAAGCCTGCCCTTTGTCTTCAGAGATATTTTCTAGTTTCGCAGTAGGTTTAGGTACCAGTATTTCTGAAGTATGAGAAACAGGGTGCATTTCCGACGAGTGGTTCGGATTTCTTTTTTCTCTTATTAAATAAGTTGTACCCTTACACGTGCACAAACATGCACAAAACCTTACATGCCTTAATGCACAAACCTTACATGCACAAAAGTATCATTCATCATCATTATAATTTCGAGGTTCGCTCCAGGTCACGTGGACTTCCAAACAGAAAGACTTTTTGTACATTTGACCGTTTCGCATTTCTTTTACACAAGGGTAACACGCTTTACGTGGAGCCAGAGAATTATTTTGGTTACCAAGTTTTACAGCGAAATAGGAATAATGAACTTTCTCCAAAAAATATGTTATATTTCTTTGATGTTTCTTCACAACAAATTCCCCACGAATGAAACAAAAGGATTCGTGTGAATTAAGGCGATCTCATACTACCATTTAGTACATTATATAGGTAAAATTATCCCTTTCCTTAGTAGATTATAACACAATGGATTGGTGTATCTGTAAACAACTGCTAGTGATGGAATTTTTTGACTAATTTTTTCTGAAATCAGCATCTAAAAATCCCTCAGAATCAACGATTTGTTTTCGAACATTTTTATTGTTTCAGGTCGGTGTAATTTATAGGGCCCTATACCTCATGACCCTGTCTGTTTTTCACCGTAAAATTAAAAAAAAAACAAAACGTGAAAAATCTTCAAAATGCTATTATTTGGCCGATCACAGCGAACTCACTGGAGCAAGCGTAAGGGATAAAAATAATTTTTCTATTTTTTTTTTTGAGTTTGTACAAATAAGTCAGACTTTATTTGCCAACTATTTTATATTTGCGGCAGAATTAAAACCTAGCATATTTATATTAGAAATTTCGTATCATTATTATGTCTGGTTAGTCCAGGGTGATTTGCTTCGGTATTGGTTGGTTCAAACCGAAGCGCAATTTGTTACTATTAAGATACATTGGCAGTAATGACTGTTGTTGGCATCACTGCACTGAGGTTGTGAATGATGAAACGAAAAGCGTGGACTGTATACATTTTTGATGCCTTTAATTAGAAAATAAACTATTGGTGAAATATTGGTTCATACATACATACGGCAAGGACACTTCAATAAAAGACATGCAATGGAGAAAAGACAGATACTGACGACGACAAAAACTTAACAAGTGAAAAAAAAGGAACGTCCGTAGTGTTTGTTCTGGTTTCTTAATCTCTGACAACAATGCCGTTGCCATTTAAATTTCAACATGTAACAAAGTAATAATTAAAAAAAAACTACAATTTAATGCCGTTGCAACTAAGATTTAACGTGTAACAAAGTAATAATTAAAAGGCTACATTTTTCCTATTCTATTGCAATGTCAATGCCAACTTTCCTTTGTCCTTAACAATATCATTGTATTTGTATATTTTTATATGCCCCTATCTCTGCCTGCGCGGGACATAATTTACAGAAGAAATGTGTTTTTATTAATATTTGATTATTTTGCGACGTGATATGTTCCTCCATTTCATAGAAATACTCTTTTCAATACCAGTGTATGATTCTATCATGGATAAGTGATTTATAGATGGTAGACACACAAGAAAATGGATGATGAAGAGAGGTATAAATCATAGACAATAAAGACAGCGATACATGATTGATAGACGACAGAAATATAGATTACAATGATATAATAAAGACTCCCATATTCGTTATTCGTTATGAAGCTTATAGGATTAAAAAAAAAAATCTTAAAATTTATTAACTATTGGTTAACTATTTAATAATTATTCACCATCACATTTAACTTAAATTTAACCATTAAAAGTTCAAACATTTTTACCTATATACATAACTTACGTATACTGTTTTGATAATAAGCGCTAGTTGTTTCTTAATTATTAGGATCTGGTCATTTTCATGTTGATGTCTATTAGCATTTTTTATTAATAAAGTCTATTCAAATTTCTTTCGGATTATATAAATTAGCATTCTTATTATTGATATTGTCTATATTTTCGATGATAAGGTTTATGATTTCCATTTTATCAATGAGGTCTATAGATTTCTTTTTATTAATAAGGTTTATTACTTTCTCTTTGCCAATGGTGTTTGTGAATTTTCTTTCCATAAATTAGATTCCGTAAAAAAAGACACCTTCCAAATAATAAGATACAAAAGAAAAGAAAAAGGAAATTGGAAAGAAGAAAGGAATTTAAAGAAAAAGAAAGAATAAAAAAGAACAAATTAGAAATAAATACCAGGGATAATAATATAGAATTGCTCAGAAAAGTAGAAAAGTTACGATTTTAGTTAGGATTAGTTTAGGGCTATTTTTTTGATAAGTAGCGATGAATTCCTACCTTACGTCCATGGCCGCCTCAAATGGCTGTTTATCCTTTAGCCATTGGAGCCTAATGGGCCGATCGCCAACAGCTTCACAGCTCATCTTGGCATCTTGTCCCTTTTGAACCGTTTCGGAACGAAATTTGCTTTTAAAGTGGGCAGCAACTTGAAAGAAAGATACAAAACATTACAACACACAAATACTGGCACAGAATCAAGACATTAAAGTAGAATAAAATTTCAACAGAGTTCAGAAATAGTTCTTTGCTTAAGAACAATAATGCAAAAACCATTTTAGAAAAGCTGCTTTAGAATGCAGTTCTTTTCATTTTCGAAAACAAACCCCTTTCTTATATGTATTCGCAAATGTTTTAGTATCATGGCTGCCAAATTGCAAATAAACGCACATAAATACAGAAAGATTCCAATTATCTATACTCCGATTATCCAGATAATCCAATTGAGATTAAAAAAATTGATCAATCCGGATTAAATAATCAGGTTTTATCCGGAACTGCAGGTCTCTACTTTTCAGTAGTACTGCGATCAATCTTCTGAAATTCAAATTTTCAGGACCCGCCAAGTTTCAAAGTTTTGATAAAAGCGAAGGGGGGATCAGATATTTTTTAAATTTTTTCTATTACCGTATATAACATTATATATAAAGTGACTAGCCTACTTTTAAAATCATGCCATTTTTAATTGTTTAACATCCCCTCTAGAGTGAAAAACCATTAATTCATTCATATATCTTCGTTATCATCATGCTATATGAATTGGGACTTTGTTATTCAAGCTGGGGTGGGGAGATGGGTCCAATTTATTCATTATACTGTTATATATATATATATATAATGTAGCACATAAAATGGCAGTCTCCAAATGTATTATACAAGGCGGTTTAAAAGAGAATTTCCGTTATTTTAGAGTCCCTACAGAGACTGCAAGGTTTCAACGCTTTTGCTGCTGGAAGGCAACCGCGCAACGAGCGACGCGCATACTAGATAATTCGTCAGACAACCCAGACTTAACTCGTTCATAAATAAGCCGGTCAAGAGATGAGCCCACAAAAGGGAACGGTGCGTAGAGGTCTCAATTTTTGTGAGGACTCGTTCTTGGTCATTAATTTCATGTTTGTTTTGTACATGTTTGAAATAACATGATTCTAAAAAAAAAGTATGTGACTCCTTTTAATTTCCAACATTTTTTCAAAATAATTGACTATGTAAACATTTTTTCGACTATGGATATTTAAAATGTGTAAGTATTGATATTATAATTGAATTATAGAATGTTTTAAAAATATCAATACAAAACTTTTATTTTATTGTGAGCAAAAATTATGCTTTAACGGTTTCAATTGCGATAAATATATTAATCGACAGGCCGTGTAGTGCGGCCTTGGATGACAACTCACCTCTATGCGAGAATAATTCAAATTGCCCGGCATACTGTAATATTGCGAAATTTTTAAGTATTCGTTAAAATTATATCAAGCTATTGGTTGGAACTCAATTGTTGGTCATCTATGAATAAAATATTTTGAAATTTTAGTATAATTTTAAGATTGGTTTTATGGAAATATGAATTACTTGTATATCCGGCACATAAATAATACATTTAATAGTTCAGTTGAGGAATACGACGAAAGGTGAAATTTGGTACTTTAATTTTATTATACAATATAATAATAATTGTATAATACAATATAATGAATTAAAATAACCAAAAAGCGTAATGAAATATGTGTACGCATATTATTATGAAGAAACTAGTTTAAAAAATCGGATCAAAAAAATGTGCTGGCCTTAAAAGAATCGTTCACAAAAACGACTTCGCCTATCCTAACAGAAAACATCGGACATCTTCGACGGAAAGTGCCAGCATGTTAGTAGCAGCGAAAGGGTTAAGCCTGGAAAAGAGCCAACGAAAGAGTGAAGCTCATCAACGGAAAGGTTAAGCTCATCAGTGAAAAGGTTAAGCTCAGCAGCGAAAAGGTTAAGCCAGAGATGAAATTCGGAATATCGGCTGCATAAGTATATAAGTAGCCGCAGATTCTTTTAGAACACCCTGTACATATGTGTATATAGCTACGTACAATTTCAGTATGACAAAAGCTTATCGCCATTCATTGAAAATTGGCTTGCAGTCCGTAGTTTCCGAAACACCGACCTAATCGCTGGACCTCGTAGTGACGACACACTCGCACTCTGCGACACTATTGCCCCCCCCCTCGATAATACGGATTCCGGTTAATTCGGACCAGTTTAGGTAGTTAATTTTTAGCCCTACTGTGGCGCAGTGTGGTAACGCGTTCGCCTAGTGCGCCGTTAACTCGGGTTCGACTCCCAACAGTGCAAAGAACGCTTACTCAGAGATCTCATAAAGATCGCACTGCCCATTGTAGTCCAGGGGTTTGGTTCCCTAGGCCTTAAGAGGTTCAGATTCCTCGGAAAACAGTAGGTCCCGGCGCAGCATGACCATTGTAGTCTTTGAGCCGTAAAACCACAAAACAAACAAACAAACAATTTTTACTGAGAGAATTTGGGGAGAGGGGCGTTGTAAAGAAGGGCGATAAAATACGTACCGTGTACTGAAATCCGTACCACTTTACTCAGACCTTGTCCGACTCCATTATGTGCTTGACAAAGGTACAACCCGGAATCTTGCACGTGAACATCCCTGAGTACCAGAGAACCATTTTCGAAGACATGTAATCTAGAACTGCTGCTGATAGGTCGAAATTCAGGAGCACCCTCCGTACTTTCCAGATCTGATTGCATTAATCAAAACATGGTAAAAATAATCATAACGTAATAATGACGTCCTTTCAAAATAGTCATCAAATGGTACGAATAATTATAGTGTAAGGGAGACTTCAAGTAATACGTAAGCACCCTAAGGGGTTGCTCTTGGTTTTGTTTTCTTATATTAGCCAATGTTAATTTTTGCTTAATAAGGGAGGGGGTTGAAATGGCCAAAATATTGCTTACGTAATACTTGAACACTTCCTAAGCAGACTGATGATAACATAACAAAAATAATCAGAATTTAATTATAACATGAAGAGTAATAACAGCGTGTTAAGAGTGACGAAATACGATAAAATTAATTATACTCTGATTGGAATAATAATTATATAAGAACAATCATATTAAGATACAAGAATAGTAGTAGAAATAGAATACAAGAATAGTTATAATTTATAATAATCATATTATAAGAGTGACCATATTTTCATAACAGTATTTATATTGCAAAAGTAATATTTTCATAACCATGAGAATATTTTTAATATACAATAATAATATAATACATTTGATAAGATAGAATATTTAACAAAAATACATAATACATAAGAATATACAATATTATTATAATACATTAAGCAACAGAATAATTAATGTTTGTTAACAGATCTATGTGCGTTCTTAATAACGAACAGAATTATGACATTAATAGAAATGTCATAATGTCATAATGACATTAATAGAAATAAAAACTTGAGTGAAATTAAAAAGTGATTGAGCCAATAATACCATAAGGACAAGAAATCCGGAATTCAGTTTCCTGATCTGTGTTACTGTTTAGTGAAAATAAGCCTAAAACTGCCTTTTTTAACACACTAGAAAAGAGTTGGGAACTGCCAAGTATGTGCAACAGGTGAAGAACATCAAAAGAAACATTTTTTGTTCAATAAATTTCGATCCTGGCGTAAGGCTTCTGTAGTATAAATTTAAGTGTAATTATGCATCTGAACAGACCGTTATAAATTGATATAATAATGATTATAATAAGTAAAATTATGAAAATTTTTCCTTGTTTTTCGTCTTGGACTTTGTTCACAGAAACAAAAAATCTACAACATAAAATCATGTCAAAAAATAATTGCGCGGTGAAAAAAAATTTAAAATTTTTAAAATTATGAGAGAACATTCAGTAGCGGCTCGTGGTTAGAAAATAGGGGAAGGGCTTTACCGAATTAACCCCCCCTCCCGAAATTAAATCCTGGGTCTGTCAGTGCTATGAGAAGATAGATAGCAGTTTCAAAAATTATTTAATGAGGATTTAGCTATTTTCTGTAAATTAAATCAATTCTTCTGTCCTTTAATGCTGCAAATCTGTCTTATGCATCATCGTAAAAGGACTGTTTCTTCATAAGTGTCAATATGTCTATTTGAATAAAAATATTCATTAAAGAATAAAGTCTCTCTTGTGAAATACATTTCTTGAGTAAGTTTTTATTCTTTTAAGGCAAGAAAAACTCATTTCCACTGATACACTTGTAGATGGAATTGTTAAGATGAGAGAAAAATTATAAGCTTCTGTGAAAATTTCTTTATCATCATAAAGCAATCGAAAAGTTCTTTCATCGATATATTCATGAACTTTACATCGGCGTATATAAGACATAATTCATTTTTAAGGCGCTGGTTTTTTTTTAAACACATCGCTGTATAACTCTTGCAGATTTTCAAGTACTTGGGATGGAAAATGGAAATTAAATTGTTCAAATTTCGTTGTATCGGCAAGACAAATTGCAGTTTTTCACAATCTTGAAATCTTGTGTTTATTGCCGTAAGCATGTGATCCAAAATTTCAAAATATAGCTGTTCATAATTTTGAGAAATTGTTTCTAGCGAAGGAGCGTCATATTCCTGTTTAGATTCCTGTGATTTTCAGCGTGTTTTCAAATATGGTTTTAAAAACACCATCCTCCCTTTTACGGCTTAATAGCTCATGAGTGTATTTTATTTGAGATACTCAATAGTTTAAATTAAGTGATTTTTTTAAAGAATTTCGAATAATATATCAGTAAGTCCAAAAATTTCATTGAATATTACTGACAAAAAACGTAAATTCAAAATCTTTCATATCATTTAAAATCCCCTTTGCAAGTTGAATTGTTGTTTTGTTTGCTGTTTGTCATAAATTCGAATACTCCTTTTAATTTATCCCAGTCTTCGACTGTCACATTCACTAATTTCGAATTGTAGGGCCATCGAGTTTGTGTTATGGTTGGTATGCGTCTTTCGGAATTTGATGTAAGAACATAAGATCGCTTCACCGAGTGATGAAGAAGCGAAGAAATGCCACTGAGTGAGGCTTGCAAAAAATATTTGACACTTAGAAATGTTAGAAAAACTTTGCTGCAAAACAAAATTGAAGCGATGTGCCAGACAATGGACAAAAATGGCTTGAGGAGCTTCATCTTTGACTTTTTTCTGGAGTCCATTCAAGTGTCCAGACATTACACTGGCCCCATCGTAACATTGTCCTATTAATTTGTGGTGGTAATCAAAAGGATCCAAAATTTGGTCCAGCATTTTGTACATTTCTGAAGTCCTGTCTTCGCTCACATCATGGAAACCCAAAAATCTCTCAATTAATATGCCTTCATAATTTACGAATCTTAATATTAAGGAGGACTGGGAAGTTTGATTTATGTGAGTGGTGTCGTCCACGTGAATAGAAAAAAAATTTAGCCTCGTTTATTTCGTCTTTGACGTGATCGTTTAAATAATCGGAAATACATCCAATCATTTCATTTTGAATAGCTTTGGAGTCACCAGTGAAGACGTTTTTAATCTTTACGTAATGATTTTGAATTTCTAAAGGACTTTTTGTGATGAACAATCTTCGTAATTCCTTGAAATGTCCACGATTTATGGAGTCACTGCTGTCATCATGTCTCCGGAATGCCATTTCTTGTTTGTTCAAATATATTACTGCATCAATCACTGTTTGTAGAAACAGTCTATTCAAACGAACGTTTTCATTGACCTGCACTTTAAAATATTGGTCGCTAGCCTCTCGGACCTCACGTACCATTATATTCATAATAGGGAATATAGGGACATATAAGGGTGAAAATTGTCATTCAGAATATGAGAATTTCTTAGAATATTATTTTTGTTTTATTAATAAAACATTAAAAATGCAAATTTTTCTGCAGACCACCAAAATTTTCTCGCGGACCACCGGTTGGCGACCGCTGCTTTAAAAAGCCTGCATTCTCCTTCAGGGCATCGGCAGTCGTGTTCTGATTTTTTAAAAAACTTATTAGCATTACTTCACACTTCAGATGTTCAGCAGAATGCCTATGGAGTGCTCGTGTTATGTTTAATAAGTCGGCGAATCCGTCTTTATTCCGAACAGAATGTTTATTACTAAAAAGCAAGCACTGCCAGCAGAATAATCTTTTTAAGGTTAGACTACCACATAGCCATTTATACTGAGTATACCAACACTCTTTAAAACGAATATTGAACATCGTATCGCTCTTCTTAATTTCTGTTTTAGCAATAGTCGTCAATAAATCCGTTGGACATGCTTGACGTAATACGTCGCATTTGTTTTCGCCTTTCCACCGGCTAAACGCAGTTTCCAATAAATTACACACAATATCATCAATTGGATTCATTTCGCTGAAAAATCTAAAACAAAATGGTAAACAAAATCACTGCACCACTTCATGTATATTCGGCAGTTTCAATTTGACTGGCTGGACTTTTTGGCGCTAAAGCTCTCTCTCTCTGTTAGTTTGTTTTCGCTGCTTGCAACGGAAGCGAGGGATATTTACTTTTTGGATTTAGACTGGCAACCCTATGCAGGAAGAGGGAATCGCACTTCTAGACTTTTTCTGTCTTCGGGCCGAGAGTCCAAATACTTTTCGGCTTCTAATGGCGTTGGTTAGCGGTATTGTCATGGCAACCACCTTGAGTATGTAATATGTGGGGATATTTTTCGTCAAAAACTTCCCTGCTTAGCTACCGCCATCTACAGTCGTAAATATTGTTAGATATTTCCCGTGTACTGAATAACGATCACTGCGAAATAATTTTTTTTTTATATTTGCAATTATTTTAGCAATTTATAAATCGTAAAAATAAAATAATAATAATAAGAAAATGAATTTTACGTAAAAATATCGAAATGTACGCATATGAAATACTAAAAAAGAAGACTAATATGAGAAATGAATTCGATGAAAAACGTTGGGGAAGGGGCAATTCACCCTTCTTTGCCCTGAAAATCCGCCATTGAAAAGATTATATTTTATCAAGTGCCATATTTTTTTCGTCTTAGTTGTGGGTAAGTTAACGCGTCTTAAAATTTAAATAAAATTCGTGCCAAAATTTTTCTTAAACTAACAAAATAAGGGACTAAAGAAAGGAAGAAGAGGTACTTCCGCAGTGTTATTTTTTGCTTGTGAATATTATTGCAACATTATATCTCGAGAATTTCAATTACTAAAATTTAATTAGTTATTTTACGATTTTTTAATCTGCGATGTTATTCTTAAGGGAACTTTTTCTATCGTAAAGCAACTGGTAAAAAGGATGTTCCTAAACGCCGTGAATTTTAATTTACGACAATCATCTTAAAAAACGATCATTTGGCCCTTATCAAAGTAAGCTTTTTACGTAAAACGAAATAACGATTCACTAGGAAATTCCATAAAGAGAAGTTTTTTTGTCACTGGAATAGTTTTTTTTTATTAAAATAATATCGTTTTGGGAGCTACCTGCTTCCTTTATGAAGTAAAGAAATAAGTAACTAACAACATTTTATTATTCTTTGTCTTTTGTTTTGTTTTCCATATTTGTTTTTTTATTTATCATCATTCCTTTTTTTCAGCCTTCTTTACTTGATAAAGGAAGTAGGTAGCTTCCGAAACGTTATAATTTATTTTAATAAAATACTACTCCAGTGAAAAAAAAATATTCTGTCTCTAATTTTTTACGTGATGTAACGTACTCTTACGCTTGAAAAGGAAGAGAGAATTTACGATGAATTTTTGATTCCTTTACAATCTTTGTAGTAGTCTTTTTCATTAAAGTGCTCTCTTTGAAGTCGCATATTCTTAGAGTTAGTCATTCATGAATTATTAGTGATAGTTATTCATGAATTATTAGTGATAGTTATTCATGATTTATTAATGATAGTTGTTCATGAATTATTAGTGATAGTTATTCATGAATTGTTAGTGATAAGTAATTCATGAATTATTTGTGATAGTTATTCAGGTATTATTAATGATAGTTATTCATGAATTATTAATGATAGTTATTCATGAATTATTAATGATAGTTGTTCATGAATTATTAGTGATAGTTATTCATGAATTGTTAGTGATAAGTAATTCATGAATTATTTGTGATAGTTATTCAGGTATTATTAATGATAGTTATTCATGAATTATTAATGATAGTTATTCATGAATAATCAATGATAGTTAATCATGAATTATTAGTGATAGTTATTCATGAATTATTAGTGATAGTTATTCATGAATTGTTAGTGATAAGTTATTGATGAATTATTAGTGATAGTTATTGATGAATTATTAGTGATAGTTCTCATGTATTATTAATATTAATTGTATATTCTTAAAGTTAATCATATATAAAAGATATTTATCATATGTTACCATCGGATTTTGTCCATCGTATTCTTGGTTGGGGATGGCCTTCCGCTTGGCAGTCAATAACTGAAGAACTTCCCTTCGTAACCTCACGGTCACGTGGTTCTACCTTCCAACGTGGGGGTACTGTGTTCAGAGGTACATAGGAATTAACATAACATCGAACATGATTAGTAATGTAAATTTTCACAACACTGAGCACACAATAAAAAAAAACCAACATTATATTTACGTATTTTGACACCTATGTACACCACAACTACAATTAACTTCGAGATCTAGTGAATGCTATAGCCCCTATATTCTAGACTGTGACTTTTCTCTCAATTGATTGGATTCCACGTTGTGTTAGAATATTTTTTTTACGCGGACACAGCCTTTTATCCCACCACCGAGTTACAGCTATGTGCTTACAAAATGAACCATTTACGAAGTTCATTCGAATTTTGAGAATAGAGATAGATAATGGTTGGAAAAAATAAGAAACAAATTGCACCTACATACACACAAAAGTTCTATAGTCTGTCACCACCTGCGAGCTAGCTGTTAATTGAAAATAAAAATCGACTGTCTCATAAAGCAGTTATGTTTAATAAATTGCTACCCACGTTTAAGCTCATACTAAAGCTTTTTTAGCTAGAGGGGGAAAGGGAAAGAGACATCGTCCCCGTCCTGGAATCGGACTAGGGTTCCTCCGTTTAGACAGGAGTTCCTTAATTGCTATGCCAACGAGGCCAGGAAAAACGCCTTCTTTCTCCATATATATATAAGGTTGTAAGATATTGTGACTTTTCTCAAGGCTAACACAATTGCTAAATAATCTTTAATATACAAAGCCACCGGGATGAATTTTTTGTGATTTTTTTGTAGGGATTTTATTATATTTACTAATTCCGACACCCACGTTTTCAGCTCAACAAAGCCACTAACCATAATGAAAAAAAATCACCCAACAAAAAAACCACAAACTTGCCGCCTCGGTGGCTTTGTGTGTTAACCATTATTTAGAAATTTTGTTAGCCCTAAGGAGGGTAATAACACCTCACAACCCTATATACGGAGAAAGGGATCATTGTTCTCGTCCTCGTTGGTTTAGTAGTTGAAGTATTCCGGGCTCAACGGAGGGACTTTAGTTCGACTCTAGGACGTGGACGATGTTTCTTTTTCTCCTACACCTAAAAAGCTTTAGAATGAGCTTAAACGTAGATGTAAATTTATTAACTACAATGAAAAATCCCCCACGAAAAACTTACAAAAATCTCATCCCGGTGGCTTTGTGCGTTGATCAATATTTGGCAATTGTGTTATCCATGAGACCGGTAATAATAACTTACAACCTTATAAAGCAAGGAAAACAATAGTTTAAGTTTGCCGAAGACTTTTTTTCTAACAATGTCATAAACAAAAACTATGATATTAATATACAGAGTATGTGCATTACTTATATAAATTAGGCACAGCTGAAAAAAACGTCTTCGTTTTAAAATATTAAAATTTATACCACTTCATAACTATCTTTATTCAGATGGTTTGCCCTATTGGAATGACAACTTGACATGCAATAAAGGTTATTACATTAAACCCCCTTCCCGATTACCCGAAATAATGGGGGACCCTATTTCGAACAATCTGAAAACCATAGTATTTAAAACAAATTATTTAATTTACACATTACTTCAAGACGTTAAAATAGTCAAAAGCACTACAAGTACGTATATATATATATATATATATACAGGAGCGCAAGGGGCGGTCGCCCGGGAGCTCGCCACAAAATATTGGGTTTCACAATCGGGTAACATTAATTTACCGGGAGAAAATTATTTTAAAAAAAGTGGCTAACTGTTATACCAATTCTTTTCGTAACTCCAATACCGTGGAATTAACAATCGAATAGAACACTTGAACATGAAGGGTCTGTTTACAGTACATAGAAAGTATCTTATTGGTTAGCGAATCGCGCCCTTGGAAACAGTACTTCCCCCCCCTCTGCCCTCCGCCTTCATCCCTCAGGTAGCGAAGCGTGGGTCGCTGTCATTGCCAACGAGCTGATGATTTATTGAAAGTCGGTTGTCGCGCCCTCTCCTCTTCCCTACCCGTCGCCCGTTCTGGCGCGAGCCTTGACCAATGACGTGGGAAAAGACTCGTCCAAGGTGAAATGAACTTCTGCAAACTTCTACTAATTTCGAGAAAGCAATAGAATTCCTTCTTTCCAGATTGTTCTCTATAAGCTATTTAAAGCTTCCCCGTATGGATTGGAAGAGAGAGAGAGAGAGAGAGAGAGAGAGAGAGAAAGAGAGAGAGAAAGAGAGAGAGAGAGAGAGCCAGAGATTAAGATACTTTCCTATCACAGTACTGCAGAAAATAAAATCCAACGACCAAAAGGATCTGTTTACAAACTTGTGGATAGCATCACGCACACTATTAACTGTGCCTGTCATAGTCGCAAGTATCAAGCGAAGTTTTAGCAAATTCTAATAATTATAAAAACTTACTTCAGATCGACCAGGACCGAGTAGAGACAGTGCTCTGGCAGTTTTAGCAATTGCAAACGAGGAAGCCAAAAAGTTGGACTTTAAACAAATTTTAAAATCTTTTGCAAGTGCCAAAGCCAGAAAGATTCCTTTAGATGTTTAACATATTGCATTTGGCTGTGAAGTCAAATAACATTATATATTATTAGTTTTTTGCCATAGCTTAATTCTTCGTTCAGCACTATATTAATATACCATATTTTTTGAAATGCATTGATTTTCTTTAAAACTACAAATCATATTGAGATTTTTTTTTTTTTTACTTCTACCCCAACTCTTTAACTCCCTAATTTTACTTAGGGCTATTTTCTGTTCAATGGCCATATGACTACTAAAAGTAAGCATTTGAAAGTGCCTATTGGAAAGTGAAAAATTTTCAATGTTGAGTCGATTATTAAAAGCTTAGTTGGAAGATTTGGGAGAGGGGGAGAGGGACATATGTGTGAGGAGGCGCCGTAAGTAATTTTCGCCCGGGCGCCTACAACCCTCGGGGAGGCCCTGAATATATATATATATATAAAGTAAGTAAAAACCTCTCTATAACAATGTTATACGGACCCAAAGAAATATTATCGTCGTAGTAGAGATTTATCGTTATATGGGATATAGTTGGCAGGAGGTTTACTGTATATATATACAGTATATAAGATATTAACTGTTTTTGGAAATACCCAATACCTTAGTTTATATCTAAGTTTTAATATTCAAGATGTACAAAACGTATATATCGTTTTTATTTTCAATATCTATGAGTTGTATGGATTTGTTTTTTGAAGTTCATTAGGAATGAATTGCGAGCAATGTTATCGAAAAAACACACAAAGTGCAGCAAGCCGTTTAGATTAATCTGTATTCCGATTAAGTAGAATTTGAATAAAACGGGTTTCGCTGTGTTCGAAATGGGCGTTCGACGTTTGGCAGTGTCTCGCACATTAACCTTCGACTTGCGAGATAAAAACAGCATTTTGATGCGAGTTTGATCTTTGTAGAAGGGAATAAAAACTTTCAACGTCTAATCGGAATTTATATTTATTGATGGCGGTTCCTATCTCGCTAATATGATATATTAAATACATTATTGGCAGTTTGCAATCGAACGGTCTGGGACACGGCCAACTCATTTCGATGGACCTAGAACAGCTGATGATTGATTGTGAATGGAACGCCGGGAAATTAATCTATTTCAGCAAAAAATTCAATACTTTGGGAAGGGAAATACCGCATTCTAAACTTTCTTTAAGGTAAAGTGCCCACATTCTGCCTACATGGGATAAGGATTGGAAGGTTTCAGAACTGAGGAGTGGGGAAAGAAAAAGAACGCCAAGAGAGATCGTATTAAAACACGCCAAGAAAATAGAATAGGGAATTCAGGAACCCATTAACTCGTAGGATATTAACGGTTGTCGTAAAAAATATTGGCATGGAATGTGAAAGAGCAAGTAGCATAAAATTCACCAATTTCGCAAAATTTTAAGGAAAGGGGTTGTTAGATATTTGAGGGAAAAAATATTTTAGTGTAAGTTTCAAAATATAGTTTGTATATTTCAAAATATATTTGGTGTATTTCAAAATATATTTCGTACATTTCAAAATATATTTCGTACATTTCAAAATATAATTTGTACATTTCAAAATATATTTTGTACATTTCAAAATATATTTTGTATATTTCAAAATACGTTTTGTATATTTCAAAACATATTCTGCATACTTTCTAAAAAATTACATTTCTGCATATTTCAAAATATATTTCAGTATGTTTCAAATTCTAGTTTTCACATTTCAAAATACATTTTGTACATTTAAAATATACTAGTATATTTTAAAATATTTTGTAGATTTCAAATACATTTGACATTTCAAAAATATATTTTGTACATTTCCAAATCATATTTTGCATATTTCAAAGTACATTTTGTAGATTTCAAAATATATTTTGTAGATTTTAAAATATATTTCAAATATTTCAAAATATATTTATATATTTCTCAAAATATATTTTAGATTTCAAACATTTTAGCATTTCAAAATATTTTGTATATTTCAAAATATATTTTGTATATTGCAAAATATTGCATTGTATATGTGATAACATGGAACTTCCTTCCATATTAATGATATCATTATGTTAACTTATAAGATGTTGCGGTCTTCCTATAGCTGAAGTGTTCATTTCGTGACGTAGATTAGTGACTCAGTTTATGTTGTAAGATCGTGCAGATCATCGTTGACGTCCAAAAAGAGAAGAAATATTAGAGATGAGTTCGGGTTCATTTTTCAGAGCTCGAAGTTTTGTAATTTGAGCCCGCCCGGAGTTTTAAATATGTCATTAACCCCTTGACTTACGATTTAAGTTAAAAAAATATCTAAACTACACTATTTAATTTCCTTCGAATTTCAATATACACGCATTTCTACAATCTTCGAAAACGAATAACATAGTTGTATTCCTTGAAGAACTTCGATATAGAAAAGTCAGTTTTCAGCTTCAGCTGAATCCGTCTAAAGACCCTGGACCGAAAACTATATGAAATTATATTGCCATAGGGCCTGTGGCTGAGTCCGTCTCATCTTCAACGCATATACAATGCTGATATATACAATGGATATACAATGCTGATATATACAACGGATACACAATGCTGATATATACAACGGATATACAATGCTGAGCAAACTACGAAACTTTTATTAAAGTCGAGGCCAAATATTGCCTTTCCATGTTGCTTTTGCCAAATTTAATTGAGGGATTTGCTATTATCTATCATGTCTGCCCATGCTCATCTACTATCTATACATGTCCCCAAAGTCGGAGCCTGTTCCACTTTGCTTGAGCACTTCGGTACGAAGACCAAGTCGAAGTTAAAAGTCTGAAAGTCGTGTCTCACTTTCTCCCTCGCATAAATATTTTGTATACGTATATACCTAACCCCAAGGCTCCTAGAAAAGAGAGCTGGCGCATAACCGCCATTTTCCTGCCAGCGTATCACATGATCCCATTCACTGCTGCGTTAAAGTTGAGTGATTTACAAGGGTGTTATTTTTAATAAAATAGGGTGAAATGGACGAGTGTTCCACTGGGAATTGTTCTAATCATTCGAGGAATAAACATAGAATGTTTGCAGCGTAAAGTTTGTTTTGATTATTTGCATTATAATTTTACATTAATCGAAAACTAAGTTACGGTTGCAAATTGTATTTATTGGCGACATCTTAAAAGTTGCGTCAATATTCACATTCGTCGGATAATCGCGGATTGTTGATTATTTTTATGCCAAAATAGCGATCATTGCTCCAAAACTGAAAACCTTTATCGCCAAGGTAAATGAAACCGGAAGTGTACAAGAAAATGGCGGCTCTCTCTAGGGATATATAGCTCTATAACTCTAGGGGCTCCATGAGTACGTATGCAAACCCCGCTTTTGGTATTATAGGTCATGCTACCCTACAATAATAACAATACCGTGACGGAATGCATTAGAATTTATATCAGTTTTGATTATTCATTGAATTGTGATGAAACGTGTTATTGGAATTAGAATTCTGCTGGAATATTACTTTAGAGTAGAACCAAGACCACCGTGAATAGAGGCCTGCTACAATTCGGCTACCAATCGATGACGTCATTGTTTCGCAGAATTGTCATTACATTATGTAAGTAAATGTTAAAAGTTATGTCATTACATTATTGTAATTACATTATGTCATTACATCAACTTCATGAATTAGACCCAAACACTTACACATTTTAGCTCATTTATTTCGTTTAAAAATGAAATATACACCAATGCAGTTTAATGTGAATTGGAGTGATGTTTTACAATTGTTTCGGCGGAAGAAACGTCCACCTTCATCATAATTTTGTCCAAATTGCTTCGTTGCGACACGTGTCTGCCAGTCTTGGATATGTTTTTTTTTTGTTTCTGATTTCGTGGCAACGAATCAGTTTGGACAAATTTCTGATGAAGGTGGACGTTTTCTTCACCAAAACAATTGTAAAATGTTGCTCCAATTCGCATTAAATTACGTTTGTGTGTATTCCGATTTTAACTATTTTATTTCGCAGTGCGTCTCTCATTTTTTTACATGACGTATTTCAGTTCATTATTTTTGATGAATTGCGCATTTGGATTTTAATTGATATTAACAGATTAGCGAAACTGACTGACATATTATTAAACTAAAATTACGAAATAAAGCAAAATACATGGGAAAGTGTATCAAGTCTGAAAATTTTTTACAAGTCTAAAAATACTTATATACTTATAAAATATTAAGAAGGTTTATATATAGCCCCTCAGTTTACTGATACACATTATATGTAATTTATATACGAGGTCCCTAGGAAAGTCAGAATGCGCCCAGTAACTTTTGAACCAAGACAGATATTGCAACCAAAGTTAGGTATTGGGAAGTAAAATGACTATGCACTATCAGATGAGATGAACAGCAGCGCCCCTGGTGGCGAATCGATGAAGTTAAATTTTTTTTTTCGAAAAATAATAAAGATAAGTAAATATTTTCAATTAGAAAGTTGTAGAGCATCCTTCAGTTAGTAAGCAAAACATACGGCTTACATGCACTATGTACACGTACTGCCACAAAGTGAGGTGTTCCGGATGTTTCAATGCATAGCTTTCAGTTAATGCTTTCTAGAGCTTTAGAGGTTGGGTTGAAATTCTTAAAGGAAAGAAACCGTGATCTTCCTCCTATAGGAACTTCAATTCAACTTTTAAAACATCAGAAAGCATTAACAGAAAGCGATACATTAAAATTTCTGAAATACCTCACTTTGTGGCAATACGTTTACACACTGTATGTGAGCCGTATGTCTTTTCTTACTAACTGAAGAATGCTCTACAACTTTCTAATTGAAAATATTTCGCTATCTTTATTATTTTTCAAAATAAAATTTTTAACTTCCTCAATTCGCCACCAGGGGAGCTGCTATTCATCTCATCTGATACTGCATAGTCATTTTACTATACCAACACCTAAGTTCCGTTGCAAGATTTTTCTGACTTTCCTAGGAACCCTGTATAATAATAATAATAATAATAATAATAATATTAGTTTTGTTTATGTGGGCCCTTAATTATAGACAAGCAAATCTTTCGGACGTATTGAGTGGTTTTCGAAAATCAAGGTTTAAATGATTATTGTTATTATTAAAATTTGGGTGAGTTGCTTACTTATATACATATATTTCTGGTAATAAATGCATCCAGGATCATACAATACATAAAATTGTATATATACGGAAATTTATATTTAAATCCATGAATAATTTTTAAAAGGATTAGTACAAATATTCTAGTTTTAATAATAATATCAATCAACGTTTATTGGCGTAGTGATACCGACGCCGATGGTATGGCGTGATTAGATGGTGTGTTAGGAAGAAATTTGAAAATTCTCTTTTTAAAATAACTAATTAAATTTAAACACCCAGGAGCAGATAAATAGATAATTAAATAAAAAAACAAATACTCTATCACTATATATAAATATATGCTTAGATGTTGTTAAGTGTTTTTGTTTTTTCGATATTCTGCCGCCTGTTATTTAATTTTTTCAGATGGAGTTGTACCTCCAATTATTTGTACACTGCGTCTACAACACTATGCCAGATTAATTAACGTTCAAGAGGAGACACCTCCATTCAAGAGGCGGCACCTTCGTCCAAAGAAACCTTCATCATGGGCATAATAGGAAGTAAACAAGTTTCCTGTGCAAGGCATGCTTCCAAACAAAATCAATTTCTTTGTAACTTCTTTTCAAGAACTTTAAATTTAGTTGTTTTTTATGTGACAAACGAAAAGACTTGTTAAAAATGCCTGTTGAATTAACAAAGGTGTAAAATTTAAATTAATTTGATTTTTACTAGTAAAAAACACTCTTAAAAAAATTCTGAATATAAATAAGGCACTTATAATTAAATTCCTTTTCTTTTTAAAAGTAGGACCCCTTAACATACAAATCCACCTTTTTGTTTTTTTCCTACCTATCATATTTAATTTTTTAAACCCATTTTTAACTTGCAAACAAAATAATTTTGGCCAATCAGTGTACCTAAAAACTGCTATTTCGCTCCCTACAATATGGCTAATATCCATCAGCAACCGAAACCTATAAAAACTTAAGTTCAGACGAAATCCCTGGTCGAGGGGAAGTAAATAAATCATCACAGCAATAAATAGCCAACTCCTTAGCACGTGCAAAGTGCAAAAATAGGTCGTACACGTGGGCTGTGCGTCCAGTTCCAGACCACCACAATTGGCCAACAATTGCAATTTAGGCAGGCGAAATTGCCGTCTAATACGTTAACAAAAGCCAAATGAAAAAGTTGGCAATATATTGGCGAGAATAAGGATTTTAGCAGTCCTTACACAAAAAAAAAAAAAAAAAGTCTTCAAGATGGCGCTACTTTAAAAACGCTTACAAGTCTCGGTCAGCCAGAGAGAGAGAGAAATTTCCGAAAAATAAACATGTAATTCAGACCAGGGGACCCCAACCTACTCCAAACATGGGCCATTAAGGGTGTAACATGTAAGTTAAAGTTACCTTTCCTTATATCCTATTAATCGATAAATTGTAAGTGCCTCCTCCTTCATTAAACTTATAATAAAATGTGCAAATTTTTCCTGGTGGTTTATATACCCCAGCACAATTCTCATAAAAAAAATGAGTAACTAAAAGATAAGTGAAAAATTGATAGTATGTAGAATGGTTAATAGCTCCAAATGCTTATATAAATGGCACTGTTATATTCTAAAGGAATTGGAAAATATATTATCGTGTTTATAATATAAAATAAAAGGCAGTAATTATTGAATAATTGTTTCATGTCTGTTTTAAAGAACCTGTTTTTTTATTTTGTTTATGTTTAACACACAACGCGTTTAGAAAAATAACCCTAGTTATTCACTTAATTTTTACGGTCTTGCATTTGAAATTTTAGGTAAAAGTCAACCAATGTTTACTAACCAGTATCAACGGGCAATTTACAAATTTATTCTGGATAAACAAATTTAATATTTAATGTTATGGAAATTGTGTTTTAATGTTCTCAAATAGTAAAAATTATATTAATAAAATAACTTTAAAATTTAATTAAACTAATCATAATTATAATATACTTCATTTCATTTTAATTAATTATTCTAAATCATTTACATTTCAAATCATAAATCATAATTAATTTATAACAAATATAATGATAGCCAAATAAATATATATAAAAATCTAATCAACAAAATTTCCCCCTAACAGGTGAAACGTTCGAAAGAAAATAAATATTTCTGCGTTCGGTGGGACCTGAACCCACCAATCCAGAGTGGAGGATCATGGGTTCAGGTCCCACCGAAGGCAGAAATATTTATTTTCTTTCGAACGTTTCACCATCTAATCACGCCATACCATCGGCGTTGGTATCACTACGCCAATAAACGTTGATTGACATTGTTGTTTGATTTAATCTGCGTAGTGTTCGATTTATATAAATATTCTAGTTTTGAGAATGTCCAGATTTTACAACCAGGTGGCATTCTAGCTACCATTAAGGTGGCCACGATGCGGCGCAACAACTGGGTCTCCAACCTAATACTAACTAGCTTTTGAGCTAAGTAACAACATGTATTCTAAAAATTTAATATTTAATAGAAACAAACAAACAAACAAACAGAGGAAGGAGATAATTTCTTTACAATTATTTTTTCAATTTCCACGTTTAACATAGTATGACCTTTGTTAACCTTGCGCCATGAAAATCTACCAATAAACGAACATAACACTTCCATTGAAAATAATTGACGAAATCTAAGATGCTGCTGTGGAGCAGTGCTGAAGCATTCACCTAACGCGCCGTTATTATTCATATAAAAAGCGCCTAGTGTCTAAGGCCTAGTGCGCCGTCATTATTTATATAAAAAGTGCCTAGTGCCTAACGTTTACTGCGCCGTTATTATTTATATAAAAAGTGCTTAACGCTTACTGCGCCTTTATTATTTATATAAAAAGTGCTTAACGCTTACTGCGCCTTTATTATTTATATAAAAGTGCCTAGTGCATTGTAATTATTTATATAAAAAGTGCCTAACGCCTAGTGCCCCGTTATTATTTATGTAAAAAGTGCCTAGCACCTAGTGCGCCGTTATTATTTATGTAAAAAGCGCTTAGTACTCCGTTATTATATATAAAACAAACCTTTATTGGCTTACTGCCCTCTGTAGTCTGGGGGTTGGTCCCCTAGGCAATAAGACAATAAGAGGTGCGGATTACCCGGAAAACCATAGGTTCCGATATAGCGCAACTTTTGCTGTCCTTGCGCCTTAAAACTAAAAAATAGGGGGAGGAGGACAGGGATCCAAAAGCACTATTTCTAAAGCGTATTCGAAGCGAAAAATTAGCATGAACATTGGCCAATTATTCGATCGTTTGTATCTTTGGTGGTGGACAAGCCCAAACCATACCGTGAATTACCATTGTGGCAGACTGGGCGTGGTGACCTGCCCGATTACTGGCTTCGCAGGTGTAGTTTCCGCTGTGCTCCACCTGCAGCGAATCGAAAACCAAACTGGATGAGAATTCTGTCACTTTCACGGCTTGGACATTCCACTTGGGCAGTCTGTGCCCGTCTTTGTACCATTCAATCAGGATTGGGGAGTCGCCCTTTGTTATGGTGCAGAGGACGCTGAATCTGCGGCCCTCTTGCAGAGTTGACGGGAAACTGAAGGGGGACACTTCCGGACGAACTGAAATTAAAAACAAATATATATTAATTTATTTTTTATTATTATGCCATTGCCGACAAATAGACAAATAATGTAATACATTAGTTGGGTTCCCTTTTTGAATTTATTACAATAGAGCTTCCACCGGTTCACATATCGGTTCAACTTTGGACCAGAACGGTGTCTCTTTTTTTCCAAAAACAAGCTCTACTCTGAGCTTATATGTTGATGACAAACAAAAAATAATTAGTCGTTTCAATGCCTAAAGGAAAATCACATGAAACGTATCATGGTGGCCCCATGGTGGCCTTACGTTTTGGCTAGTTGACAGTTGTTTTTACCCCAAGAAGAGTAGTAATATCCGACTTAAATACGATGAAAAAGAAAAGCGTCGTTTCTGCGTCTTAGTGGCCTAGCTGGTTAGGGTACTCCGGTTCATACTGAGGGTCCCCGGCTTTGCTCCTGGAAAAGACGGTGTCTCTTTTTCTTGTTTAAAAAAAAACAAAAACAAAAAAAACAAACAGCAGCTCCAGTCTGAACTTATACGTGAATTCCAAATATTGTTAATGACCTCCATTACCGGAATCAGTTGGAACCGAGCTCATGTCTGTGAATCGATCCTTCCGGATAACCGGAATCCGAACCCACATCTTTGGACCGGGCCTTCCAGATGACCGGAACACGAACACACGCATGTGCATCGAGCTTTCCGGATAATCGGAATTAGTTGGAACCGAGCCCACATTCGTAAATCGAGTCTTCCGGATAACCGAAAATGCCTGGAACCGAGCCCATGTCTGGGAATCGAGCCTTCCGGATAACCAGAACTTTCTTAGAGGTCAGGTGCCCGTCACAATACTAAGCACATATTTTTATAATAGTGCGGATTTAATACGAATGGAATATTGTTACTTTAAAAATACAGCAACTTGATATTTTTACTATGAAAATATTAATTTGAAACATTTCACAAACGTCTGGAATGAAGTTTTTCTTCGCCCTTATTTTACAACTCTATCACGGAAACTAATAATTGCTACGAAAACGGATGTCGGTTTGAAGGGAGTTCCGGATATAAGGGGGTCGGATAATAGAGGTCCAAATGTAGTTTATTGAGAGACAAATTTTGTTATTTCCGAGTATAAATGAACTATCATAGATTAGCATTTGATCCTCCTGACGAGACCCCGTCGTCCGTCTCTCGAATTCTCTCCGAAGACAACCGCATTCTCCCGGATCCAATGCTAAACTCTCGCTTCTCCTCTCTTTCAACTCGTTTATACGTATTTTTCGTCCTCTCGAACATTCAAGAAAACTCTTTATCTCCAGGCCTCCCCGTACCAGTTAATGGCTTCTCCAGGGTGGTCGGTCGTTAAGAGTTGTAGGCGCTGAAGGAGGATTTCTCCGAAAATTTTCTGACAGTCGCAAGACTTCGTGAGGAAATTACTGTCGCTTAACTCACGTGAGGAAAATTCGTAATCCCCTCTGTAATACCGCTTTTCTGGATCATCAAGTTGACAATCATATTGTCTTCTCCTGACATTTCGTGATAAACTCCTATTCCGCCTGTAACTCTAGTTTTGATTCTCGTTTCGTGGGGGTGACCTGTTTCTGAAACCGCCTCGATTCCTCCATTGGTGTGGGTTTTTTCGGCCTTTTCCCCCCTGTTTGCATTTTCCCTTTATCCCGATCTGTCTTCCCTATAATGCGGCAAATAATCGTCTTTTTCAGTATGACCTTCGCTAATTCTGTTTGGTTCTCAATTTTGCTGTTGACGCTGCGGGGGGTAGTTTTGTCTCTGCCTGTATTTTTTTTCTTTCCCATGGATGTGGGCTGCTCTCCCTGCTTGGCTCACTTTTCTCCCTATAACGTCCTTGTGTTTGGTCGTCATTAAACGATACAGTGCGGGCTTTCCTTAAATCGTTCTATTACTCGTTAATCGTTTTCTGCAGTGAGGCTATTTGTCTGTCAGGGGGTGGGGAGGTAGGTCCTTCTTTCCGAAAATTTAGTTTTCCATTCAATAGATCGATTAATTCGTTTAGTTGTGCGTTTTGCCATTCACCATTTTGATTTGCGCACAAGGCTGACACTAGGGCTGTTCTTGCTAGGATCAAATCGTTTTCTTCAGCCTGCATGGCCAATTGGGTGGCAGTGTCAAACGATTTTGGGTTTTGGATAACGACCAGGCTTTGCAATCTTGGGTTCAGTCTGGTTAGTAAGACTGAAAGGTTTGCCTGGTCGATTAATTTTCTGCAGACCTTGCTTTCCGAATTGTTGACCGAGGCATGGTCTTTCACTGAGAGATCTGATATCTTATCAATGAAATCGTTGACTGGTTCATTAGCTGTATGTTTGCACGACGATAACCTTAACATTTTTAGTGGCTGAGGGATTGTTTTTTCGAAGTGCGATATGCATCTTTCGTTGAATCTATGGTAATTTCTTTCTAATCGTAAGGCTCTATTTTTGGAAATAAAACTAAATGCTGGGCCCTTCAGCTTAGCACGTGCGACCATGCATTTTTCTTTCTTTCTTTTTGGTTTTACGGCTCAAAGACTACAGTGGTCATGCTGCGCCGGGACCTACTGTTTTCCGAGGAATCCGAACCTCTTAAGGCCTAGGGAACCAAACCCCGGACTACAGTGAGCAGTGCGATCTTTATGAGATCTCTGAGTAAGCGTTCTTTTTGCACTGCTGGGAGTCGAACCCGGATTAGCCGCGCAATAGGAGAACGCGTTACCACACTGCGCCACCGCAGGGCCCATGGATTTATCGGATGACGACCAATTTGCAATGTCTCCTATGTCGTCAATCCTCTCGAATAAATAGCTGATTCTTTCTGAATCATTTGTTCCTGAAAAATTCCCTATCAGGTTAAAATAATCTGTAAAGTTTTCCCGTGTCGGTCTTCTGCCGACTGACTTGGTGCTGGGAAGTTATCTTCCAGCAGTATGAGAGCACCAGTTTTTTAATGTGTATTAACCAAATGCTACTAATCAAAATTGCTCTACTTAAGTAATTAAACCATTCCACGTAATTAAACTAAATTTTTAAATTGCTGGCAAAAATTAACGAGTACTTCTAGGGGGCTGAGAAAAATTATTACCTCCTTCTCAAAGCTGTTGAGAAGTTTAGTGAATGTACAAGATACCAAAACGCTACAAAAATAATTGATACTGCTTGACAATTAGTAATGAGCTAAAAAGTACCTTATTTTAAAATGTGACTGTAAAACTTTTGAAAGTAAATGCATAGCAGGTTCGGGTGAATCAAATTTTTAAACGGCTACGGGAGGAGGCTCTACCCGCCCTCTATCCCCAACATGGGCGCCCATGCCTCTAGCCCCTCCTTGGTTACGTCAATGAAGAGTCAGTCAGTGCAAAATCGTCCACAACTGTTTATTAATGTAACGGAATACGCAATTAAAATTTATATTAAACTTCACATCCGCAACTTGACAGTTTAAAGTAACCACCAAAGACAACACGGTCACTTTCCTGTAAGAACTTCAACTCAACTTTTGAAACATCAGATAGCATCAATTACAAAAGTGATGCATTAAAACTTCCAGAACACCTCAATTTTTGTTAGTACGTGCACATATTGTGTGTGTAAGTCGTATAGTTTTTCTTGCTAAAGATTGAGCTACAAATTTCCAATTGTAAAATATTTCCTTATATTAATTATCTTCCGATATAAACATTTCAATTGCCTCGGTTCGCCAGCGGGGGAGCTGTTGTTAATCTCACCTGATAGTGCTTAGTTATTTTACTATACCAATGCCTAACTTCAGTTCAAATCGCTGTCTTCGTTCAAAGTTATTCGCCCAATTCCGTCTTTCCTAGAAATACTGTAAATGCATCAGCTCGTTAATCTGAACTAATTGGAACCGAGTCTTGGTTGGAGTAACCTAAATTTTTACTGTGAAATTTACTGTAATCTCTAATTGCTTTGATGTGTGCATGTTTTGTTGTGCACGCGTAACAGATAACAGATGACGGAAAATTTCCCCGTACTTTATGGGAAATTTCCCTTTCCTTTACTTCA
>QLNU02014176.1:143426370-143437130 GCA_006491805.2 Dysdera silvatica
AACTCTTCAGATGGTGATAGGCACTTCCAAAGTCACAACATGTAGCGCAGAGAGATCATTCTTCACCTTGTGATATTTAAAAAATTATTTAAGAAGTTAAACAGGGAGGACAGATTAAATGGATTGGCTATGTTATAGTATCACATAGTCCACAAGGACATTCAAGTAAACCCTGAAGAGGTTTTAAACGAAGTGGCTAAGAAGCCTTACAGAAGTCATCAGTACTGTTCTTATTTAACAAATGTTAAATGTTGTGTTAAATGTTAAATGAATCAATATATTTGGCGATAAATTGATTTACAGTAAAACCTCTCTTTACGACCACCTCCCTTAACATCCATTTTTTCAGGAAACGGGCTTCTTCCTCTCCCATAGACCCAATGCTAAATTTACCTCCATTCAGAGACCACCTCTCTAAGCGACCTCTTTTTTCATGGAATCGATGGTGGTCACCTTGAGGAGGTTGTACTGTATTTCTGTATCTTGTCATTTGACATTCGTAATAAAGTGCAATGAGGTTTGATCCGACCCTCCCCACCAGAACGAATTCTTGGCTGCGTCACTTTTTGTAGTTACAATTGCCGACTTGACTCCTTCCCATTGTATATATTTTTCTTCCTTTCTTTCTCTGTCTCTCTCTCTCTCTCTCTCTCTCTCCCCCTCTCTCCCTCCATTTATTTATTTTTATGTAAAGCATTGTTGTGTAACCATGTGCTCGAAAGTAAAACTAACAAATAACCCATGATACAATATTATTTTTTTCTGATTGATTTTTCATCATTTTAACAAGGTTTCCACGCATCCTGGGGAACCAGAAACTGTCAGGGAATTTGAAATCACCTCTAAAGGGCAGAGAAAAATCAAGAAAAACCTTAACTTTTGTTTTAAATAACTAAATTTTCAATAAACGTAAGGCCATTTTCCCCCGTAACCGAAGTTGAGCTGAAAGTTGTGATTACTCAGGGAATTTTGCTGGAAAAAGTTAGAAAAACAACTGGAAAAGTCAGAGAATTTTTTCTCCAACGTGAATATAAGAACCCTATTTTAATTACAGTGATTTCCTCCATTAACGTCTTTTAAAGAACGAAAAAAAGTCGCTAAACAGAAGACGACGTTAATTAGTATGTATAATTCTATGATGCATATGGCATCATCGCAAAAACGTCGTTAAACAGAAATAGTTATTGTTAATTAAAGCGAGGTTATTGAAAAAGTTTATTTCCCTTCTTTTTTTTTTAAATTATATTTTATTCATTTGCACGCTCTGGGAAAACAGAGCTGGCTTCGGCAGTTCACCTTTCCCAAGGACGAACAAAATCAAATCCGTTTGTACTTTGTCAACAATTGACTTATAGGCGAAATATTTCATCCATAGGAATATTTTTCTAACGTAGATAAAGGCAGTAATCTTAATTATTTTTGTGATATTTTTAAGTTAGTCATCTACTTATTTAGAAGGGTTTGAAGTTCAGGTTCATTCAAAAATACTTTTGCCTCAAAGTTTTTTGGTCAACAATCCCTTTGTATCGACTGAGTTAGGCAGGACAATACTTGAACATTTCACACAATGGGTAGTGTCCTTGACAATAGTCACTGTCATTAGCGACCATAGGTCATGCAGTGTTGTTTATACCCAGAAACCCTGATTTCGTGAATTATTTTCCTGGTTTTTGTTCTTGAGGGTTTGAAGCGACATAAACTACCTTTTATCATATCTGATTGCTGATTGGTGAATCTGCACGCGAAGCCAAAACGGGATTGGGTAATCGCTTTTGTATCGGTTGTTCAGAGATAAGTTGCCAACTACTTTACGCAGCCATTTTGTGACAACTTGTACAGTGTAACTGCAGGCAACACTTGCTGTTGCACTGAACGAAATCTTTTTAAAACTTTGGACCCTACTTCATGTTATTACATAATACACATATTTCAATGACAATTTATTATTATTATCAACAAATTTAAATTTGCCACTGTTTGCTTTTCTGCAACTTGAAATTAATTAAACTTTTTCAAAACATTGTTCAAAACGTGGTCGCAGGATTTGTGAATGTCAAAACCAATAGTTAACATTGATCTAGAATTACCAAAAGACTCATTAGCGATATATATCTGAATATATTTTTATTGGGTACTGAATAATCAAAATATATAAAGTCGACTTCGAATGATATAGGAAAAGGTAATATGAAAACAAGCTGAAATAATGCCGAGAATACAATTTAAGATAGTTATATACGAAGAGAATTATAAATATTTTCTCTTTACGTACAGGCTTAATAAGCTTAATAGCTATTATATAAAATCATCCACAATACTGCTAAAACATAATATATATATAAAATAACTAAAATTTTCTCATACCTATATGAGAAAATACTGGAAATGGCATGCGATCCGTTGTCTAATTTGAAAGCCACTGGTGAAATATTAACTTAACGGTTGGCTGAATTCTGACGTTTCTGGCGACCGAAAAAGAAAGGATATATATACTTGTTACCATGGCCTTAATCTGAGGATCAAGGGATTTATAAACCATTCTTATTTTGTTTGTCTAATTTCGGCTTCATACAGTTGTTTGAGTTTAGAAATTGCGGATGTCGAAGATAAAGATGTGAAGGGAAATTGCCCGATGTCATAATTCATGTTTATTGATATCTATTATTAGCTATTAATCTTTACCATTAAATAGTGATCATTGTCATCAGCTATGAACCTTTTTCATTAGCTATTGGTCATCACTATCAGTGTTGGTGTTACTATTAGCCACTGGTGTGCGCAGAAATTTCATGCCGGGAATTACGGAGCTGCAATTCCATATATTCATATGTAGCCTGCATCTACAAAACTGCATCGGAACGGGGTAATTATGACCATCAACCCGCGACCACGCCAATGTCATTAGCGGACTGTCATGACTTTCGTAATAAATTTTTTACAAGCAAAACCGCCTCAGATGTATACCACGTGTTCAAAATCGCAATATTCAGTGTAATTATTAACTTTCTCTGACTACACTGTTCCAGAAATTCTCGTAAGTCTTTCAATCGCTTGTTTATATCGATTTATTCACCATAGGCGTATATAGGGAAGGTTGATGGAGTGGTAAGTCCCAAAAGTTAGTTTTATTATATAGTTTACCCTTGGGTTTTGCCCCCATCCCACCTTTGTCCTCGGTCTTGTGGATAAGCATTATGGGTTAAGGACAAAATAAATAAATAATTATCATAATTTTAAATTGTCGTAAGAGCGAATCGCGTTTTAAAACAAAATGTTGTAAAACGAGGCCGTACTATATGCAGAATCTTGAAAATCATTAAAAAAAAAACACTTTTATTTTCAATAGACAGAGCCAGATTAAGATTTCGTGAGGGCCCCTAGATACTTTTTCCCGGGCCCCTTGCAGCATAAATTAAAAAAGCCTATGCAACAAAAAAAAAAATGGAAAGAAAATTGCAATTTTCAACGTATTTAGTCCGTACAATACTAATAAAAGCTCTAAAAAAGGATTCAATCGCATTTCGACCAATCACGCGCTAGTCTTCATCCGAAGATCTTCTTCTTCTTGGCACTGATGCTATCATCAGAGCGAAATATTGGCAGATGATTGAAGCTTTTCTGCCCAGGGCTGTAATCAATAAACTTCTGTTAAGAAACTTAGGGCAAATAGCAGCACAAATAAAGTTCAAAAGACTAAGTAAATGGGAATGATTCGAAATGACAATCGGAAAAATGTTTCTCAGGTTGGGAGTAAATGAGCTCGAGAGTCCAAGGCTGTTCAGAAAAGAAGTACGCTGTTGAATAATGTCTATACGTTGAAAAAGTCTGTGTTCGTTCGAATTGAACAGAACAGGTATTACACACAGTATTGGAGAGTATTCGCCAACGATGAAGAACTTTCTTTTTAGGTAGCAGCTCCAAAAGAAAACTTACAAAAAGAGTATACTGCCTTCTATTAAGTTTAATGTTAAAGATATTGAAGTCTAATGGTACAAAACAATGCTTGAAATAACTGTCGCTAATTTTCCATCTGTTCAACATTTCGTCAAAATAGTTTTGCTTAATTATATGTTGATATTCGCTAATAATTTTCCAGTTTGGATGACAAGAAGTGATGTTATTGTTACGGACCAGATCGTCAGCTTTTTCATTTATTTCTATTTGAGAATGACTAGGAGTCCACATCAAACAGATCACGAATTCTTAAGAAATAAGATTGGCGAGAACAAGTATGATATTTAAAATTATAGGATTCTTGAAATTAAAATTTCTTATTGCTAAAAGAACTATTTGACTGTCACCTCAAATTAAAACTTTCTTGCTTGTGAACAAAAAAATTCAAACTGAAGAAGATGGCAAACGCTTCAGCAGTGAAGATTAAAAAAAGCAGGGACGATTTTATATTTGCACTTTATGGACCCATTAGTGAATCCAAAAGCAGTTTGAGAAGGATTTTTTGAACCATCTGTGCCCTAGACTTCGAAGTCAGGAAAATTATTTATGGTGCAAATGTTGAACCCTTCTTCGATCTCATATTTTTTTTAGTTTTTTATTTTGGAATGAGTATTCATCCACAATTATTCTATTTGTATCAAGAGATAAACAACATTGTAATCACGAGGCGTGTTGCCATCCTTTAGAACAGTTATTTTAAAAGTTGCTGCGGTCACTGTTCTAAGGCTCTGTTCTTGGTGCCGTCGCTGGTAGCAGGGCGGTCCAGGCTCGGCTGAAAAATGGTGTGGTTTTGGCGAAGAAGTAAGGAAAAAGATAAATTTTTATTGTATTAATGTTTTATTGAATTAAGATTTACTTAAAGCAAAATAAACAGATGTACTTTCAAAACATTAAAACAAATAATATGAAGCTTCTCATTTATAATATATAGATTATAAAATTTTCATTAAAGATTTTTTTTTTTTCACTTTTTTCCCAACATAATTATCAATTATTTCCTCATAATATTATCGAGAGGATTTTTCTTTATGCATAATACGATTTTTTTTTTACTGACTTCATGAATTTCGTGAATAATATTTTACTCGCCGTAAAACTGAACCTAATTTTTCTTCAGTTACACTTGAAGTAGCGTTTGGCCTACACAGCGCAAACCTCAAAAAACCCACAAAAGCGGCTCTTAAACTTTTTTTTTTTTACCTATACTGTAATCCAGCTCAACCAGCATATTATTCTTTTGACTAACACTTGCATTTTTTTAAAGTTTATTGGAACAAAAAGTTTGTATGTTTTTTAATGGACATTAAGTCTTAAGCTTCGCTGACCCGTTTTAGATGGGCAATAAAGCATGAGATTAGCTTTGTTAAAAGGAAAGAATTACGTTGAAAACGATAATTCGTATTAAAACTAGCCTTTTTCAAGTTACACGAATTTCGTTAGTTTTCGCGCTTGACATCAGGGTAAGATTGAATATAAGTAAGACAAACGCAAAAAATTCATCGATTTTTCTTAATGTACGATTTAATATTAATCAATGTAATTTAATATAGGAAGCCAGTAATGATTCTATTCGTCATGGATGATTTAAAGTAGTTAAGCAAAAGTATGTTTGAAATGCAGTCTATTTTTTCAATTCCTTCTATTAGCTCACACTCTCCCTATATATATCTTGTTCAAATTTTCAATCGTTAATAAAATACTTTCTATCCATCCAATCAAGTTCAAATAAATTTTTTTAAACTTGTAGTGGATGACACTTGATGTTAATACAGTTTTTTCAAATATTAATTCATTAATTAAATTTAAATGAATTTTTTTTGCTTTCCTTTGGTGTATTTGGCGATTAATGCTTGCCCGCCAATTACAGCCAAATGTCGCCAAAATTGCTTTTCGCAATTTTTCCCTTTCTTCCCTTTTATTTGAGCAGCGCATTGAAGGAATTGACTTTAAAAAAAAATTTTTTTATTATACTTGTTTATTTTCCAGTCACATGCAGTTCCTTACTAAATTTCATATTTATTAGGTTGTAGGTTGCGGTTCCAATTGCGGTTTCTACATTTATAGATTTGGTTATCGTTCTATGACGGATTGCAGAACGATGGAGCGGTGATAGACTCCATAATATCACCGATAGCTTATAAGTTATATCAGAAGGGTTTTATCAGTTATATCAAAAGGATACGCACGAGCCGTCTGACATAACTAATAAAACTCTGATGTAACTGACATAACTTGCGTCAAACCACGTGGATTGTTACCCTGGAACCTTATCGAAATTGACTCCGCAATACCAAGATACAGATGAACTATTTAGACAGCATGTCTCTACGTTACACAAATTATTTACAATCACATAGCAAAATAACTTAAATTGTTACGATTAAGAATTGACATTATTATTATAAGACATTATGAATGTACATCATGGGCAGCGTGACCATCTCGCTAAGAGTCCTACCGAAAGAATGTCTTTTATTGGTGTTCGCCTCATCGTCTCTACACTCGCAATGATCTTATTGGCTGTTCACCCTTTTCATACGCAAATGTTCATTGGTTACCCCTTTAACACTAATTGATGATTTGCTGTTCCACTCAAGGGTTCGTGGTGTCACACTCGGAGGGTCGTAATCATCATGTCCAGTAGGGGTACTTATAAGCATGATATGCCTGTCAAGGAGTTTGAAGAAATACAATTAAGTTATCCTTGCACCGTACCGTGTTGTACACTAAACTCAATCGTCGCCTGCAGCCAATGTCTTTTCCATCGTCGGGAACAGAGTGAACCGCTGATGAGTCGGTCCATCTGGATTCTGGATGGGAAAAGCGTATATGCGGGGAAACAAAATGGTGAACATTAAATCATGATTAAACCTTTTGGAAATGTGGGTTCATGTATCAATGATTTATGAATCCCTACAAGGTTAATGGTGATGATGTAGATAGTCCCTTTAATTTATGTCGTTGATAATGAGCTTACTGGGCCAAAAATTTCCTTGAGCTTGCGAAATTAAAATAAAGAAACTATAGTTTTAGTTGTAACGTTATTAAAAATGTTCCGTTTGAAAGTTGAAATAATAACACGTCAATGAAAACGCTGGAATGCAGAAAAGAGAGCTATAGAATACAATCTAACGAAAGGTCTAATTAGATCAAATAAGTGACAAAGCGTATTTTTTTATTTCGTACTAAATACACTACGCCGAAAAATATAACCACACTCCTTAGATTTAAAAAGAAAGAAAAAGAAAATATTTCGAATTCTGAACGACGTTACCTATTATAAAATTTTTGTTTGAAATTGGGGTGGGGGGACATAGAACCCTAATACTAACACTGTTCCTCCCCCCACTAACGACGCCCGTGACCTTACTCCAGATAATTGACTATTACTGACGCATTCAAAATCTTCGGTGATCTTTTTCATTTACTATTTAGCAGTACTTAACCTTTTGCATATAAACGAAGGAAATTTGTTTTGCGTTTTTGTATGTAATTTTTAGTTTTAACTCTTTTTATTCTATTTAATTTTTTCCTCTATTTTTTTCAGTGCTCTTTTCATTATAATTAATTTTTTGTTTTCAATGTGTCTGTTAGTGTTTTAACTTACTTTTGTAAGCCTCGTGGTATACAATGTGAAATATGAGGAGATAAAATGCGATACATACCAAAAAAAATAGAATTTTACCGATTTATCAAATTTTTTTGGTTTGCAGTCCCTCAGAAACTTTGTATCTCATCCTACATTGAAACGTATTCAAAGACATAAAACTTAAAATTATCTCAAATAATTGCGAAGTCGATACTACTTTCACTATAAAGAAATCATAATATGCAAAATCAAAACTCTTAATTTTTTTTTTAATTATTTCCGTAAAAATTTTCGAACATCACTTCGACAGCAGCAGCAGCTGCATTTTAAGTAATTAATTTAACTATTTCATGGTTGCCAAAAATTGTTGAAAATAAAAAGTTTATATATATATATATATATATACGTGGCTTCCGATTTTTCGACACTAATGAGTTAGAGGTTTCGAAATTTCATATATATTGCTTTTTAAATTTTAAATATTTTAAAGGTCTTCCTAATTTCGCATGCCAAATACCCATAAGCTAAAATTTCTAAGACTAACTATGCATGTTTTTGGAGAAAATAATGGTGAAAGGTAAACTTAGTGTTCGGAGGTAGTTTAAATTTAACGAAACTTTTAAATATTCGTGAAGGTTTTTGTAGAACACACACACACGATAAATAATTTGCATTATTTATGCTTAGTTTCTTTCACAAAGTGCTATTTAAAGCAAATTTCATGTGCTAATAAGAAAGTAAGAAACAGTTTTAAATAGGAAGTTCGTTGACTTAGAGTTATTTGGATCTTTTACCAGAATACGGCCTTCCTTTAATATACAGGGTGCTTAAAAAAAATGGGACCAACTTTAACAGGTGGTAGTACACGACAAAATAAACAATTTTATCACTTTATTAATTAAATTTATCGAAATGAAACGCAAAGACGGTATCTGGTTTGGAAACGCCGTTCCTCCAACGCTAAAGCAATATTATATTTATTACATCTAGCCAATTTGGCACATGCAGCTTTATGAAAAATATGCGGTATTTGGCTACCTCGTGAAACCTATGTGCTGCCATTCCTGCCAATGCCAAACGTAAAAGAATATTTCCCAATAAAATTAAGTTATATACTTTTACCAAATAGAAGTTCCTGACTGCAACTCTTATGTTTCTATGTTAAACCCCAGATTGTAAACTTGGAGGTTACAATCCTACTCTTCTACGCCAATGTCGCATGGCCTGCTTTAACGTTGGCAGAACGTGCGTTTTCAAACGTGCTAGCGCTTTTGCGTTTCACATTAAATAAAGAAAACCATGCGCGCGGGCATTTGTGTGTGATCGGCTTTTGAACATCCCCACTTCTCCCCAACTCGCCTTGGCGGTTAATTGCGCTGTTTGAGCGTCCTGTCTGGGATTACACTGCCGTCATTGGCGGCCACCCCCACTCATGCCGAATAGTGAGTAAGTGAACAAGCGCTTTTGCATTTAATTTCCGACCATGTGTTCTACGATAAAAATTGGTTGTTTCGGTATGTACTACCATCTCTTGAAATTTACTCCATCTTTTTTTAAACACTCGGTATACATAGAAATCAATAAATACAGCAGCCTTCTGTTATACTTTCTTTATATTATTTTCATACTATAATTTATTGTCAAGTACGAACAAGGTTTCCACTTCTCTGCGGTTCATACTATAACCTATGTTTTAGGTAGAGGGAACGAAAATATATACTACTTGCACTCTGATGCTGCATTTGAACCAGCAATCTTTGGATTGCCATCTCAATGCCCTGAACACTTGTATAGTAAACACTAAAATACATGGCTATTCTCTCTCTCTCTCTCCCCCTCTGGCACATGTATGTTGATTAAAAGGAAACTCCCTTAAGAAATGAAGGAGAGCGCAGAAGGGTACTTCAATTACGATTAAGTGTTTGACACTCCACTTTTTTATGTATGAACCACATAAAACAGAATGTCAGAAACTTAATCGTATTTCACTAAAAAATACAGTATAAAAATTTCAAAGAAGGAATAATATGGAAACATATAAAGAATGAATAATATGAAAACATATAAAGAATATATAATATGAAAACATAAAGAAGTTGTGATATGAAAACATATAAAAGAAGGTGTAATATGAGAAACTTTACAAAGAAGGTATATTATGAAAATATACTAGAAGTTATAATGTGAAGCATGCAAAGTTATAATATGAAAGCTTATACAAGAAGGGACAATATGAAATCATGTACAAAGAGAACAATAAGCATACAAAAGAAGTTAAATATTAAAATATACAAAAAAGGTGTGATATAAATCATACAATGGGGGTATGTATAATATATGAAACATACAAAGAAGATTTTAATAGGAAAACATACAAGGAAGGTATAATAGGAAACATACAAGAGGTATAATAGGAAACATGAGAAGGTATAATAGGAAAACATACCACAATGCGAGGTATGAAAACATACAAAGTAAATACAGTATGGAAAAAATACAAAGAAGGTATGGTATGAAAATCTTATTTGATTAATTCCTCCACGCCATTCTTTACTTCCTGAAGGGTTTCCCTTTGGTCAATATATATTCTTGTGTGTTTTTGTACCATGCCTTCTTTGTATTTTTTCATATTATACATTCTTCGCCCTTTTCGTACTATACCTTCTTTTTATATTTCGTTACAGATTATCCGCCTGTTCTCCTCGAGACTTTCAATGACGCAACGATGGACCCGGGTCCATCCCTGTCCTTGAAGTGCATTGCTCTGGGTAGTCCACTACCACAAGTGACCTGGACACTGGACGGTGCTGCCGTGCCCGAAGAAGGAATTCCAAGATACCGCATGGGGGACTACGTAAGATCAGATTCGACAGTGGTCAGTTATGTTAACGTAACCAGTGTCCGTGTTGAGGATGGTGGACTGTATGAGTGCAATGCCAGAAATGACGTTGGAATAGCAACGCACGGAGCAAGGGTTAATGTCAAAGGGGAACCCTTCGTGCGACCCTTGGGAAACACATCCGTTATTGCTGGAGACACGCTTGAGCTGAGGTGTCCTGTTGGTGGTTATCCAATTCAAGCCATACGTTGGGAAATGAGTAAGTTTTTATATATTTTCAAGTAAACATAATATCTCAAACGTTGCAATATATGTAAACACATGTTTCACTGAAGATTGTTAGGGATTGCTATCATGCACAGCAGCTCTTGCAGTCTG
>QLNU02014176.1:143441085-143494215 GCA_006491805.2 Dysdera silvatica
AATATTGATTTTATGGTAAAGTGAACGTCATCAAGCGGAAGCAGATTTAAATTGAACACTGCTTTGTGGGTGGATGTCTGTTATCCCTGTAAAGAGTTGTTAACAACAAGGCCTTAACCAGAAATTATTTCGGGGAGGCAAGAATTTTTTACAGCCTCGCTAATGAATAAGTATTGGTAGCACAGGCATTCCGGAAGGTGGGGGTAAATGGACCCTTGGGAGTACCCGCTGGCAACGGCCTTGTTTAACAACAAGCTGCCTTCCACTAGTATAGTGTCACCCCCCACTATTTTTATGCCGTCAGCATCTATATATGAGTAAGGGTGATGTTGTGTTTCTGCCCCTCATCATACCTATACTTGAAACTTCTGGAAAAAACCTTCATCTCAGCAATCCCGCAGAATTTCTTCAAAAAATCCATTTTGCGGAACTGCTCTGATGAAGGGCTTTTTTACAGAAGCTTAAAGTTTTAAAAGGGGCAGGAACACAACATCGACATTGCTTCCCCATGAAGGAGTGCTGCTGACGCAACCGAAAGTTTGGGCGATTGTTTTCATTTGATATTTTATCAGTATTTAATCTGTTATGTGCAAAGTTATTCCCTGGTAGTTTGTATTGTATATTTTGAACCTTTTTCATCTTCAACAATTCAAAAGAACCTGGCGACCAAGAAATAAATAGGTCCTTCAAGGTGGCCTGTGGAGTCTGTTTTTGGTAAAGGTACCCAGCACAACTTACGATAATACGTTCAATGTTTTCTTTACCGTCGCGCCAACTGTAAAGAGTACTAAAAAAAGTTTAAAACTATTAAGATAGCTTCCAAAATGTTCGTATCCGGTTAAAATTTGGGTTAATTCAAAGCTTTTTGCGAACGAATTCAATATTAGTCGCTGGAAAAGTGAGAAATTTTTTGTTCATTGAGCCTTATAGATGATTTAAGATATTCTGCATTTCAATTAGAGAGAATATTTTTCTTAAAAAAGCTCCTCTGTTTTGAAACAGGGACACTCATATCGCAGTCCTATATTGAAACGGATGGCCAACGGCACCAAGGAGTCAGCCCTTTTATTACCAAAATTTCTACAATGAGCACAAACGAAAGCAAAATAGATGTCCGTAACAAAATTTTAAGTTTTATAACAGATAATAAAATGTATTATAACGTTTTATTGACAGTGAGTTTTTTGGTTCAAATGCACTTTGTGTTCGTCTTACGCTAAATCTAAAATGTCGCCAAAATTACCGCCAATATAAGCAGCCATTCCCGAAGAACGAGTGATAGCCAACGAGTAACAGCGGATGTGGGTAAACCTAATTGAACTATAAGGAATATTAACATATATACGCCTGCCTAAAGTGACCACCTTTGGGAGTGGATTGCAATGGCCACCATAGGCTTGACTAAGTCCCTGTCAACTCTTTCTTATAACTTCATTCAGGTGATCAACTTTACCAGATTCTACTGCGTGTGTTCATACATATATATATATATATATATATATATAAGTGACGGACAAAAAAATTGCACCACCTGTGAAAAATGGGAAAGTTTGCAAGTAATATATTTTATGTTTATGTTTTATCCACAGATGCTATTGTGAAAGTAAAGGTAAACCTGCAGGAATAAAATGCCATACAAGTAAGTTAATTTAAACACCTAATTACTACGAATAGTTTCTGAAAGTGAAAAATTCCATATTTCTTCAAAATGTTGAAAACGCGGCACAGAGTCATTCAGACACATATGCAGTAGTTTATAACCAATTTTACATCAGTACAGTCCGGTTACGTACATGACAGTTGATGTAATTACACGCAAAGAAACACTTCGATACTTTGTAGATCCTCCGCGATATGCAGTGACAGCTTTGAAGCGGTACGTCATTAAAGAAGTCAACTGTTGAACGTAATTGCGTTCATGCAACCAAGAGTCGCGTTCATGCATCAAGTTTATGCATAAAGTTTATGCAACCAAACCCTTATAACGCTTTCCTGACTTTTAATCTTAGTAGCTGGCTTCTTTGCAGCAATTTTAGAACCCATTACATGCCAACTATTTTCAATGGGATTTAAATCGGGATTATTCCGAGGCCAGTCCAAAACATTGATACCAGATATTTTGAGAGACGACTGAACCAAAAGGTGGAGAATAGGGGAAAATTACTTGTGCAATATGCTTCAGCTTTTGGACATCAAAACCTACAAATGGCACAACAAAACCATTCATTAATAAGAAAGATTGCACTTCTACCAATTTCGCCGTATGAAATGGTGTCCGGTCTTGTTGAAAAATGCATTTTTTTCGCATATAATAATCTCCAACAACTGGCTTTAAACACTCCTCTAAGACATTAGTGTAAACTGATGCATCTACAGTTACTCTAATAAGTTTAAGTCGTTCAACTCCTTTGCTGAATATGCTTCCCCAGACCATCTGGCTTACTGGGAACTTCACACTTAGCCATATACAGTGTGGACGATATACTTCACTTTTTTGTCTCCTACATATCGCTTACTGCCTGATCCATGCAGATTGAATTTTGATTCATCTGAAAAGATGACAGTATTCTACTGAGCCTTTTCCATGAAAGATTTTTTTTTTTTTACCGAGCAAGTAGTTTCTGCATCATTTTTTTGGTGAGTGAAGATTTGTTCTTGGGCCTGTAGGCACGCAGACCATATTCTGTAAGACGTCGTTGGATATTCCGTGCATTTGTATGAATACCACAGGCAATCTGGAATTCAACTTCTAAATCCGCAGCACCTGTATGACCATTATGGAGACACAACCATTTCAGAAATCGATTTCCAGAAAGTGTAGTCACTCTCTTATGACCTGAGCCGAAACTTCTCTCGACGTCACCAGTTTTATGGTTCAATTACATCACCCTGCAAATTGTAGAGTGATGGCATCCTATTTTTGTGGGTGATAATAAGCGTCAAAAGCCCCCCCTTTGGCTAAAACAATTGCCATACTTTTTTTTCCATGATGTCAACTGAACGTATGGAGCCATGCGTTCACAGCAGAAAAAACAAAAACAATTTCCCGTTCTCCCTTTTTGCGCTCTATTTATGGAAACCGGATGATACAATATTTCACAACCCGTATATGAGGCAATAGTCGCATGTGATGATCTCATACTTTGTTTTGCAGCAACTAAAATTAACGTTAAGCAAAGAATGTAGTGCTTTAACATCACAGAAGGTTTATTTTGGGAGGTGATGCGATTTTTTTGTCTGCCACTGTATATATATATATATATATAAACAAATACATATATAAACAAATATAGGTAGCGGTCACTCCGTAGGAGATGACACAACGTGTCCTCACTTGGTGCCAAACTTTTGGCTGTGGTGACTGAAGTTCAGATTCTTCGTTAAACTGTAGGTCCAGTTTGCCAACCCGTTTGGCCAACATTCTGCGCTTAAGGCCATTTCCTTTGTATTTCTTTCACCGTACTACGTGTATGTGTGAAAACAGAGAGACCTCCATCCTGCTGTGGATTAAAAATGGTTGTTGATGAAGATATATATATATATATATAAGGGAAGAGTGAAAAGAGTAGTTACGAAACAGCATTTCTTTTTCACGACGTCCTAAACTTTCGGGTATAAAAAAAACACAAACTTTTTTTTGTACGTTGAAAAACAGTAACACTGTCAACTTCTATTCCGAAAACAGAATTTTTTACGAAATTTTAAGAAATTAGAAAGAAAAATTTATATATCCTGGATTTGAACCATCAATAGCTTTACTGATACTTTAACCAACAGAATCGTTGTATCACTTTGATCTATCAATGGATCTAGGTTTTCGTTTAAGATCCCAATTCTATCCGTGTTTGCATCGTGCATTAATTGCATGGATACAACAGGGAATAAATGTTGTTACGTTCTTCGTTTGTTGTGTCACATCGATGGAGTTGGTACTGATTACTGCATTACTTTAAAACAACGAATAACGCTTCAATGAACTTTTCGGTAGGCGACCGCTTCTATTCCTGCTGCACAAGGTCGTTTTAAAAAGGTGGAAGCAAATCGAGTACCAGATTATATTTGAAATATAATACATAATTGAGTGTAACTATAGCAGCAAGTGGTCTTAACAGTATTGTAATTTTAACACGAAAATATTATTTTGTTAGTGAAAGTCTGTTCAGAAAAGTGCATGACGTATTTTAAACACTGCATTTGGAAATGTTAAGATCATTACTTAATAAATGCACGATAATTAACGATCAAAGCACTAAAATTATATCCTGGCAAATTCTGTTTAAATATTTTTAAAATATGGTATTTTAGATAATTCGATTTAGAAAATTATTAATTTGACTGTAACAGACATTTATAATTAGTGACCTGAATTAATATAATTAATATGTAACCTGCAATAATATATGACCGGCATTGGTTTTATTATTTCTTTTTTGAATTTACATAATTAGTAATCAATCTAATTAATAGCTTATAAAAGTGATAATTTATAAATGACTTATGATGACTATATATGATAGTGATGACTTATAAATAATTAATACTTATTAAAGTGTTAAATAATGTACAATAATAAAACTGGCGTACGGAATTGATAGACGCAATAACCGCCCATTTCGATGAAATTTTGCATATATACATGAGCATACAGTTAAATCTCTATCACCCATTTATGAACTTTCTGCGCAAACTAACGATCAATACTAATCTTTTATTAACGAGATTACCTAATCTTTATTAGCATAATATTAACTTTTATTAACTATTAATATTTAATAACAATTAATAATATTTACTAACAATTAATAATATTTACTAACAATTAATAATCTTTATTAATGATTAATAATACTCTTTATTAACGATTAATAACAATCTTTATGAACGATTAATAATAATCTTTATTAATGAATAATAATAACCTTTACTAACGATTAATAATAATCTTTATTAACGATTAATAATAATTTTGATTAACGATTAAGGTAAGGGGTTGATGTTGATTCATCATTAGGTAAAGATATTTATTACTAAATTAATGATGGCTGCACTTTCTTCCTTTCTTTGCACCCGAATTCTCTTCGGGGCGAGTTATATGGCAGATGCTACAATATAGAGCTTTTCTGCCTAGGGCCAAAGTTCATATCACTAATATTACTCAAAACCTATCACTTCTCGTAATTCGTCAATCATTTTACTAAACAAATCTCTTAAATTTAAATTAAAGTTTTAACGTCAACAGTCAGAATATGGATGTAGTTCGAAAAAAGTTTGATTCCAAATAAACCTATACTGAAACCCTTTCTATATAACTCAAAAGTTCTATCACGATGTTTCTAAACTTTTCGGTTCTAAACCGATTTCTTATCAAAATTCTTCGATCTTTTCATTCAACAAACTGTATTGAACTTAAATTAAATTTTTCCGTTATCAATCAGAATACAAATGTAGTTCATAAATTTTCAAGACTCTAAGAAATCGTCTAAATCACCAGCTTCAAGTCCTTGTGACTCTAAACACGTCCAGTACTACAACTGAAACTCTTCAAGTATTGCTCGAAGTAAGCTATTTACTTTTCGTACGTAAACACTGAATTTTTCTCTCTTTTAATCAATCGTACTTTGTAATCACTACGTTTCTAATATTCTCTAAACGTATTTCAATCGTACTTTGCATATTCACAGTATTGTTTTATGCTTCAATAGTTATCGTTTAAAACATTGAATACCTTCACTTTAAATCAATCGTATTTTGCAATCCCTATATTTCCATGACTTTAATTAATTTCTTCGAAAAACAATAAGTTCTTTAGAAACCTCAAACTAATTATACTGACTTCGAAACTTGATAGTTAATATAAAAAATTTCGTAGAATAAAATCATACGAACTAAAGCTGTTCTATTTCCAAAAAAATCCATCCATGCTACAAAAACCAACTGGCAGTTTAAAGAAACCATCCAGCACGCTATAAGCATTCAATTTTCCAACCCTGCATTTAGTAGGACGATAAATAGCTTTAAAAACACCGAGGCAAATTAAAAACGAAATTTCTTCTACAAAATGATAATCATACTTGAAAATTAAATACACTCAAACCTGTTTTTGTGCGGTGGATAGGGACCGCACAAAAGAAAACGCATAAAAAAAAAAAATCGCACAAAACTTCACGAGTAGCTATAAAAAATAGTTTTCGCAACAAAATTAAAAAGTTTTTTTTTTTTTGTGTGGTGAATAGGGACCGCATAAAAAGTCTCGTGTGGAAAATAACTCAAAACCTTACGAAATAACTAGGAATTGCTTTTTTAAACGAAATCAAGACACAAGGCTTGGCAGCTATTTGGAATCTCGCCAAACCTTTTAGAATCTGATTTAGAAAATACACATGCGAACATTTTTAAATATTTTATTTACATATGTACTTATTTTACACATACAAAACTTTTCAAAACGTATAACCATTATCCTTCGTAGTCTGACAATACGAACATACATATAAACAAATACGTACATATATAAACAAATACATATAAACAAACAAAACAAAGCATGAGATTAGTCGCCAACTATCTCATTAGCAAAAAACCAACTCAGCGACCTAACGAGAAACGCAATCCGTTTCAGGAAAACCCGAACTAACACGATGCAGATGTCCTTCAATGTTAATTTGCGATCAATGCATTTTTGCTTTGCTACGCAAGAATTCCATCGCAATATGCTATTGCACATTTCATTTATTTACATGGAAATTCTTGTGCGTTCAACAATTAAATTATGCGATTATAGAATTCAATACATATGTAATGTGATGAAATACATATCAAAAATCGAAAAAACTAAATGGCCGATCAAACCTACTAATTTTTTTTTATTGATAACTTCGTCATTTATGTTCCAATTTGATTGAAATTTTCATATACCGCACAAAAAAAATTGCACAAAAAAAAAGACCGCACAAAAACAGGTTTGAGTGTACTTAATAAAATAAATTAAAAGAACGTTCGTATCATTGAACGTGCGATAGGAAAGTGCATCTATCGTATCACGCCTTAACGATCTTAAGAGAGGGAGTGGTCCGGCTGCACTTTGTTAAGGACAGCGTCATAGTCTTGTTGTAATCTTAGCTACAGCATCTTTTGCTCTCAGTCTTTCAATGGTTGATATTCAGGGCACAATTGCAATGACAACTCCAGAATCAGTATCTGGTTCTATTAGAAGGCTAAGACGATAGAAAAACAAGAGTAGCAAGCTTCGAAGAATGAACAAATAGATGTGGATAATAGCCGTAGCCGCATCGAATTAGGGTGATGTGCCGTAAGACCCTCTTGCCCACCCAACCAAGGTGGAAAGGAAATCTAAGGGGTTGGGAGGGGAGTCGAAAGGGAAAAAAGGAGTAACTGGAGGGAAACTAGAATAAGATCGCGGTTTTTCTTTTCCCTCTGTGTCGGACATCATTAGCCCTGGTCGAACACTAACTGTGGGGGAAACTTTGTTCAGATGGAGGGAAATGCCAGAGAAGAAAGTTACTAAGAAAGACTATTTGTTCTTTCTTTGCTTTCTGGGGTGATTTTGGTGTAAAAGAAAGCGAATGGCGCCTCGGTTTTGGCCACAGGGGGGTATCCTGGCCCTTTGCCCTTCGATCGGGTTTTAGGCGATTTCTGGATAGATAAAACATTAGCAATACCATGATTGCGCCCTCTAGTGACAGCTCTGATAAATAACCCAGCCTTTATTTCTCAAAGCCGTATCCAGATTAAAAGAAATGTGAGGCAAGAAACGTTGGTTTATCATGCGACTGGTTTAGAATATTTAGAATTTTTCCTAAAAATTTTATCTAACAAATTCATGAAAAATTTGGTAGAGAATATTCAATATTCTTATTTTTCATGCTCAATATTAGGTCCGGAACTTTGGAAGAGACACTCGTAACCAGAAAGCCACCGCTTTATCTCCAATTCCATTGCTAACCCGCGTGTTGTAATAGGAAGCGTTCAACGTTATTACCTTTATATATAACTCCTATATTTCTCACCGTATATGCTCTTCAATGTATCCCGTTGAAATTTTAAATACTATTCAGTGTGGCGCAGTAAAACTCACATGCTCTTGCGCCATAAAAATGCAAACAAACTATTCAGTGCATCTGGGGTAAAAAACAACAAAACATCATTATGAAAGAGCAATCACATTTTTTGAGATTAATTATCGAAAATGCGTCACAAGATTCCTCCAGATCAGAGGCGTAGGAAAGGGGGGGGGGACTGAGGGAACTTAAGCCCCTCATTGAAGATCAAAACAAATTTTTCTAAGGCTGCATCACACGATATTCTTTAAAACCACCTGAGCCCACCATGAGCCCCTAATTTTTGAATTGCTATGCTACGGCTCCAAGGGAGGGCACTCAAGCTTCTCATTCGAGATCAAAACACATTTTCTCTAAGGCTGCATCACGCGATCTTCCTTAAAAACACTTGAGCCCACCATGAGCCCCTTAATTTTTGAATTGCTACTCTACGGCTCCAAATTTCACTTTCTGTATAGTTTGTTGTTTCCATTGAAAAAAAAAAGTTTGAGAATACAATGCAAGGTCGTATAAAAACGATGTTAATTCCGATTAATTTAAACGTTATCTATTTCATGAGCAAGAAAAATATAAAGTAAAATGATGAAAAGTAATAATTTACAAAATAATGTACAATATAAAATAATCAGGATCGGGTGTGCATAAGGGCATTCAAGGGTTAAACACTCATTTGAAAAATATCATTGCAAAAAAAACCCCCTGATTTCACGGTGCCTTGTGGGAACACTCTATGTTTACTACAGTCTTTGATTTTACCATGTTTGGCGCAGTATAGCCCAGATGCTCTTGCGCCATAAAAAAGCCAAACAACCAAAAGAAAACCTATCATCCTCCCCTCTGCGAGCGCATATAAAGCTTCACCATAAACGAGCTTTTGGAAATGGGACAATGCCTGGACAACTTTTCAAACCAAATCAAATCGACGCCAAAGAAGCAGATGTTCGAAAAGCGAGACTAGCGTAACATTAAAGTATGATAAATTTTGTCCATCATAGTCGATGATGTGGTAATATTAGATGGCAAATTGCTCGCAAAGAAAAGAATGATTTCACCGTGCGTGGTGGGAAGAGTCCTTAACCGGATACCTAAAGGCCGTGGGTTCGGTTCCCACCAGGAATCGTGAAATCATTCTTTGCTTTTTTGCTTTGCGAGCAATTTATTATGCAATATTACCACGCCATCGGCCATAATGAGAATAATTTTCGGCAAATTAATATCACGCTAGTCTCGTTTTTGGACGTTCGCTTCTTTGACGTCAATTTGATTTGGTTTAGAAAGCAGTCCAGGCACTGTCCCATTTTAAAAACTCTGCTATAGTGAAGCTTTATATGCGCTCGCAGAAGGGAGGATGATAGGTCGGCTGTAGCTTAGCTGGAAGAGCACTTGGCCGGATATCAAACGTCGTGGGTTCAGTTCTCACCAAACACAGTGAAATTACTCTTTTTCTTTCAAGCAGTTTATCGTCAAATATTACCACGCCATCGCTTATGGTCAGAAAAATTTCTTGTACTGTAATAGTAGTGGTGGTAAGTTTAAAGAAGAATGCAAAAGACATAGGCGTCGCAGAAAATTGGGTACGTGAGGTTATAGGCTCAATGGGGGTTTACAGAGCTGCAACTCACATATTCCTACGTTAAATATACAAAATTTCATTGCAATGGTGGGTTACAACCCTCATCAACACCCCCCTGCCTGCGCCAATGGCAAGAGGTTAACATGTTGGAAAATGAGCTTAATGTTTCGAAGGAAAAATTAAGATTCTATGATTGGAAAAATGTTTTTACTCACAGGAAATAAGCAGAAAGCTGGAATATGAAATGTAAAATCGCAAAACAATTTCACCAATCTTATAGAGACGTTTGCTAAGAATAAACTAAGAAAAATAACAGCGGAATGAGTGGGAGAAAGAGTGGAAGGAATAGTTGATGTTTCTGAAGAAATGAAAAATCTTAAAAGAGCTTAGACTAACTCATTGTGAAGACAACAAACAAACGATGAAAATTTTTTTTTTGTATTTAAGAAACAATTTTAAAGAGAATACAAAATGAAAAATATTTTAAGAAATAAATTTATGGGTAAACTGGAAAAGATAAAAATCAACAGACATATGATATATTGCATTAAATAATTAATTTACTAATGGGCAATCAAATAATATTTCAAAATATTCATGTCAATTTTAAAGCGAGGCATTAATTAGTAGGGTCATTAATGTCAATTAAGAGACATTAAAAATTACGTGTTTGTATTAACATTTCTAAATTTTATCAGTAAACCTTACTTATACAGTAGGACCCGTATATAACGAGTATCTTGAAACCAATAAAAATGCTCGTTATGTACGATTGCTCGCTAAATCCTTGGAATTTAAAACTCCAAAGGTTTTGAAAATAAAGCCTGAATAGGTAATATACGTAACAGAAAATTGCTTACAGCGGCATTGATTTAGAATTTGATTAAGATTTAATGAACAACATATTATTACCGCTTGATTTTCAGCATGTGTGATAAGGTAATGAAAATAAACAAGCACGGCATATAAAGAAGTTTGCATTAGAAACCATTGTCTAAACATGATTTACTTGGAGATACTCACAAGGGAACCTTTTATCACCTTCGTCGTACGTGGAGTTGATACAAGGATTATTTAATATAGTTTTAAACGCTGATTCCGCATATATATTTCATTTTTGGCAAAACTCATTTTTCGAGAAATTATGACCACTTGAAAATGACAAATTGGCGACCTATTTGCGAGAAATTTGTATTGCAGCATGTTTAAGATTTGGCTCAAAGTCGTTTTGTAGCCAACGTGGTCGTCAAAATCAGGTGCTTACTAACAAGTGTAGTTCATTTCAGACATTTCGCAAATCTCACATGCTTACAAGATTTAAGCAGTTTTACAAGTTCGCCAATGTCCAAGAACTGTCTTTTCAATTAGATTGCCAAAACTGTGACATTTTGTGTTATGACAGCTATTTATTTTTAAAATATAGGCATTGTCATAATTTTTTGTGTTTCCACATTTTTACATACAGTTTCACTATCATTAAAAGGTTATAATAATTTATTTAACAAAATTCAGATTAAAATTTCTCGCCAAAAGGTCGCCAACTCGTCATTTTTAAGTGGACATACTTGTTCGAAAATTGAGTTTTGCAAAAAATTAAGAAGTACTCTGAATCAGCGTTAAGAACTATACAAGACAATCATAGCGACGACTCCAGGTGCCACAAACATAATAAAAGGTTCCCTTGTTAGAAGGCGGTCTAATTGTTTACTTCAATTTGCCGTATATAGGCTCATTAAAATTTCACCTTAAAGTATTCAATACTTAAAGAATTTAATAAATAGTCAGCACGAAATATAATTTTACCGCAGCATAACGCAGGTTAGGTTTCTGTGTTGAAGGCAACGATATAAGAATAAAGTGGAGATAAAAAGTTAGTTTGGACGTAAATTTCAGATGGACTTCGCCGTCTTTCAGCATGAAATCATAAAAGAAATATTAAGAAAGAGAAAGAAAATAATTTTCTTGCTTTATTTTTATATATTCCTGAGGAAAGATGGAAAGTTCACCCGAAACGTACGTCGAAACTTCAGAGCTTCACTTCACGCTTATAAGCTTAACTTCGACGTTAGAGATACTTATCAGATTAGTTAAGATCAGTAGTCACAATAGCTATCGACATAATCATTAGTATTATCCACTGACTCAAAAATGCCTCAGTATGCATTAAAAAAAAAAATAGTTTTCGTAAATTCTCGGGTTTCGAGTGTTGGAAAATTTGCTTCATCATGCTCATTGTCTAATCATGATTGGCTGTGGGCCTGACACTGATGTTCATGACAATTGCAACACCAGGAAAGAATAGTCAGATTGGAATGAAATTTGTATCACATAGGAAGAAAGGTGTTACAAAGACATGATTAACTTTACAGACAAACACAACCCCATCGAGGGCAGAAAATCAGTATCTAGTGAAGTCGACCCGAGCAAAATTAAGAGCCTCTGAACTTCTGAGCATCAACTTAAATAGATTTTCGATGTGTTCTTGGGGTATTAGCTGCCAGGCTTCTTCAATCCAAGTCCACAGTTCATTGTTAGCGACTGCTGGAGAACAGTCTGGCGCAGTCGACAAGTGACCATATTCCCAACGGCGTACGCAGAGGGGTGTTGATGGGGGTTGTAACCCGCACTGCGATGAAATTTTATATAAATACATATGAATATGTGGAGTTGTAGCTCTGTAACTCCCCCCCCATTAAGCCTATAACCCCCTTACAAACTTTCTACGTACGCCTACGCTTATTCCACATATATTGAATCGGTGACATGACAACATGCGGTCGGGCGTTGAAATGTTGGAATATGGCACCAGGAGTGTGTTGAAGGAAGTGTAAAACTTGGTCTTCTAAAACCTCCTTGGTGTAGTGGTTCTGTTGAGAGTATCCACAATTCGTAACAGTTGGGATTTCCTATAATAGTGAATAGCACCCCACACCACCACAGTGGCTGTTTGTGCAGTATAACGCTTTAAAATGCATGCCAGAAGATGATATTCACCACAATACCTCCAACGCGTGAGCGGCCATCATTTTAGTTCAGATTGTTGCGGGATTCCTCCGAAAACACGATCTGGTACAATCTACATGCCATTGTCTATACTCATCCGCCCTTGCAACCGGAGGCGTCGATGGTTTAGAGTCAAAGGCACACCCGCAAAAGAATATATGCACGTAGTCCTCTTCACAGAAGACGTCTTCGAGCCGTAGAAGCAGGCAATGATGCGTCTGTAGAAGTGCTCCAGTGCTGTGCTGTGCTAACACTCGAGAACAAGCTGTAGGATTTGTTACTGCCATGAAGATGAGAGGTCTATCATCCCGTATTTTCTTTGTTTCGTAGTCCAATGCCAGAGTTTTGATTCATTCGGTATTTCTGGTTCACTGCTTCCACACCGGCGTTGCTATTGCAGCATTACGCCCCGTACGAGTAGCAATATTCAATTCGAAAATATTTCTTCTCGCAAGCCAATGGTACGTCTCCGTTCGGACTCTGTATCATGCTGGCATGGCGCTGTCCGACATTGATGAAATGTAGTGATTCCAAAAGAACAATTTCTGCAGATCTCTGACAAAGATATAATCATTGTCTAGATATTCCATACAACACTCTATATTTCTGGTAAGACCGTTCATTGGGCGCTGCTCAGTCCAGGCATGCGCATTCACGATGAATTTCTGATCATTTGCGTGTCATACCCTGGTTTGTATTTCTTTAAATTTCAGTGAAATCGGAAAATTCCTTCATAATGTTACAGTTTTCATAAAGATGAGCGTACCATAGTATATATATATAAATGATATTGTTTTTACTTTTCTGTCGTGTTTCTTTCTTTTAATTTCTTTATCTTGCTTCAGTGTTAATCCCGCTTTAATGAGAACCCTTATATGACGAACAAAATTACCCGTCCCCTCATACGCGTTATGAACTTTTAAATTATTCATCGAACTTTATTATATCCGCGTGAATGATATTTCATGTTAAGATATTATTATTACCCTTCACAGGGATAACACAATTGCCAAATATGGTCAACACAAGAAAGCCTCCGGGGCGAGAATTTTGTGAGTTTTCGTGGGGGAATTTATTATACTATAATTTTTGCCACCCACGTTTTAATTACAGCTCAAACTAGAGCTTGTGTAATTTTGGAGAAAAAGAGACGCTTTCCCCATCCTGGATTCGAACCAGGGTCCCTCCGTTTAGCCCGGAGTGTCTTGGACCGCTAGACGAATGAGGACAGGAAACAACGCTCTCTTTCTCCGTATGTAAAGGTGTTAAGGTATTATTACCCTCCGCAGGGATAACACAATTGCCAAATATGGTCAACACAAGAAAGCCTCCGGGGCGAGATTTTTGTGAGTTTTCGTGGGGGAATTTATTATACAATAATTTTTGCCACCCACGTATTAATTAGCTCAAACTAGAGCTTTATTCGTTTTGGAGAAAAAGAGACGCTTTCCCCATCCTGGATTCGAACCAGGGTCCCTCCGTTTAGCCCGGAGTGTCTTGGACCGCTAGACGAATGAGGACAGGAAACAACGCTCTCTTTCTCCGTATGTAAAGATGTTAAGGTATTATTACCCTCCGCAGGGATAACACAATTGCCAAATATGGTCAACACAAGAAAGCCTCCGGGGCGAGATTTTTGTGAGTTTTCGTGGGGGAATTTATTTTACAATAATTTTTGCCACCCACGTATTAATTAGCTCAAACTAGAGCTTAGTTGTTGTTTAAAAAAAAATTATTATGATATTTAATGTTTTAGAAATACATCCTGTAATTCAGATGTGTCTAAATTGAATCGAATTAATTAAATATGTCAGAGTTTCGTATAATTAAGTCGATTTAATTACTGCTAAGTTGATATTAAGGAAGTGAAGGGTATGACCGTAAAGTTTCAGTTTAACTCCCGGCATATTTACATATTACCAAAATTAATCGTATTTACAGTCACTTACAAATGCACCCACGCTTTCGATTCTGACGTCTGACGGTCGAGATGTATGGATGGTTCATTCATTAAAAAAACATTTAAAATAACGAAAGTTTTTTAAATCAAACTTAACATAATTAAAATTAAGGTTCTTAAAAAAAAAAGGGAGAGCTGACGCATATCCACCATTTTGTTGCCATTGTATCACGTGATCGTGGTTGCAAATTGCATTTATTGGCGACATTTTGAAAGTTGCGCCAATGTTTACGTTCGTCGGATAATCGCGGATTTTTGATTATTTTTATGCCAAAATAGCGATCATTGCGCCAATGCGGAAAACCTTTATCGCCAAGGTAAATAAAGTTGAAATTGTGTAACGAAACGGAGGCTGTTGCATGGGCCTAGAATTCTAGGGGTTCTAATTAAAATAGTTAAAATGTGACGAAACATAACGCTGTAATTAATGCGGTAGTAGGCAAAGCCTAAACCAAAAGTACTACTGAACGACAAGTGCGCTGATCTGTATGAAAGCGAGTTTTTATACAGTTTGAGCACTTCATAGAGGACTAACGTACGCGCTGCGAAGTGCTGAAGCAGTGCGTAACTTCAACCAAACGCAAACTCAGTGCTGACGTCATGTTCAGATCGAGTCGTGGGTCAACTGCCACATATTAAATTATTATTAATATGAAACTAATTATTGTTACATAAGAAGCGATTAAAATGATTGGCAACATTAATGACTAGGTTAGATCAGCAACTGATAATCAATAATTATAATTAATGAATATGGACAATGGCTTTTACCCCTTTTCTAGCAATTCACAATAATTTCAAATGTGAATTTCAACTAGAATATATTTGGAATTTTAAGACCATTTGGCTTAAAATATTGAATGAGGATATCGCGTACCATTACAATTACATTATCTTCACCACCTCGAAATACGATAGACTGAGATCATCTAGTTCGAAAGGCCATAAGCTCTATCTGACGTCATTATTAAAATCACCCAATCATGGTTTTAATTCGAGTGGAAACTATCAGCTCGCATCAGAGGGTTTCCTTAGAACAGCGATAACAGGGTCTGACATTAATGTCACATGTAGCATAGTCCTAAATTTAAAGTTACGTTATTGCAAACTAGTTTATCAAGGTTGACTTTGTTCGAACTAAAAGTTACTTTAATATATATATATATACTCTATTCACACCTGATGAGAAAATTGAGTTAGTGAAGGAGAAAATCCAAGTTGCGTGCTTGTTTTTACAATAAGAAATGTGTAAATAATATATTGAATTATTCAATCTTCATTGGACGTATACGAACGCTATTTGCTGTATTCCCGCATATGTACGAGTATATATACACTATTTTGAAGAAAAAAAAGGAAAAATGAAGCAACCCTAAAAATTATCCGATCATCTCAAAATTTCGCATGCAAATTCCTTTAAACCAAGTATGCAAATGATTAAATTTTCAAAGCCAATGAGTGTTAAGTTCGATCATAGCGCGCATTTCTACTGCGCAACTGGCATCGTATAAAAGAGGTAAAATTTGCGAACGGTTTATTTTTTTTCGTTATCAGCGTTGCAGTTCCCTGGAGACGCAACCAGTAATGACGTTGGGACGTTGTCGAAGACCTTATAGCCAAGTGGACGACTTTGAACGCGACCATATAGTCGGAATAGGCTGCCACCTGCACCGTACGGACACTGCTGCGCAAAAGTGTTGCCACAATGGTTGCTGTGAAGAACTGATCGTTGAATTGAAGGCTCTGGAAAGCCTAGGTACACGATTGAGAGGCAAGATGGGTTGGTTGTGCAACAGGCCCAACGGCATCATTGTCCACCATCCAACGTGCTACAGTCTCTTCCATACCACTCGTGGCACCTTCCACCATTTCACGACGCTTGGCTGAGGTGGAGTTACGCTCATAGCGACCTTCAAGACGTCTGCTTTTAGCCCCACAGTGTAATTGGTCAAAATTTCAGACTCCTGACTTACACATTTGGCTTTTATTTTGGCATTTGGCGGAATCTGTCTAAGGTGTTTTATTCCCACTATTTCGGTTACTAAACTAGTTAATCATTATCGATAGCACAACTTGACTGATTTAGTAACCAAAATATTGATAATAAAATCACAAATTTTGACCAGTTGCACTGTTTTTTCTTCTCTCTCTCTATTTGATCCCTGGTCCTTACTATCTTCTATTTTATACATAAATTATGACATTGTGATCAAGGCAAAATAACGTTATTCCTATGGAAATAGCTCCCTCTCTTTCTTCTCCGTATAGATAGAGAGATAGTTCCACAGGAATAATTTTATTTTGCCTAAATTATTATGTCATAATTAAATAGAAAATAATTTCTTATAGAGAGCAAGCACCATAGGAATAACGTTATTTTGCCTTGATCATAAAGTCATGAAATTTCTAGAAAATACGAATATCATGCCAAAATAAGTTAATATCATGTATTTTAATATCAGGACATTTTATACCTCCTCTGCATGTTTCTTGAATTATTTTCTTTGTTTTTATATATCTATTTTTTCAGTTAAAAATTACGAATTCTTTTTCATATAATTATCTGCTGTGTACAGCGGTTTTTTTTATATCATTTTATATTTTAGTTTAATGTTGTCATATTTAAACATTTGACTTATATTGTAGTATTTAATATTTTTTTTCTAAAATAGAAAAGATATTTTTGTTGAATTATATAAATGCAAAATGTCGTTTAAAAATCTAATGTTTAAATCTAACGTTCACCAACATTTTAAAATCACATGTCAGTTATGATGTCGGCACTTCAGTCGTCCTTTGAAAAACGTTGCATATATAGTTATATAACCTCATTCGACTGTATTCACGTCATTTAATGATAATAATATTTAATGATAATAATAATCCTCTTTAACTACATGAGTAAACTAGAAAAATAGAAATTACAATATAGGGAGGAAATGAATAATAATTAAAAATATATACTGTATTTAATGTTCATCATTACTGTTGTTCTATCGTTACTGTTATTCTATCATTACTGTTATTTTAACATTACTGTTATTCTACCATTACTGTTATTCTATCATTACTGTTATTCTAGCACTCGATATTTTCATCAATTAAAACTGAATTTGTCTCCAAGTCATCCTATTGATCTTGTCCGAAGCTAATAAACGTAATTCGCGTTTATTTTGCGACATGTCGCATTTTTCAACATAAGCGTAATTAGGCTCATGACCTAATTACCCTTATGTAGTGTGTTTTCCGTTATAAGCGAAATCCCCTTCCTTCATGTTGGCCAATACGTGATAATATAGTAATTATGTGTGATAATACAGCCATCAAATTACAATGGCAAAGAAAAACTGGTGGTAAAAATTATCACATAAAAATATAAAATAAAATAAAGGAAAACATAAAATCCACATAAAAATCATACATATAACCGTGCCCGTATCTTGACGGATCTTAGAGACCAATACCCTCGAAACTAAATTTGTAATAGGACCATAAAAAAAGGTATTGTCAAATTGTAAAAAGGGGAAAAAAAACCTCTTAAACCTTGAATAATTATCAAAGTTCTGACAACAAGATCTCGATTTGTAGACCACTAATTTGAGAATATGTTTAAGAAACAATATACAGAAACCCTTTTCAGGGCGTTATACAATATTCAAGTTTGATGGCAAAACAACAAGTAAAAATTTTAATTCAATGATGTCCGACAGCAAAATTACGTATTTATATTTCTTCTTTACAATAAAGGTTACATACACATCCTTATTCACCGTTATTTTACAAAAACTTGTGAACCTCCTCCAAATTGAATTCTAGCTACTGCCCTGCATATAAAAACGTGGGAATAACAAACACATGAATTTGAAAACGAAAAATGGAAACTACGAAGAAATGGGCATAAGCAGGACCTTCATAGGGTTAGTTGTTCATAACATTGTACGACGTACGTTTTAACAGCTTTCTGTAATGTTCAGGCAATTTAATTATATAATATGTAAACAATTCACGCATGTTCAATAAGCTCGTGCTTATATCTATATAGATACGTGTGAATATATATATATTCAGCATCTAAATACCATTCGCACATTTTGTGTACTAACCTACCTTATTTTTTAAATGCCTCTAAAAGAATTTGCCATAATCAATTCTTTTAACTTTAGGTCGTAATATTGTATAGCAAATAAAAGTTATATAAATTTTACCGGATCGTAGGCTGTACGTTACTTTACACGTTTCCATTATTCTATAACCACATCTTGTTATAGATATAACAACGAGAAAAAAGGAAAAGAAAAGGTTCTGATCAATGAGTTCTGACAAGCTGACCTGGACAGTTTTAGACTTGGTCTTAGAAACCTCATTACGCAACGCTTGCTAAATTGAGATCGTTGGTAAGTGATGGATTTTCGATTTGATACGGTCTAAATACCAGGTGTATAAGGATCAAGTTTTGAGCTGTCAGATTCCAAGAAATTTAAGCTAATTTCTCATCCATTAAACTTTCCATAAGTATTTCAGTTTGTATGGCGTTTATTATACTTTCATGCTAATTTTTTCTAATTTTCAAGAGATATACCTTTGACTCGTAATAAAATGGTGTAAGTTACATCTTGCCCCTGCTAATAGGTGGGATTTGTTATTTTTGTTTTGACTTCTTTATAATCTAAATCTCTTATTGGTTCAGTTTGTTAATCCATTAATTTCAATGTCATTTCATGAAAAAAGGAAAAAGACAAAAATAAAAATTAAACGAGAGAGAGAGAGAGAGAGAGAGAGAGAGAGAGGAAAGTATATAAAGGATATAATGTGGGTCTGTACTTTGAAAAACATTAATGCAATGTGGTTTTATTCTGGTTTAGTTTTTCCGTATAGGATGAAATGAAAATTTATAATATTGAAAGCAAATACTAATCGAACGACAGACATAAAATGGACATTAAAATGGATAGTGAAGGAGACATTTTTCATATTTTTCTGGCGTAATTGATTTTCCTTTTCTAGTAATGTCTATAAATATGGCATTTCATAAAATTCGTTGCCAAAATACCTCTGCAACTAACATTCATCCATAAATAACAAAATAATGGATAGATTCCATAAAAACCGACTGTTAATGAACTACAGAATAGCTTTTTCAGCTAGAAATTCGGTATGAACTTCCATAAAAATGTTCATGATTCGTGAATTTAAATTTTAGCGCAGCTTCCATAAGGAAAGAGAAAGTAGGACATGTTTAAGAGCTAAAAAAATACAAAAAACAAGTTGAAAATTTATTATCTAATGATTTAAATTCTATTTCTCTCCTTCAATATTAGCTGGCTTAGATAATGCAAATATCCTAGCTTGATATCAACATCCTGACATTGTCCAATCATTAACGTTGTCTTTTTCCAATTTTTTTTTTCCCTGAGTTCCTTCACCTTCATCTTGGAAGTTAAGTATGTTTCAACACGTTTAAGACGTTTATTCTTGGCTTAATCCCACAAAAACCGTCATGGTTTTCCGTAACGATTTTTCTATAATATTTTTCCGTCACGATTTTATCACAAATTTCGACAAACCGCTCATTTTCGCCAGTTTAAAACAACGCTTTCAACGCTATTTAATTTAATTAAATATTAAACTTTTTGTTTATCTTTTATTAGATCGGATTTATAATTACGTTTATTTTAGTATTTTTAATGGTTAACATTTCAACGGTCAAAATTTCACTCCGAAAACAAATATGAGCATTGTTTTTTGTTTCAGATTCGATTAGTATGAAATTGTAAATTTTTCAAATATTAACGACATTTTAATATTCTTACTTTTTATGTTGGAATACATTGTGTTTTCCATGAATCTTTACGTATTTTCCATGAATATTTATGTATTTTTTTACGAATCTTTATTTTTTCATTAATCTTTATGTACTTCCTTCATGAATTTTTATGCATTTTCCTCATGAATCTTTATATATTTTTTTGTGGATCTAGTGAACGGAAGAACATGGTTATTTCACCTCGCCGCATGTTGAAATCAGTTTCTGTCGTCTACTTAGAGATTTTTCTTTTTCTTTGCCCATGTTAACTTTTAAGAAAAATCCCCAAGTAGGGATTTTTCATTGTGGTTAAGACAGACATTATCACGTACTTCAAAATCGAAAAAGGATAATTTTGGCCGAAGTTCATTTGTAAATCAAATAAGACGACTTTATAATGCATTTAAAATTTGAGGAATTCTACATATTCAAAAAAGCGACGACACTTCATACTCTTGGCTGTTAGACTTAACACTTTGAAACCGACACCTTTCTCATTCTTGATCCTATCTGTTCGTTTTCTGCTGGCTTCCTATTCTCTTTTGTCTCTATCTTTCTGTTCTTTCCCATTTTTTCCTTTTCTTTCTTTCACTTCTCTTTCACTCCTTTGTGTATTACACTAAATTTTGTGCATTAAATAGGTTTTTGCTTATCGTGGTCAATTTTGGGCGTCTTCTTTTGTAATGTGTTCGATATTAAACTCCTTGCTAAGTATTGCAATAATTCGCCTGAGTTAATAAAAAAAATAATAAATTGTTCCATTAAAAATTTCTTGTGTTAGCTTATTGCTACTCGTTTTCGTCAGTTTTCCTCGTATAAAGACATCATGCATTAGAGCATTAGAGCCTTGCACCGACGAGCCTTTACACATTGTTGTAATGATGACCTTCGCAATGTTGAATTACGACGCAATAAAAGCGTGTTGAAAAAGAACGGTTACCCGACTAAATTTATCGCTCGTAACCAATGTGGTGTTTGTTAGTGGTGGAAACAGGAATGTAGAGGATGAGACTAGGAAGACATCAGTGGTTTTGCCATATGTGGCGGGTGTCTCAGAAAAGCTGTCTCGAATTCTCAGTTGTGTGAATGTTAAGACCTACTACAAACCTGTCTACACCCTGCGTGATCTATTACTTAAAGTTAAGGATCGCGTCCCTGAGGAGGAAAAATCTGGTGCTATTTACCAAATACCGTGTGGAGACTGTGACAAGGTGTATGTTGGACAGACGGGAAGATCGATACGTCTACGAGGGAAGGAGCATATGCGTGCGGTAGCTAGGGGAGACGATTCAAGCCAGTTGGCTGAACATGTCTTCAGGGAGGGTCACGAACCAGATTGGCATTCGATGAAAATATTACATCAGAATGTGACGAATCTGGGGAGTAGACTTTTTCTGGAATCATGGGAAACCTACGGTTTGAGGAGTCGTGCAATAAACATCGCAAAACCTCTACCAGAACTGAATATGAAACCCGCTAACTTTAAATACTGACCTTTGTCAATTTTAAAATATGCTTCTTGTTTCTATGTAATATTTACGTCTACTAGAAATTTTGTGGCATTGTAACTAAGGCAGAATACGGTTCTTCCTTCTTCCTTTGGGGTACCGTGAAAGGGTTCGGAAATTTGAGTTAATATTAGAGCTTTCGTTGAAACTTATTATTATAACCAAATTCAACTATGCTTGAAACAAATGATCATACGAAAACTGAAGAGCAAAAAGAAAAATGTAAGCTTAAAAATTAAGTGTTTCTAAAAATAATTATTATCAACGTAGGTGTCAATGTCTTTATTAAAAAAATCTTGCATCTTCAGAATTCCGCATTTTCCCCAACCTCGTTATGGGAAATCGATCTACCCTTCTTTATAAAATGATATTTGAGAAAAAATTAAAATGAGGAAGTAGTAGAAAAAATGGTTCGTTGAAAAATACACAACTCTTCCTGTGAAAACTCAAGGTAGGTGGGAGTTGGGGTCGCAAACGTTTATCTTCTATGAAATTGGTCGCAATTCTAAAAGATTCGGGAACCACTGATCTATAAGCTATAAAAATACTCTCTTGCAACAAGATTGCAGTGCTTTTGAACGTAAAGAAATATTTTCGTTTATGCGAGAACTATTACTTTTCATACACCAAAAATATAGTATGCAAGACTCTTCATCTCTACAATATGCACACACTTATCATAACTTAAAATGGCTATTTTCACATGCATAGGATATATAGCGTCGCTACTAAGCTTTTTGTTTTGGTGCCTGGGTTTTTGACTTTTAGTTTCCTTGACTTTTGGAGGTATGATTCCGTCAGGTTAAATAAAGATTGAAAAGAAAGGTTTGAAAAAATGGACTTAGAAGTGATGAGAGGTTTGCACGAACGTAAAATATATTTAAGGTAGCTATTTACCCATGGGCGGATTTACCATTTTGCCGCCCCTAGGCTAGTTTTATCGCTCTAATACTACTTTTTGCCGCCCCTTCCTGCTCACTCCCCCAATCAGCAGTAGGAACATAAAAATTGTTACATTCAATATACGCCAAAAACTTTTGTATTGACAATAAATATGTTGAAAAACAAACTCATAAATTGAAACATAAACATTAAACAATATTAACTTATATTGAAACACTATTTATTTTTGGTATATAATAAATCAAATTCAATTTTATTGAAATAAATTTTAATTTTAACAAAAAATAAAAGCCTATCGAACACTGGTATTTAAATGGAAAGCATGATGTCTATCTTTCTTCTCGGCAAAACATCTGATTATATCATCGTATGGATAGATTCTCAGTAGCCGGCCCGCGGGCCAGATCCGTCCCGTGAACGGTAAAAACTGGTCCGGCTATAAATATAAAAAAATTCTAGGGGTGCTAATTTTCTTCTAGGGGGGCTAATTTTCTCTAGAGGGGTTAAAACTCTTACCTTAATGCTATTTCACTAAATCATAAATCTAGGGGAAGGTAGGACCCCCCCCCCAAGTCTGTATGGAGTTTAAGAAGATTTCGTTTTCATATATTCTGGCCCACCGACTGAAAAAAAAAAGGATTTAAATTGGCTTGCGACGAAAACTAATTGAGAACCGTCGTATGGTATCGATTATGTCAACACACAAATATGTTATACAAAAATGTTATACTCAATGCACAAAATTTTGCCGCCCTAGTCTATAGCCTAGTATAGCCTATTGGGAAATACGGCACTGTATTTAATTAGGGTCTATGATGATGAAGAAAGGGTGGCAGTAGTAATAATCTATAAGTTGTTTCACAAATATTTTGTTGTTAAAATTTTTGGTCTATTTCAAAATATAATTAATTATAGTGGAATACATTTTCAGGTTGGATATACTGATGTATTGTACAGTGTGTACTGATTCAAATTTGCATTAGTTCATCAGTTATATGAACTCGGAGTAACGAGTTGTATTAACAAATTGAATCTAGTTAGATAGCATGACAAATAAAATAAATTTGATGCAACCAATTCAATTAATTTAATGTAGCTAGCTGAAGGTTTTCAATATAACCAGTGGTTAGATTAACTTGATAGTGAAGGTTGTTTGAGGACAAGTTAAATTGATAAGATAATAATTAACATACATTAACCAAAAATAAAAGCGATTAACAATTACCGTTTTCTTGAAGGTCTATATATATTTAGTTATCATTTTTTTAAGTCAGCCTTCAAATATAACGTTTTCATAAGATCGGATACGTTATTGCATTTAAATGTGAATTTTAAAAGAACATTTTTTAGCCTAAAAGCCTCTTTCTGGAGTTTATCTTCCATAAAATTTAAAATTAACATCGGTGGTTATTTTTCTTTTATGTACATGAAATACATAGAAGACACGGTTCATGGTAGTTGTGTGTGATATCGTTCAAAGACCGACTCATTGAACAAGTCTTCTCGTACATTGCAGGTGGGAAAAATCGTTCATTCATTGAATGAACGATTTACCACTGATTTAGTTCACGAATCAATTATATTGTTCACTTTGTCGAGTAAACAATGTCATCGTCGTTAAGGAAGTTGAAAAGTATCAAATTTTATATTGCTCTGACTAAAATGCAAGTGATTGTGTTTCTTCTCTATTTCGAGCAGTGATTCCAAACATTGAAGTCGCGAACAAATTTCAGGTGGGAGTGGGGTCTGCCGTAGCTAATTTTACTTACCAATTATTTTTATAAAAAATTCATGCAAATATTTCCTTGATTTTGTATTTCAACACATTGCCACATATTGCAACCTTCTACTAATGATGGTTAACTTTTTGTATCCATAATATACATTAATATATATATGAGTGTATAATATACATAAATAATGTATCTAACTTATTGATTACAAGATCTACCTTGGTTCTAAAGTTATTGTTACGCATTCGGACTTTCTTAGGAATCTTGTATATATTGCCACTAAAACTGTGTTTCCATCAAAAGTCAGTAATATAATAGAAGAAAGAATAGGCCTCACAATTTCGTACTCTGTCAGTACAATACGCTGAGGTGAGGGCTATGATTAACGGCTTTAATCAGACGGGTATTCTGCAAAAACAACCGGACATAATAAACTTTGGCATATTCGGAAATGTTTAATACGTGCAATTCTGATACCTACGTGATTTAACTCAAATTAGAGATGTTTGTTATAGGAGGAAATGAGACATCGTCCCCGACCCAAATTCGAACTATGGTCTCTCCGTTGAGCTCCGAGCTCCTTAACCGCTAGGCTATCGAGGACTGGGAAGGAATACCCTTTTCCCCGTATATATATAGGTTGTAGGCTATTATTAACCTTCTCAGATGTAACATAATTGCCACACAGTGGTCAACAAAGTAAAGCTTCTGGGAACCCAGGATTTTTGAGAATCAGGTGCCGATGATACTTCCATATCCATTTTGGTCCTGTTAGAACGACAATTAGATAAGCTTTTTCTTATGTAAAAATATATATAGGGTCCAATTTGAAATTAGAAAAAGTCCGTTTTGCATTTTTGAACACACTGTCCATGCTTCTACGGGATTTTTCATGACACAAAAGCATAGCGGATCCGAAAATATAAAAAATAAACTTTTCTGTTAATAACTCGATCTATTAAGGGCGGTAGGGAAATTCTGGGACACCCTGTATATGTATGCATTAGAAGCCATTTATAGCGGCGCATATTTAGCGACGAAAATATCAATTTTGTTCACTATAATGATTAAGTGTAACTCAATTTAATTGCTTTTAGCAAATAAGACTTTTGGAGATATCTCGGATATAAAATGCGAAAAAAGAAATGGCGAGATCTTTTTGAACAAAATACATAAGAAAAAAGGAAGAAATGGCGAATGAGGCTGTCTTTTAAACTGAGGCAAACATGATGAAACAATTTTTTTCAGGAAGTGGAACAGGAGAATTTCTGAGAACTGTCATCTCTTTTACAACGCATAATAAGGAATTTCATAATAAACGCTTTTTTTAATGAAATAGATTAAACTGATGATTATCATTTAACAAGCAAAATATTTGACGATGAAAATTTAATATGCAAAGGTATTTTGTAACAAAGAAATGTTGTTATATACGTATTCTGCTGTGCCCATATGGGTATATAGTATAAGGTATAGATATATACTCTATAACAAACAAATCGACGCACCAAGAAGGAGTTGTCCGATTGCGATAAAAATTGGTGGATGTGAAGAACATACATAGAAAAAGAAACGATTAAAATTTCAGAACAATTGAATGATTTATTGCAGAGTTTGACCGTTACAAAGGGAGGAAGTCAATAAGGCGTTGGTCCACCTCTGGCCTGGATGCAAGCTGTCACCCGGCGTGGCATAGACTGATAAAGATCCCGGATGGTGTCCTGCGGAATTTCTTGCCAAATTGTCTCCAACTGTCGGGCTAAATCGTCAACATTCCGGGATGGTTGCAATCGCCTTCCCATAGCGTCCCAAATGTGCTCTATGGGAGAGAGATCAGGAGATCTAGCTTGCCAAGGAAGTGTTGGGCAAGCTTGAAGACAATTCATAGCAACACGTGCCGTGTGCGGCCGGGCATTGTCTTGTTGAAACGTAAGTCCAGGGTGTCGCAAAAGGAACGGTAACACAACCGGTCGTAGAATGTCGTCTACGTACCGCTGTGCTGTAAGTGTGCCAGAAATGACCACCAAAGGGGTCCGGCTATCAAAGGAGATGGCATCCCAGACTATAACACCCTGTTGTGGGCATGTGTGGCGTGCGATAGTAAGGGCAGGATCCCCACGCTGCCCTGGACGTCTCCAGACACGTCTGCGGTTGTCATCAGAACACAGTTGGAAACGGGACTCGTCACGAAAGACTATACGTCCCCAGTCAGCGCAGTTCCAAGTTGATCGAGCCCGGCACCACTGTAATCGGACTTGACGGTGTAAAGGCGTGAGAGGTAAGCGGCGTAACGGTCGGCGCGAGCGTAAATTCCGCTCTCTCAGTCATCTGCAGAGGGTCATGTTGGACACATGTGTGCGGGCCACACGTTGGATAGTTGATAACGACGAATCCGGTGCTGTGACATCTGCTCTGACAATCGCTCTGTCTTCCCGTTCTGTTGTGGCCCTAGGTCGACCGCTGCCGTCCCGACGCTGACATCTGCCGTTGTTGACCCACTCTTGCCAGCACCGTCCAATCGCCGCATCGCTTCGACCCACATGTCCAGCGATTCTTCGATTCGTCCAACCAGCCTCTTTCAATCCGATAGCACGACCTCTTTCAAACTCTGACATATGCTCGTAATGAGCACGAATCTTTCGGCGAGGCATTGTTACAGTCGACGTAAGATATCCGCAGTCAAAATGCAACAGAAATTTTGACCACATATTGAGAATCGCTCCTTATATACACCTGCTGAATGCGCAGTTCCGATGCGCTGGAGTTCCCGCTATTCATTCATTGGACACCAAATTTTAATCATTTGCATGTTCGGTCAAAATGTCTTTGCATACGAAATTTCATTACAATCGGACAACTCTTTCTTGGTGCGTGGATTTTGTTTTGTTATAGAGTGTATATAAGTTAAAATATACTGAAGGTATAGATACCTGCTGAGAGCAATTCATTTCAGACAAGTACAGTGGAAGCTCTTCAATCCGATATTCATTGGTTCGGCACATTCTATAATCCGGCATCGATCGAGCTGCTCGCGTTCGCTTTTTTTTCGGACGGATTTGGGCATTTGCTGAACTTGTCCGCCAAGTCGGATGAAGGAGAAGACATGGCAGATGAAGCTAAAGTCTCGTGGAAACAGGCTTCTGAATCATTAAATACATTTATAAAATTTGCCGTATCCAACAAAAGCTAGAACTTTGCAGAACTGATAAATTTGTGTATAATCTGTAATGTTTTCGTGAAGAAAAGATCCGAATTACGGAGACAACGTGATATCACAGACTTTTTAAACAGTAACGCTGATGTGTATTTTTTCTTGACATAGAGCAACATTACAACTTGTTTTAAATATTCATTATTGCGCTGTATTAATTTTTCTTTGGTATTCCCGTTAAAACCATATTAACGTTCGATAATCCTGCAAAATCGCTAATCTGGAACGGTCGTTGTCCCGAACGTGTCGGATTAAAGAGCCCCTACTGTATAAGGATAATCAAAGTGTTTTCCATGAATCAAATAACAGAGTTGGGACTTTACGAAGTTCTAAATAGCAAAAAAAAAAAGGCTTATGCGTTTGACGGTTTCCAGAAATTAACGTTAAAAAAATTTTTATTGAGTCTGGACCTACAAAACAGTCACGTTTTTCATAACGATTTTTCGGAAAATCGTTACGAATTAGATTTTGTTATGTTTTTATGCCTTCTCGCCAAACCTCGCCAATGTTAGGCCAATTAAAATAACGTTTGTAACTTTAATTTATTCTTAATTTGATTGCACATTTAATTTTTTTTTAATGTTCAAAATGCTTTCAATGAAGTTTTTCTGTCCATTTAAACTGAAAGCTCAATAAATTATGCTTCAGGGTAGACACAGACAAGATATAGTAGAATCTGCTTAAAGTGACCGCCTTTGGGACTGGATGGCAATGCTCACCATAAACAGTTGGTCACTGTACACAACAGAATTTAGTATAGGCATGGCTAAGTCCCTACCAGTTCTTTATTATAAAAAAAGTGGTCAATTTACCAAGATGGTCACTTTACCAGGTTCCACTGTACGTTCAGAAAAATACAGAGAAAGAGAAATCTAAAAATTAGAGGATGTTACACGAAAAAGATATTTTATTATAAGCAGACGATTTTTCGGATGCATTTTCCGTGTTGCCATTTTTATTTTCACGTATCAAAAAATAAATTACCGATTGCAACGTTGTCAAATCTTTGCTGTGAAAATAAGAGTGCAGGATAAACTCAGTTCCACAACAATTTTAAAAAGCTTGTTTAGAAACGAAGAAAGTTCCTTGAACCACAAAATATACTGCATTTCCGTAAACAAATTCTGGCGAACAATAACAAGCGGGAGAGAAACTTCTCAACAGCGAAACAAATAAACGATTTCGCGCTACCAGCAGCGCAAACAGGAGGAGAACAGACGACTCCACAGCAAGAATAAAATCATAATACTGGCGCAGTTGGATACGAAGTTTACTCGTCTCCCGAGAAGAAGGGAAAAAGCAATGTTCGCTTAAACATTGAATAACCGAATGCAGACGGTATATTACTTATTTCATTTGTTTTTAACTGATTAAAATACATAACTTGGTCCTTAAATTAAACATTTAATTTCTTTGAAATCCCCTGTAGAAGTTCTATACGTCGTGAAAGGAGAAAGTTAAAGAAAACGTGTTTAAAAAATTATATATACAGTGAAACCTGGTAAAGTTATCACCTGAATGAAGCGACCATTTTTTATAAGACTGAATTGGTAGGAACTTGGTCATGCCTACATCAAAATCTCGTGTATTGTGGCCACTTGTCTGTGGTGACCATTGCAGTCCAGTTCCAAAGGTGGTCACTTTAGACAGGTTCTACTCTATATACAGCAAATTTACTTAATAACTTCGTTTCAAGTAACGACCATTTTCGTTTAGCTGCAGCGTTATACGGTTCTGTAAATTAGAACCCCTGGATTTCTACGCCGATGCATCAGCCGCCATTTTGTTGTCCATTTCCGGTTTCATTTACCTATGTTTGCTATTCGACAGTTAAAAGTCCATTTTCTTTTTTTTTACAGGATTTATTGAAAATCTTAACATTTAATATTTATTTCTCGAATGATTTGAACAATTCACAACGGCACACCTATCCATTCTACCCTATTTTATTGAAAATGGCGCACTTGTAAATCACTCAATTGCTTATAGCGGTGAATGCGCGTACGACGGCATCAAAATGGCGGATACACCAGCTCTCCTTTTCAGGGGCTTTAATATAAAGGCACCACAGAATTACACACACTTTGATTAACGCCTTTCCTGTTTAACGACACTTCTACGTTCTTAAAGTGTTATTATTGAGAGAGAATAAATGAAACAACAATTACCGACGAAACAATGCAAAGTTTAATAACAACAACATACCTTTATTTATTTTTCTCTGAAGGACTATCACGGAACTATACTACTATTTTTATGAAATCTCCTAGTTTCACTAGGAGATCCGATAACCACAGTTATTTCTACTGCCCTTTGTCAAGTGAGGGCAAAAGATTCTGCTTTCGCTTGACAATGGTGACAACTGGCTTCCGAATCGTCGCATTTTTAAAATTTACGCCAGTATGGAAATATTTTCTGTTAGGGAGAAATTACTTCTTTATACACTTACAGACAATGGAAGTTGCGCACTAAGATGAAAAGATTCTACAACTACGAAATTATGTAAATAGCTAGAGGGCGGGCTGGTCAGGGGGTAAGTAACCTGCCAAAAATATTTTTGTAGCTTTTCGGCTAACTTGTACCTAAAATTTCTAGACGAATTGGAAAAGTTGTAGCCGAATTAGAAAAGTTGTTTTCCAGTTTATAATAAATCTGGTCAGAAACCGTCAATTACACGCAATGACATTTCATTACTTTTGCATTGTGACTTGATTCATCGATGCCGGTGCAAACGTCATACAATATATGTAGTCTTAAAATCAAATGACTTATATTGGTGATACGGATATACTACGAATATACATAACCTTTCCAATTTTATTAAGAGTTTTCGGAGAATTGGGCAGCAGTTTATCTAGCCGAATTTTGGTTTTGTCGCCTTTCGGCGAAAGGGCCAGCGTCCTCAGGTTAATCCCTGTTGTTGGTTTGCAAATGATCTTAGTTTGGTGTGATTGTGCATGCCCGTGCACCTGGGAGTGGCGCTGGAGGCATGAGCCAGCGGCCATATAAAGCAATGTGTAGTCCCCGTCCCATCAATGCAAGAAGTTGCGGCCGACATAAGTACGAGTACGCAATAAAAAGAATGGCGAAATAGGCTTGATCATTGGACTGAAAACAGCAGGGTGGTCAACTCTAGGGGTATCCCGTCAAGTGGATTTCTCAGGCTATATTGCTATACCTTCTGTGTTGGAAGCACTGGATATTTGACGTTACTGAGACACGGAGGACAGGCTGTGCAGGGATCAGGCATACCACGAGTAGGGAAGAATGAATGAATGAAGGTGCGTTAGGCACGTATGTAGCCAACGGAGACTCTGTTAGCGATACAGGCAAGTAGGAGCTCGTGTGAATCCATGAACCATATTTAGAATCCTTAAGGAAGCGAACCTGTGGTACTAGCATCCCTTACATGTGCTGCCGTTATTACGGGATCATCAGCGTCTCCGTTGGCAGTGGTGTCAGACGAGAGCAACTTGGAACGCTACAGATTGGAAGCTTGTGGTGTTTAGTAATGAGCGCTGTTGCATTTGGGGGACCAATGATCATCGTGCCCGAGTTTGGAGGACCTCTGTACAACGCCACAATTCCAACCTCGGTATCGAGTGACACGGCAGACGCACTACAGGCACCATGGCCTGGGCAACCATGGCCGATCGTCTCTAGTAGTGGTACATGGAACATTGACAGGCCAGCGATATGTCGAATAGATTCTACGGATCCATGTGTTCTCATTAGTAGCCGGGATCTTAAGTGCAATATTTCAGCAGGATAATTCTTGCCAGCATATGGCTCGGTTCGCCCAGGCCTGACTACATCATGTTCAGACACTTCCATGGCCTGCCCGCTCCCCAAACATTTCCCCTATTGAGCATGTGTGGGATCGTTTGAAACGCCAAGTACCTCGTTGCCACAATCTCTGGGATTTGGAACGTAACGTCCAAAAGGTGTGGACCACTCTAACGCAGGATAACATCAGGCGTCTATTCCATATCATGCCGAACCGTACTGGTGCTTGAATCGCAGCACAAGGCTGTGTAACTAGCTATTGTGGATGAACGGGCTTTGTACCACATCTTCCTCTATAATTGTTCTGCTATTCTTTTTTTTTACCATGTATATCATTCATCTGTATCCGTCTACCAATACAATTTCAAGTTCCTCCTACGATTCCTTCTTCGTGCGCAACTTTCATTGTACGTCAGTGTATTTTGTATACTATATTTTGTCGATAAGCGTTTATTTTCTAAAAATTGGACAGGAAAATTTCAGATAGCATCTTGCGAGAGATTTTTGAAGTAGATTTAGAAAGATTCTAATTTAATAATAATAGCAACGTCCTTACAGGGTACCGCATGCATTTTAAAAGGATATTTGAACAGTTCTCAGGGTTTTGGATGATACTTAAACTGTATGAGTAACCCCAAATTGAAAAGAGAGTTTAATACTTAATTGGGGCTGTGAACTACATCTAGATTTAACGACAACAATAATAATTTTATTTCGAATCGTATATAAACGTTATGTATACATAGGTACATTTTTACAATTACGCTTTGCATACTGTTTTGTCCAACAGTTTACAATCATCCATATTTATGCTTTCCATACATTGCAGTATATGTGTTTATCAATAGACCCATTACATACAAATTATATTATTACATCCATTTTACAAGCATTTTAATTGCAAACAATTCTAGGAAGAGAGTCATGGGGAAAAGACAGAGCAACTACATCTGGTTTGCAATAAGTTATTTCACCTCTTCTATGCATTAATAATTCATGGATGTCCCCAGTCACTCCCATCGCTTTCCAGTAATTTTTCCTTAATAGCATTTTTAAATAATTTGATAATATTTATATATAATATAAATAATTAATATATAATAAATAATTAATATAATAAATAATTAATATAATATATAATAAATAATTAATATAATATATAATAAATAATTAATATAATATATAATAAATAATAAATATAATATATTTATATTAAAGCGAAATAGCAATTCACTAGGGAGTTCCATAGCGATAGAAGAAGAATAGTTTTTTGTTACTGAAATAAATAATAACAACGTTTCGGGAGCTACCTGCTCCCTTTATCGAGTGAAGAAGGCTGAAAAAAAAAGAACGATGTTAAGTGCAAAAACAAATACGTAATAGAAAACAAAAGACAAAAAATAATATAATGTTGATTTTTAAGTCGCGAGGGAATAAGGATATTGAAGAAATGAAAAATGAAGAGACAATTGGAGATGGGAGTGAGAAAAATTATTATTTAGAGCGTTCGTTTGTAAAGATCTTGTAAGGCTCTGTGAATGCTTTAGATTGGGCTATGGCAAGATATTTGAATCTATGGCTTTCGAATGATTCCAAAAAGAGTCTGCTGCATAGATTTGTGGCGTCTTGATGTAAAATCTCTAGAGAATTCCAATCAGGTTGGTTTTCTTGATGCATGTGTTAAGCGAGTTGGTATGAAAAATCTTCTTTGGAAATGGCGCAAAAAACATTTAAACACCGTTTCCATAATCCGCATATAGGTGCAAAATAGGACATTTGGATTTGCTGGCGTTTAACGGCGCAGACAGATCAATCACTCTGAGCAGGTACTTAGAGCTTTCAAAGGAACCTAAACCTCTGTTGCCGAAGGAACCAAACCTCAGACTGCTGCTGGCAGAAAAAAAGCTTTTAATTCTATCACAAACAAGATCCTTATATTTTGAAAAGTTACACAAAATTTCAGGTCCACCTTCGTTTCTCAAATCACGTATTTGCTAACTTGCAGTTGCAAGCTTATAATTTGTACTCGAAAACTTACACTTCATAGTTGCTAACTTGTATTTCTTACTTGTTTCTTGCTGTTATAAATTGCAATAAAATTTCATTGGGATCATGGCTAAGAACTTAACTAAAAATTAAGAAATTAGAATAAAATATGTTATATAAAATTAGAAATCAAATGAAAAGTAATATATTTCATATGATAGTTGCATTGTTTGTCAAAAGTGTGGTACGATATTTAAAATCAGGAATAAGGTTTAAAAACAAATTACACACAAACGCAGTTTAATTTGAGCAGGAGAAACATTTTACAATTGTTTCGGTGGAAAATCAAGCGTCCACCATCGTCAGAAAATTCGTCCAAACTGATTTGTTGCCACTAAATCAAAAACGAAAAAAAAAACGAAAAAGGTAACATAACAAAAAGCCTGATTTGTGTCGCCATCTATTGTGCAGAATGCTAAGTAAAAGGAAAAGGAACAATTATTGTTGGAAGAAGAAATTATGTTGATTGAAAGAGAGGTTTGTAACAAGAGGGGAAAAATTGTTCTCAGATGGATTCGTTGACTATTGTACAGGAATTACTGAAGATATGAAAGGCCTCGAAAATATTAAGATCTGAGGGTGAACGGACTTTTTCAATTATTTTTGCATCGGCAAAACAGAAACGATGGACATGTTTCGTTGACTATTGGACCGGAATTACTGAAGATATGAAAGAAATTTCCTGACAACTGTATCTGGTTCACCTTCGAGGAGGAGAAAAACTCCAAATTGGCCTTTTTGGATGTGATGGTTACGCGAACGGAGACCGGTTACAAAACCAGCATCCATCACAAACCGGGTGCTATTTGCCTACCACCACATGCCAAATCCGCACACCCACAATCCCAAAAGATGTGCACTTTCTATTGGCTTACCTCCCGTGCTCTGAAATTGTTTTCTTCTGAACAAGCGCTCTCCAAAGAGCTTACACATTTGCAAAACATCGCCTCAAACCGGGGATATCATCCGTCGGTGATCGACCTCGCAGTAAAGAAACTATCCAGAGTTCCCAAGTTCACATCCACTTTGTGCCAAGAAACGGCTCCCACCAAAGAAACAATCTGCATTCCGTTTGTGCCAAATCTTTCATCTAGAATCTCCTCCATCCTCCGCAAATTTAATTTCCGCGTTATTTTCAAGCCAGGTAACAAACTTGGTGTTACCCAACTAAAAGACCAGATTCCTGACCACAATAATTTTGGCATTTATAAAATAGATTGTGAATGCGGATTGTCCTACGTTGGCCAAACACGTAGAGCCCTGCGTTTCAGACTCAAAGAGCACCAATCGTACGTTCACAAACAAGATTTTGAAAAATCGGCCATTGCAAAACACTCATGGAAACATGGCCATCGTTTCTGTTTTGCCGATGCAAAAATAATTGAAAAACAGAAACAAGAACAATTTTTTCCCCTCTTGTTACAAACCTCTCTTTCAATCAACATAATTTCTTCTTCCAACAATAATTGTTCCTTTTCCTTTTACTTAGCATTCTGCACAATAGATGGCGACACAAATCAGGCTTTTTGTTATGTTACCTTTTTTCGCCTTTTTCACTTTTTGATTTAGTGGCAACAAATCAGTTTGGATGAATTTTCTGACGATGGTGGACGCTTGATTTTCCACCGAAACAATTGTAAAATGTTTCTCCTGCTCAAGTTAAACTGCGTTTGTGTGTAATTTGTTTTAAATATTATTTTTGCGCAGTGTATCGCTCATATTTCTCTCAGTAATAAGGTGTTTGCTATTATATTATACATATAATATTACTATCAAATATTATGAATTTATAATTAATAGTTTGTATGACACGCACATGCATTTTATCACAGTATTTTTATTTTGTAGTTGTATTCGTATTTATGTTTATATACATTTTTAAATGTGCAAATTAGAGCAAAACAATTAAAAAGTTTGATTCAGAGGAAAAAAATAAATGAAAATAATTTTCATTTATTATGCTTACATCCCTTTGAAAGCAGAAAAACGGGACCAGTACTTACATAACGTGCAAAACCTCTATTGATTTATTTGTGATATTCACATAAAATAAAATACTTTCCATTAGAAAGTATTTTATTTTATGTGTGCTGAATATCGCACGAGATAATATATTATTTTGTAAAAGCTTAGACAAACAGAAGTAGAATTAAAAGGTATTATATTAATTTACGAGACTTCAAAAGACACGAATATGCACGGTTCTTTAGAAAATCTTTGAAGTTCACGGATTTTGAAATATATTGTATATATATATATACACGAATGCATGAGGAAATGGATTTGTTTATTTAAAAAGCCGACATTCTTTCGTCGAGTCACTGCAAGTGGCTTTCACTTTAGCTCGCTGCAGGAAATAGACCGAAAGGGAAAAGCTTAAGCTACGGACAAACATAACAGCATTAGAAGTGAAATGAACAACCTGAAGAAACCAATCTATTTCCCAACGAAGTCTGCGCTTTGAATCGACGACAAATCGACTTTTCAAAACATGAAAACAACTTGGCGATGTCTCTTTCTCTGACAAAAGGTGATCCCGAGAAAGGAAGAAAAGATACGGTTGGATGGAGTTGAGACGAAAGGAAATATCAATAAAATGTACGAAGAAAGTAGGGATCAGATCGACGGCTGTAAAAAAAGTTGGATAAAAGGGTCGACATCATCAAAATTTTGATGGATCGCTACCCCATGATAAAGCATCCTTTTGGCGAGGGATCTGCGTCCTAAAAGGCGATATCAACCTTTTCGTTTTTATCCTCGCGGGTGGATGAAACTCGGCAATACCTAAACCACTGAGGTGGCATAAAATCACGGCGAAAACAAGATACAATAAAAAAAGGTCAATTATCGAAGTTGTGAATCAGTAATAACAATATAGCGTTCATAAAGTTATGGCGACATGACTATCAGACTAAAATCAGTGAAACTAACAGTTTTCTTACGGTATATTAACAGTTAAACCCCCCTTTCCTTAAATTTAAGCTGTTATTAAAACCTTTTATTTACATACATGAGGTCTTGCCTTCATTTAATCGTTTAGTTTTTTTTAGTGTAGTAAGAGTTTTAATGGAAAAGGTGTTTTTAATGAAAAAAAGTGTTTATTAATGTGTACTGCTTCAATAATTATATATAGAGAGAGAAAAATTGAACTAAAACTAAAAAATATGGAACTTTAAACTATTAAGATGAATTAATCACATAAATTAATAAATAGATTATATGTAAAATAGATAATAGACTGTATATAACAGCGTATGAGCAGACTGCAGATAAAACAACACATGGGTAGACTAAACGTAAAATAATTGTTAGACTGTACATAAAACAATAAATAAGCTACTTATGTTTAAAATAGTGAAAAGACTGAGCATATAACAGTGAATAGATTTAAATAAAACAGCGAATAAATTATAAATAAAATCGCGAACAGATTGTAAATAAAATAGCGAATAGATTGTAAATACAATAGCAAATAGACTGTAAATAAAATAATGAATATATTGTAAATAACATAGCCAATAGATTGTAAATAAAATAGCGAATAGATTGTAAATAACATAAAGAACTGATCGTAAATAAAATAGCGAATAGATTGTAAATAAAATAGCGAACTGATTGTATATAAAATAGCGAGCAGATCGCAAATAAAATAGCGAATTTACTGTAAATAAAATACCGAATGGATTGTAAATAAAATAGAAAATAGATTGTAAATAAAACAGCGAGTTGATTGTACATAAAATAGCGAATAGATTGCAAAGAAAATAGCGAATTTATTGCAAATAAAATACCGAATAGATCGTTAATAAAATAGCGAATAGATTGTAAATAAAATAGCGAATAGACTGTACATAAAATTGTAAACTAAGAGTCAATGAAATACTGAAGTGATTGTGCATTAAGCACTCTACAAAATAAATAATCTAACGTGTACCTATATCAATCATCAACGTATAGAATAATAGAGGAATATAAAAAGATAAGAAAAGCAGCATTATGCAAAAATAAATAATAGTCATATAATAAAAGCAATCAGACAACTTTGAGCGGTTTGTTAGATTATTGGTACATGAGCCGGCTTTCGGCTGCGCTAAAGGGCAGCCTTCATCAGATGTATATGGAGCGAATCGAACATACAGCAGATAATATAATTAAGGAATACAAATGGGGAAAAAATAATAGTCCTTTTAAGCTGGAAATTCTTTTGAGGTTTTTTTCCACATTGAATGGTGTTTGCGTGTTAATCTTTCTTAATTGCCGCAAATCTCTTTTCCTCCGAGGAACGATAAATTAATAAATCTAAACAACGGTGAACCTTACAAAAAACGTTATCTAACACAAAATTAAAAAACAAAGGGCTTAAAAACCCAGATTCGTTTGTCTTTTTACGAAATTTTTTATGCGAAATTTTTACGATGCTGTTGTTATTGAAAAGATACAGAGGGCGCTGTTTTGATATCTTCCCTCCTGAGGCTTCTTCACCGGTAACTCCCCAACTGCATAGTTCTGCTGAAATTTTAAGATGATGGGATTTGTATAAAAATTTCAGTTATTAAAATTTTTGTTCCGGAGAAAATTGGATTTTGTGTCCAGAGGCTTTTTTCGCTAAATTATGTTTTGTATTTCTTTTTCGCCTTCGTGTTTCCCGCGCTTCACGGAAATGATTTTTTGCAGGAGCAAAAGTATAGCTTTATGTTTATTGACGTAATTGACTTTATAGTTTGCTTGTGAAAATATGTACATGAAGAAAAACATGTATTTTCCAGAGAGAGAGAGAGAGAGTGGGGTGAAGAAGGGAGACGTGGCATTTCTGATAGCAGATGTGTTAAACTAGAAATGACACTTGCACAAAAAAATTCTTTATCAAAACATAATCCTCACATAAAAACGCATTCAAATTTTAATTCCATCAAAAATTTGGCTATAAATATTTAGTAAGTTAGACTCGAAGGTTGTGATATGGATGGAAAACGCACGTACTCAATTTTCGTAAGATCGTATTAAAAAGTTGGAAGTCTACTTTGATCAATATAAAGGGTGTCCCCTAAAGTCCGCATACACCCATGTACGTAACTTCGAAACGAAGAGAGCTACAGTTATGAAAGTTAGGTGTAGTGAAATGTCCACGCGCTCTCAGACCAAGAAGCGCCCTTGGTGGCGCGATTTGGAACTTACAAAATGTAATTCGAGAATTATGAGAGATACGGAGGAAAAGTCAATTGGAAAGTTACGGAGCATCCGTCAGTTAGTAGGAAATAGCATCTCGCATAAATACTGTATTTAGTCCTGCAGTGGTGCATCGGTAAAGCGTTCGCCTAGCGTGTAGTTATCCCGTGTTCGACCCTAAATTGTGAGGCTTGTGGGAAACACATATTAACTGCTCACCGTAGTCTGGGATTTGTTCCAGGCCTTAAGAGGTTCGGATTCCTCGGAAAACTGTAGGTTCCAGAAGCAAAATGATCATTTCTATCCTTGCGCCATAAAACACACAAAAACAAACAAACAAACTCTGTTTTTATATAAAAATGCTATGTAATCATTCACACCTGAATAAACATGCGGAATGATATATATTTTTCTGCATGTACTCCATATGTCCTCATGAGACCACAATGCACATTTGTACCAAAGACAGAGTTTCTCGGTCTGTGTTCTCTGTGTTCAGCAGCATTTGAGGCATAACAGTTCAAAGGCATAGGTAATCGACGTCGTAAATCTGCTAGAGTCGTCAGTTGTGTTTCATGTATTACCTGTGCTTTCAGATAGCCTCATAGGAAGAAATCCAAAGGAATGTGCTTAGGTGACCATGTAGGTTACTACACATTACCATCATAGCCGACTAGGTAGTCGGCTATGATGGTTAGTGGAACGTGTCAGACAAGAAATTTTGCACTGCTATTGGATGGTGAGGAAGGGTGCGCCATGTTGGAACTACAGATATCACCGTTCCGGTAATGACACATCATCGCAAAACTCCGGTAATATGTTCTGCAATAGCTGCAAATATGTGTTAGTTATGTTAGTTATGTGTGCAAATGTGTGTTAGTTCAAATACCAAATAAAATATTCAAGGCAAAGTTGTACCAATCCAAGTGTCGCTGAACATTCTTTGACAACAGTGCTTGCTGTTGTAATGCATGGTGGGATTGAGCACATAGTTTCTGCAAGATTCGCTCACATGGCTACTTGCTAGGCCACTAACGTTTCTTGCAGAACACCATGGTGGGCCAGAACGTGTGCTAAAACGTTCTCTGGTTGCATATACCGACTGGTTTTTCAGAACGCGGACGACTAAACAACAGATATCGCCTTTCTCAGTCGTCAAACAATATTGATGATGGTCATCAGAGTTGGGTGCCGACTAACAGGAAAACGTACAGCGTACTGTCGGGCAGCTTCCCTTACAAAACGACAATATTCCCCATCCAATCACATCATCTTCAAACACTCTTCGTTGGTAAAATTCATCGTGTTACGTCTAATGAGCGGTTTCACTGCATACAGCATTGCCTACACTGCATACTTACATTGCCTACCACTTGGCCACTTTTTTATGCTTGCCTATAACTTATCACATGCCATACACATTTGCATATAACATAATAGAGCGCGTAGATTTTTAAAATGGGTACTTTTTTCATGTGCTTAGTGAGGTGAAAACCGTGTGTTTCTCGTGCGAATGTTTACGGTGCATTGTTGTTAATAAACACAGTATTTACATGAGTTTTGCTGCGCAAGGATAATGGTGCGCTGGCACCTACAGTTTTCCGAGGAATTTAAACCTCTTAAGTCTTAAAAAACCAACCCCGAACTACGATGAACAGTTTTTCAGTAGCAGTTTTCAGTAGAGCGTTACCACTGCACCACCACAGAATCAAATGCAGTTCTTATGCGAGATGTTATTTCCTGCTAATTGATGGATGGATGGATGCTCTTTAACTTTCAGATTGATTTTTTCCTCCTATTTTTTCTCATAGTTCTCGAATTAGACTTTGCAACACCCCCAAGGGCGCTGCCGTTAATGCTATCTGATAGCGCATGGACGTTTTACTTATATAACCAGACCTAACGTCCATAACTGCAGCTATTTTCATTACAATGTTGCGTAGGTACATGGGCTGCCATACGAGTACTTCTAAGTGGGGGGGGGGCTGAGAAAAATTAACGAGTACTTCAAATGGGATGGACTGAGAAAAATTATTACCTCCTTCTCAAAGCTGTCGAGAATTTTAGTGAATGTACAAGATACCAAAACGCTACAAAAATAATTGATACTGCTTGACAATTAGTAATGAGCTAAAAAGTACCTTATTTTAAAATGTGACTGTAAAACTTTTGAAAGTAAATGCATAGCAGGTTACGGCAAATAAAATTTTTAAACGGTTAGAGGGATCAAGCTCCCCCTCTGCCCCCTATATAGGCGCCCGACCCCCCTCTGCCCTCATATGGGTGCCCATGCTAACATGAAAAAATGTAACTGTTCGCATTCCGAAGTTAGGTGGGTGTATATTGACGTCAGATGACACCCCGTATATGTATATTACAAAATAATTATTGCTAGGTAATTTTTTTTACAGTGGGAGAATTTTAAGGCGCAATTGTTATGGTGGCTAATTATTTTTGAGCTTCCTTCGAAGAAACCGACGTATAGAGAGGATAGAAAATGAACAGGATAATAAAACTTTAACTCTACAACCGAAAACGTTCTGCCTATTCCAAAAGAAAAAAGTTGGTAATTTTGTACGATATGCAGGTGGTCGAATAAGAGAAGTTTTGTTTAATTATTTTGGAGGAGTAGAGCACGCGGAAATGTATATTACTACGATGAAGTTTGATTCCATTTCTCACAGCTTGTGTATAAAATATATATTTGGTTATGATCAGTTAGAGAAGAAAATTCGCACTTAGGTTGGACTTGAACTAGGCTTCTCTGGATTATCAACCCTGCGCTTTGACTGCTAGGCAACAGAGCACCACTCTTCGCGATTCTTTACTTGTACGTATATGTTAATCAAAGAGGTATATTCAATGACGTCTCTTTGAATATTATTAATAATATTAATATTGAAACTAATATTAAAATAATGTAAGCATAAAACAACAGTAATACGTAACATTTATACATTAGCCGTTCACAAGTACTGATTTGCATAATGTTTTTTAATTAAAATTACATATATTTTGTATAATATTTCTTATACAATAATTTCTGCACCCACGTTTATATATAGCTCAAACTAGAGCTTTTTGTTTTTGGAGAAAAAGAGACACCGTCCCCATCCTGGATTCGAACCAGGGTCCTTCCGTTTAGCCCAGAGTGTCTTAGAATGCTCGACGAACGAGGACAGGAAACAACGCTCTCTTTCTTCGTATATAATGATGTAAGATATTATTACCCTTCACAGGGATAACACAATTTCCAATTGGCAATTGTGTTATCCCTGTGAAGGGTAATATCATCATACATACATGATATTTCTACCGCGATTTTGTGTTTCATTTGACACATATACGCAGTACACATATACAGTAGCGCGGACCAGCATCTGTGGCAAGTTAATTATTGGCAAGTTAAGTAGGCAAGCAGTGCTCACTAAATCTCATTAGAATTCCCTTCCACCAGTATAATATTGAAATTTTGCGCCCCTATTTGCGCCCGGCGCTTTTGCCCCCCCCCCCGTGGCACCTCTCACGCTAAACCACTGCACATATGCGCCCTTTCTTTAATTTTATTGAAATACTTTTAGGAAGTAATGGAAAGAAGTACTTATGAAGACTTACCTCCGAGTTGAAGTTCGGCAGAGCCTTGTGCGGAATCGAACTCATTGGACGCGAAGCACTGATACATCCCACGATCCCTTCTCTGGACTTGATCGAGAGTCAATACGTCTTTACCCAGGAACTGATTGGCTAAATTGTTGTTTGATCGAAGTGGCCGGCCGTCCTTTCGCCATTCCAGGCTGGTTACGGGGTGACCACTAACTGAGCAGTTAAACCGAGCACTCTGACCAACGTCCACGCTTTGAACTTTAGGCCATACTTGAACCGACAGTTGTGCTAAAAAAACAACAACATTGCATCTATATATATGTTCCTGAAATCTGTATATAACGATAAATCTCTCTCTATAACGGAATATAGCGTGGTTCCGGCAGATTTTCCATAGTTTTAATGTCTATGGAACTTGTCGATTACGTTAATTTGTTTTGAGTGAATTTGTATGTAATGACAATTTGTTTCGAGTGAACTTGTTTATAACGATACTTTGTTTTGAGTAAACTTGTCTGTAACGGTGATTTGTTTTGAGTGAATTTGTCTGTAACGATTATTTATTTTGAGTGAACTTGTTTGTAATGATGATTTGTTTTGAGTGAATTTGTCTGTAACGATAATTTGTTTTGAGTGAATTTGTGTATAACGATAATTTGTTTTGAGTGAACTTGTCTATAATGATAATTTGTTTTGAGTGAACTTGTATTCAACGTTAATTTGTTTTAATTGAACTTGTCGATAACGATAATTTGTTTTGAGTGAACTTGTCCATAATGATAATTTGTTTTGAGTAAACTTGTATATAACGCTAATTTGTTTTAAGTGAGCTTGTCAACAACCCTAATTTGTTTTGTGTAAACTTGTTTTATTTTTAAAATTTTGTGCATTTTATACTTTAGTCATATATTGTGCCCAATATTTTTTAAAACAATATAGTTTCTGATAATTGATTAGTGCTGAGGAATACTGTATACGCAATTGCAATTTTTTTCGATTAGAATTTTTTTTTTCTAGCTTGGGAAGAAAATAGGCTTTCGTCCTAGTAGGCGAAGTCGCTAATTTATTATCACTTTGAATTATACGAAATTGTACAAAAATCTTTAATGTTTAAAAAATTCTGAATAAAAAAATAACATTTCTTTTAAAAATTCAGGTTTCATCCATTCGACTTTTAAGTTCCGGGTTATTTTTCATGTGGCTGTTCCATACGTTCTAGAATAAAATTTCCCTGAAAATATAAATATTCTTCAAAGCGCGGCGAGATCATTAAAGCTTGAATGTTTGTCTTCAAGTTCCTGTATAAATATTAACATTTTTGTAAGTTTTCGATTCCACTTGAAATATTTTCCATCTTTTGAAGATCGAACGTTCTCCAATTTCAAGGGTAGTTTGACTTTGAAAAATGAAGTTAAAAATTGTGTGAACTATTGCGCGATAATTTCATACTCGATTGGTCATTGGATCGAAGGCGCCTTTTCGAAGCTAGTTAAAATAACTAACTATTAATGAAGCGGCGAAAGGAAAATGAACATGCGATGAATAGCAAAATGTGTTTAAGTGAAGGAAAATTTCTTTAATGGGGGTGTTGAGTTTTACTTCAAAATTGTCCAGTAGCTTTTCCGCTAAGCCATGAGAGCTTAACGTCAATTTCGAAATGAAATTTAGGTTTTCGTCAAACTGCACAAAGTTCTCATGATTCTGTGAAGTTTTTTATGAATGTTATAAAGCAGCTTACTCGTTAAGCCATGCTAGCTAAACGTGGCTTTCAAAGAAAAATATGTTCTTGTCAAATTGCAGAGAATTTTTCACGATTCTGTGCAATTCCTTGTTGTCCTTGCGCCGTAAAGCTTAAACAAAGAACGGCGTCTATGCAGTTCCTTATGAAGATTATACAGTAGCTTACTCGTTAAGCCATGCTAGCTCAACGTGACTTTCAAAAGAAAATATGTTTCTCAAATTGCAGAGAATTTTTTACGATTCTGTGCGATTTGCTTGTCGTCCTTGCGCCGTAAATATTAAACAACGAACGGCGTCTATGCAGTTCTTTATGAATGTTATAAAGTAGCTTACTCGTTAAGCCATGCTAGCTAAACGTGACTTTCAAAGAAAAATATGTTCTTGTCAAATTGCAGAGAATTTTTCACGATTCTGTGCAATTCTTTGTTGTCCTTGCGCCGTAAAGCTTAAACAAAGAACGGCGCCTATGCAGTTCCTTATGAAGATTATACAGTAGCTTACTCGTTAAGCCATGCTAGCTCAACGTGACTTTCAAAAGAAAATATGTTTTTTTCAAATTGCAGAGAATTTTTCACGATTATGTGCAATTTCCTTGTCCTTGCGCCGCAAACCTTAAACAAAGAACGGCGTTTATGGGGTTCCTTATGAAGAGTATGCAGTAGCTTATTCGTTAAGCTATGCTAGCGCAACGTGACTTTCAAAAGAAAATATGTTTTTTTCAAATTGCAGAGAATTTTTCACGATTATGTGCAATTTCCTTGTCCTTGCGCCGCAAACCTTAAACAAAGAACGGCGTTTATGGGGTTCCTTATGAAGAGTATGCAGTAGCTTATTCGTTAAGCTATGCTAGCGCAACGTGACTTTCAAAAGAAAATATATTTATGTCAAATTGCAGAGAAATTTTCACAATTCTGTACAATTCCCTTGTTGTCCTTTCGCCGTAAAACTTACAGAATAATGTCTATGCAGTTCCTTGTGAAGAACCGAATGCATGAGATTGGAACTGCTAAATGCTTGAATTCTAAACTTTCTACCTAAAAGCCAATTGATACTTCCCCATTATTTGAAATACTCCATACAATCCTGTACTTAAATGAATTGATTGTAATAATTGCTTAAATCTATGTTTAAATATCATTATTTTTTATTTATTTTTATCACAATGAAGTTATTATAAGAAGGTCTACCGTCAGAAGACGTCAGCATAATATCTAACTTTATTTTTGGTGTCATTATTTTAAAGCTGGTCTTTTATTAATATGCATAGCGCAATATTTCTGATATATAGAATTAATTTATGTAAATATAACTATAATATAGATTATCATTCACGTAGACTGTTACTCTGTAGTTTTGAACTGTACTGTACCTGTGATGAGTATCTCTGTCTCGGCTGAGTCTGTACCAGCACTGTTATTTACTTGGCAAAGATAGTGGCCGGAATCTGTAATCTTTGCATCCCGAAGTATTAGAGTACCGTCCAATTGCAGTAGTCTGTTATGTCCGGCCTGTAAGGGCAACAGTTCGTTGGTGGACGTAGGGTCCGGGCTATCCTTTCTGTACCAACGGTACGTAGGGGCAGGGAATCCTTGAGCGGCACAGGGTACCTCCAAAGTTTGGCCCAAAGAGCCTTTAATTAACCGTCTACCGTCCAAAATTCGGGGCGGTACGTTGCGAAATGTTTCTGTAAAAAAATAATTCAACAAAAATATTAAAATACAAGCACAAGTCTCTGCAAAATGGAAAGAAAATGAAATCTGCATTTATTCCTTACTTCAGCATACATCATGTCTGCATACTTAATATAGAGAAAAATTTTTGCCATCACATTTAAAAATATTTGTAATTCTAAGGCCAGCCTATTCTGTACGAAAATATATTAGTAATTATATCCGAGTCTCTTCAAAAATGCTTAATAATTAAACGAAAATAGCATACAATACAAACGTGGGTTTCGAATTGAAATGCAATAATAATAATGCTCGGAACTGCCCATAAACCTACGAAAATGTCTTCGATATCTCAGGTGATAGGGAAGGATCTGATATTAAAGGAATCAAGGACTCCAATTGTCAAAATCAAGAGGTGCAAATACCGGGTGCCAAAACGTTTGGAATTTTTTTTTTTTACTGAAATAATTTGGCAACACATTATTGTTTTCTAAAATCGTTTGTTGTTGTTGGATACGCCGTTCAATGATTTATCCAATGGTATGTAAATTTTGATATCTTAGTCGATCCAAAATGCCAAAGAAACGTGAAGAACACTGTGCCGCCGTCGTTGCTTTATCTAGTGAAGGAAAATCTGAAGTTTAGATAGCTCGTTTGCTAAATATGAAAAAATCTTTTATTTGTAAAAATATTAGGCGATTCACGGAGCAAGGCAAGAAGACGGACCGTCCTCGGAGTGGAAGACCGTGCACCATAAACACACTGTGTAATCGCAAAATTATCCCAGAACAAATTCGACGCAATTTCCGGCAGTCTATGAGAAAAGTGGCTGCTGAAGTCGGTATATGAGAGTCCACTGTTCGAAACGTCGTTTAAAAGGAGCTTAAACTCAAATCATTGAAGCTCCAGAACGGAATTGATCTGAATGACAAAAAACGCTCAATGAGTAAAAAAGTTGCTCTGCATTGCTATGCAGACGTGGTGCTGGGTTTCGTATATGGACGCTATTTTCCGACGAAAAGTTTTTCATCATCGAGCAAGCCCACAATATCCAAAACGACAGAATACTTTGTCCTGTATTTTGGGGCAGCAAAAGATAAGGGTCGAATAGTTTCACGCGCACCAAAACCTGCAGGAGTCATGATTTGGGCCTGAGTCAGTGGTTCAGGTAAGACTAACCTCATTTTCGTCGAAAGTGGTATAAAAACTAATACGAAAAATTACGTTAGCGACATTTTGGAATTCACCGTCCTTCCTTGGTCCCTAAAGCACTTCGCAGGTCAACAGTGGATATTTCAACACGATTCTGCTCCTGCCCATCGAGCAAAAGTAATCCAAAAGTTCTGCAAAGACAATTTTCCGGACTTTACCACCGCACAGGAATGGCTACCCTACTTTCCTGATTTGAATCCTTTGGATTACGCAATCTGGAGAATTCTTCAGGCGAAGGCTTGTGCTAAACCCCACAAGTCAGTGGAGTCTTTAAAACGAGATTTGGTGAAAGCGTGGAATGGAATAGATAACAATACGGTGCGTACAGCAGTGGAACAATTCTCACGCCGTCTCAGAGATTGTGTCAAAGCAAATGGTGAACTTTTTGAAAAATATTCTTTTTAACTGAAATTCTGTGCTTTTTCCAGTGTTCAGACCGTTGTGTGTTTTTCCGTTAATAAAAAATTCGATTAAAAGAATTATCTGAAAAGTTTCCAAACTTATTGCGCACCCTATATAACACAATAACATAACAATTTAAACTAAAATTTAGCATTAAATTAATTGCCTATTGTTGACAACGCCATAACCTATGGAAGAACTGTAGTAATTTACAGTAAAACAACCTGTAGACTTGTGGGTTTTAGGCGAACTGAAGGAACCGTTATTTTATCTTATGGGTAGGAAATTTTGGAGGAGATGGTGCAGGTCTTACTATAAAGTTGATATTAAGACCTTTTATAAACCTTGTATGACCTGTTAAGGTATGAGACCAAGTTCCAGGTGAAGAATCTAGAGAATCAAGAAATAATACATTGGATATTTTCTAAAGACTGAAAAAAATGTAAACTGGTGAAATGAAAAGAAAAGTTAATCAGCGAATAAAGGAATATATATATATATATATATAGCCGTGCTGCAGAAATGGGTGAGACGTCTAATCCTTTGGCAAAATAAGCTTAAGAAAGAGAACAACAAGTTCCTGATTGGAATGCTGCAAAAGTCCTTCAAAAATATCACTTTCCAACACGGGAGGTATTTTCGTATGTCCTGGGATATTTTCAACTACGAAATCAGCTTACTGACATTTCTAAACCGATACGTACGTGATACAAAATTTTTGCAAAAAAGGCGGAAGAAACCGGGAGAGAGAGTTAAGGAAAACCTTAAAGGGGAACTAACCGTGGAAAATCTAGATGAAAACCCGCTCATAAGGTGAAAATCACAGTAAAAATAATGCATCCAACTTTTTTAAGGATGCAATTGGTTGTAAGAAAAATTGATAGGAAACTTTGTTTTCACTCACGATGTAGAAGTAATAGCGTTTTTCTAGAATTCAGAAAATTCGAGTTTATTACTTAATGTCTTATTGGGGGTTGAACAGTTTTCTACAGCTCTGTAGCATTGTTTCTATCTTCATGACGCTCTATCTTTATGATGCTCTATCTTTATGATGTTCTATATCCATGATGAACAGCCTGAAGTTCTGACTTCCGGTAAAAGTGTGGCCCTTTGGGAATGTGACTAACAACTCGATCCCAGACAAAATCGATACAAAATATTGCATAATTTCCAAGAAATTTGACATTTTTTTTGTAATTTTGAATTTAATTAGGAGGGGGATTTTACTTGTTATCACTAATATTTCTTGTGAAAGAATATTCTTATTCTATAAGTTAACGTCTTTATTCGTGACTTAAACCGTTATGACGATTAAAGAACGATGAGTTGATTTCTACGTATTTTCCGAGTAATCGTTCAGACTTTTAAGTATTTATATCCAATCTCTTAAATTCTTATCAATCGAGGAACGATACGTATACATGCAAAGAGTGTTCTTCAGAAATGTGGATGGCGCTATTGGTCACGTTAATATCTGGAAGCACGATCACCTTTTATTTCTTTTTAAACCGTATGCATGAGCACTCTTTTCTTGGCGCAGAATGCTACCGACTGTCCTTGCGCCATAAAGATACAACCAACCAACTTTTATTTATTTTGGATCACAGGGAGGATACTTAGAAGTTGTTGCCATTAAACCAATAAGACATATGACCAGAGCCGGATTACGAGATTTGAATTTCCATAACACTTTTAGCATTAGGACCGATTTAAACAATCTGATTGGCTAACGATGCCATCACTTATAGGTTTGCTACGCAATTTTGGCCGCCAATGTAACAGGCACCAAAAGATCAACCACTTCAGAGTTCGTAATCGTCCTTTACGTAAATCAGATTTTAATCGCGGGGGAATTTTAGAACGACACTCTTCAATAATACTCCCAATTTATTTTTAATATTACCATGAGTTGATTTTTTTTCTTTGATTTAAATTTAAAATGTAATAAATGGTTAGAAATCTTTAAAACAAAACAATATTTTTGAAATATTGTGCTGCTAGCTTATATTTTTATAAAAAAAACATGTTCTGCCTCAATTTTTGAGTAGATGGCGGCTGAAATTTTAAAGAAAAGGATAGATCATATCGAGTGCGCCGAGTAGTAACCACGTATTTAAAAAATAAAGCTTCCACATCCCTCTGGATTCCTGGAATTGCTTTCCTTGATTGTAATTGAAAATTACTATTTTTATAATACAATAAAACCTCCCTCAGGCGACCATCGTAGGTTCCGTGAAAAAGAGGTCGCTCAGAGAGGTGGTCTCCGAATGGAGCTAAATTTAGCATTGGGTCTATGGAGGGGGGAAGGAAATCCATTTTCAGAATTGATGGTTGTTAAGAGAGATGGTCGCAGAATAGAGGTGATCGTTACGAAAGATTTTTCTGCATATATAATTGGAAAATGCATATTCGGCAATTTTCACGATGACCGCAATTCCCCAAAAACCATGAAAAAAACAAAAAAACAAAAAACCACAATTAGGTTACGTTTCTCATGTAAAAACCCGTGTATTTTGCTACGCATTCGTTATGTCTATATGCATGTATTATTTAATAACTCATTAAATGATTTGAATAGCTGGAAAATACATTACTTTTAAAGACGTTTGCTCAATTACATTTCTTATATTGGAGCATCTGCAGGAAGCAGTAGGTTTTGACAACGACATCACTTTCTTTTGTAATTATTAACGGTTCTTTTGACTCACATACAACCCTAATTTCGCCAAAAAAAATAACGCCAATTCTTTTTGATGAGATTTATTTCGATCTGGAAACCAGGCCGCACATCACCTGCTCAGCCAATCAGATTGCTTAAATCGGTCCTAATGCTAAAAGTGTTATGGAAATTCAAATCTCGCGGTCCCGGAAAACATTAGTTAAGCTGCTGCAAAACCTTATTATGGCCTTATATGAGACTTAACTATTTCTGAAGGCCATTATGCGAAGTTAGCGTTTCGAAATAAACAACTTGCATCATTATAAGGAGAGATTTAGTGACAATGTCCTTAACTGACGCTGAACTTGTCATTTATAAATTTTGAAAGTACTTATTGTTAGCCTTTAAAGTATAAATGGGCGAATTCTGCCCATTATTGCAAGAGATCACAGGTGAAATGCTCCGAACGGAATGCTAATTAAAAACGGATTTAAAATCCAACCATTTCTAATTTTAAAATTTAATCCTTTTTTCAGACAAAGTAATTGTAAAATTTTGGTAGCGGAGATCTTAATTAATAATGTAACTGTGGAATGAAGTAAAGACCTACTTATCTCTCATTAAGGTTTTGGAGATAAGACATAGGATAAATCATTGTTTTTACTATTTAAAAGATTCTTTGGGAGAAAATGTTATGGAGGGAAGATAATTAACTGGGAGATAATTTTAAAATTAGTATTTTACAATGAATTGAGAAATAATTGTGTAGATAATTGTTGAATGGATGTTCATGGCTACACAAAAACACAATCCCGGCCCGAGGCAAACGGGGCCTGAACACAGTGCTTATTTTCCTTCTCTGTGAACTCAACTCTAGTTTGAGGGTATATATGTATATAAAACGTAGGTGCATAAAAGTAGTTTACATGTCGCTTCATGTATTGACCAATATTTGTACAATTTGGCAATTGTGTTGTTACCCCTAGGAAGGGTCAGAATATCTTATAAAACCTTGAAATACGAAGAAAATAAGAATTATTCTCGTGTACCGGTATCCCAATCGGTTACAGCACTCCGGTTTAACTTTGAACCGGGAAGGCGTCCCTTTTTCTTTTTCTTCTTTACTGTAACTCTGTAACTCTGACTTACATAAATTCGCAGTTATGTAATAAATCTCGAAAATTACAACTACTAGCGCGTAAGTACTACAAGTCACAGCAAATGTGACGAATAGTAACAGGAAGTGATGCGGTAACAGGCAGTGAGTTTTGGGCAAGTGCTCGAAAGCCGTAACGTTCAAACTGAAAGCTACCAATTAAAAATAAGGACTCCGTAAGCAATCACTCCTTTTCACCGATCCGTACTTTCTATATTCAAACAATGTATGGGATTGTTGAGTCTAGTATGTAATATTACGTCGTTGGTAGTAGTAGCAGCTCGGACGAATAGTTGTTTATCACTGTTAGTGTTAGTAGTTTATTTACCCTCAAAATAAGATTCGAAACGCAAAACCGAATGAGCTGGGAATAAATATAAAAAATAAAGGGCTGTATTTACTCTAGAAGAAAAGTTGAAAGTACTTCTTATGTATGAAAATAGAAAAATTATATCAACAAGAGTTCGGGATATAATCGACATATAATAATAATAAATATTGCAGTTTCTCACGAAGTTTCACTTCAGCAATTTACAAATTCGACTTACGTAAAATTCAAGTTACTTAAAGGTTTACGGAACGCATTTCTTACGGAATTCGGGGGATCACTGTATAAATATAACTCTATATTGAGCATAAAAGTATGGGAGCAGAACAATATGGTCAGATATTGATACATTTTGATTATTAAAAGTTAACGTATTTACGTAAAGATCAGAAGCTTCATGTGAAATGGTTAAGACACTTTTCTGGCGGAAACTACCAGGAAGTTTATGTAAACCACGTTTAAGGGATTTTTCTGGAAATTGATTGGTTGTAAAAACAACTTTCTTAATAACGTCCTTCAAATTAACAAAACTTTTCGTTTAATGATCGTACGTTAAAACAAATGCTCCATAGAAAATAATGTAATTAATGCCTTTCAATATCGTCATTCCAATTAAGGACTTTTTACGTTCTATATAAATCGAACACTACGCAGATTAAATCAAACAACAATGTCAATCAATCAACGTTTATTGGCGTAGTGATACCAACGCCGATGGTATGGCGTGATTAGATGGTGAAACGTTCGAAAGAAAATAAATATTTCTGCCTTCGGTGGGACCTGAACCCACGACCTTCCACTTGCCGGGCGGAGGCTCTACCCACTGAGCTACGAAGGACAATATATAATCTCTTTACGAACGTATATATATTGTTGCCAGTTATTTCGCAGAATGGTGTAGTACATAGACTACTATTTAAACCAAATTGCAAAGAGACTGGTATTAAATTGATCGAAATGCACGTTGCAGCATATGTATTTATTTTATATAAATCGAACACTACGCAGATTAAATCAAACAACAATGTCAATCAATCAACGTTTATTGGCGTAGTGATACCAACGCGAGGCGAGGACAGGAACGTTCGTTATTTCGTTTGGGATTTGACCGACGACCTTCCACTTGCCGGGCGGAGATTATATTGTCCTTCGTAGCTCAGTAGGGAGAGCCTCCGCCCGGCAAGTGGAAGGTCGTGGGTTCAGGTCCCACCGAAAGCAAGTGGAAGGCCGTGGGTTCAGGTCCCACCAAAGGCAGAAATATTTATTTTCTTTCGAACGTTTCACCATCTAATCACGCCATAACATCGGCGCTGGTATCACTACGCCAATAAACGTTGATTGATTATTGTTGTTTGATTTAATCTGCGTAGTGTTCGATTTATATAGAATGAATAAAAAAACCCATTAAAACTTGTTTTACAAATCTCTGAACGAAAGCCATTAATTTAATTTAATGGAACAAATCCAATTATTTTGACGTGTTCTAAGTAAATTTTTAAATAATTTGTTTAAATTCTAAGAAAGTATTAAATAATAATTTCGAGAAAAAAGACGTCCAAAATTTTATATGAAAAATATTATCAAAAGTTT